>JAWQUT010000295.1:355718-394205 GCA_033807755.1 Ellobium chinense | reverse complement strand
ATCTAATATACATTAAGCCTATTTGAATGTCTGCTTCCGAGTTCATGCTCTTCTAGTGCTCAAGGATTTGCAACAACCATTCGAGCATTTACAATAGCAGACCTTGGTCTCCTAACATCTTAAGTGTCAGTGGAGAACTTCAACGACAAGCTAACGTCTACAATCTTGGTCCCTGAAGCACCAATGAAGAACTTTGGCTTAAAATTTCAAGTTCAGTAAATGACAATGGAGAAGGAAACTCTGCAGCTGTGCCAAGAAAAGTTTTGTTTTTTTCTCACATGTCTGCCAGGTCTAATATGATTCAACCCTATTTGATCTGTTACGTCAGCGGAGAACATTATTAACAACTTCCACATTGGAAACTGCAGGCCTTAAGCTCATTTGGTCTCTCTTCAATAGAGGACGTCATCAACTTCTCAGGCACCAAAAACTGCAGATCTTAGTCCCACCTCATCTTCAGCATCACTGGAGAACATGCAGAACAGCTAAAGTTCACAGATCTTGGTCTCTAAAGCATCAGTGAAGGACTTTGGCATAATATTTCAAATTCAGTAAATAATAATCAAAAAGGAAACAGCCAAAGTGCCATTACAAAAAAACCTGTTCATACATTTGCCAGGTCTGATATGCATTAACCCCATTTGACCGTCTGCTTCCGAGTTCACACTCATCTAGTGCTCTGGGATCTGCAACAACATTAACAGCAGACTTTGGTCCCCTAACATCTTAAGCATCACTGGAAAACTTCAGCAACAAGCAAAGCAGCTAAAGCCAACAGATCTTGATCTCTGAAGCTTGAGTGGGGAACTTTGGCTTAAAATTTCACCTTCAATAAAAGATAATGGGGAGGGAAACTCTGCAACAATGCGTTCCCAAAAAATTTCACACGTCTGCCAGATCTAACGTATGCATTAACCCCGTTTGACTGTGCTTCCGAGTTCATGCTCTTCCAGCATTCTGGGATTTGCCGTTTGTTGTTTTCATAACTAGACAGAGACAGCTATGCAGAAATGATGCTGACTGCAGTTTCATTCCCCCATTTTGTTGACAAAACTTTGTCAGGAGGGTCAGCAATGCAGTGCACTGGCTGTGTCCACAACAGGTGTTGGCCACTGACAAGCATTCTATAATTGTTTCCTGGCTTGTTTTTATTTGATCCTATTTTTTATGTTTTGAAACTGTCTGGTGCGTAGTTGGTAGTTGGTTTCTGCGGGTTTTTGTTTTGGCAGTTGGTTGTTGTTTATCACTCTTTAGTGAAATGCACACAATGAACTGACTGAAGAATACCATCGTTATGAATACTGCCTCATTGTGCAAGGTCTTTGTTGTTAATTTGTAGAACGGGAATTAATATTACCGCAATAAAAATAAATTCCACCACAGGCATTCCGATCCTCAGATGTTCAAAAACAGGTGGAAATATCCGTATGGGTAGAGACATGTGCTATGAGAGCAGTGATGTTAATACATTTGTCAACAGTCTGAGCAAAAACTTATCTGGACAGATATACGCAATAACTGACAAATCAGCAATACATACTTTGTTTACAAAATAGCCTCCCTTTGGTATTGTGTACATAAGCCCCAAAGTGATCTTTAAACAGAAACAGTTGTACTGCACCGCCAGTCTATACATTTTTACCTAACATGCGGGTGACGTGGTAAATTATATCCACAAAGAAGGTCATATGCAGATTTTGGTGTAATTATATTCAAGATGTTCTGCTGGTTCTGATGAGGGTATGAGAATTGATGTAAATATTGAAAGAAAACAAAAAAACTTCACAAACGTAACAGTTTTTTAAGGAGCCGAGTCTCTTTATGCCAACAAATTTGAGTTCAAGAAAAACCAGGATGAGCAATCAAATTTTCTAAAATATATATACTGTGGATTAAAGTCCTACTGAAAAACTATCAGCTTGTCCTTTATTTATGACTCGACACCATTCTGATCAGACCCGGTAAGTGCGATAATTATACAGGAGAAGCAAGAAACTGATTATCTTGATAGGAGATAACAAATCGTGTCAGAAACAAATATAATTACGTACTACAGCATAAGAAATACTTCCAGCTAAGCACATTTTCAGTCATATTATTTCATCAGAATGTGTATCTGATGCTGGAGATTAAATTTTGATGAAATACTCAATTTCGACTCGGTAATCATTTACAAGGTTTGATTAGAGTGGAGTCGCAATTTTATGGTCTGCACTCCTGTTCACCCTCAGAAGCCTGTTTTGTTTACTTGTCTTTCTTGGGAAGTTTTTCACCTGTTTTGGGGGGTCATTCTGTAGAGGTGTTTATACTGGAAATGTTGGTTATTTTTAATAGATTCATTTAGAAAAGTTTTGTAGAATATGAGTAGAATCACACTTAGTTTTTGACATGAAGTCAACATTGAGTGCAGTATTTATTGACTATTTCTACATTATCTCAGCAAAAGTCTAACCTCCCATGTGGGTTTTTTTTCGTCTTTTCCAGCGTGTCATGATGCAGATTGTCCAGGAGCTATGTAAAAGACCTGGTCTGAACCGCACCGGCTTCGACATGCCCACCATCTACGTCCCATCTATGAACCAGAAGGTGAGTCAAGTCTTGGAGGGCAGGACATGAAGCTCCACACAGCCACAGCATAACTTCATCACCTCAGTTTACAGGTGTTCTATGTCCATTTGGTCAATAAATGCTTAAGAGTCTCCTAGGATATGTTTTGGTTAGGGTTAAAATCAGGTTTAGGGTGAAGTGCGAGAGTAGGGAAGATACAGGTTCCCTAGATTTTTGTATTCAAAGACTCACCCAAAAGCGCTTTCCCTTCCTTAATCATGCTATTGGCATTGGCCCAAGTACACTTAAGAAAAGTATTAAGGTTTTATCAATTGGATACAGAATACTTGTAAACTGAGGTGATAAGCTCTCTATCTGGAGGTTGCTGATGTTCCACGTGACCTGCTGAAAACACAATGACAGTTCCAGATAATTCTCTCCTCAAGGATCTGCCATCTTTTAATTTCTACAAACATTGACGTGTCTCTCTTGATGCCAGATGGAGGTAGTGGGATGTCTGCTGAAGCAAAACTTCCCCAAACTGCCTCTGGCATCCTTTTGCTGCAACCTAAGTATGATATGCTTGTATTTCAAAACAGTAAAGTTGGGACTTTATCAAGCACAAACTAAGACTTCCTGCTAATGGAAATCATATCTTGAAACAATTTTCCCAAGTCTTTTTTTATAATGAAAACTATTCATTTTGACCTAAGGTCGGCTGGGGTTTAGAAGAAGCCCAAGTGGCAGGCAGTTGTTGTGAAGCTAGGGGCTTTCAAAAGGAGCCAAACAGACTTAGTGATGTTTGGTTTTAAAAGAGCCAAATCTGACAACCTTCTTTCATAGGCCCAGACAACACCTGTGGTCTGCACATGTATGAGGGAGGCGTGAGATCTATATATGCAATAGTGTCACTGTGTTCTAGACAGTCATTTCCAAATTCAGCACTTACTTTGAGCATGGGAAATGGGATACAGTGCAATGCAGTGCATGCTCCTGATTAAAATGTCTGTTGCTTTGGGGTTTTTTTTTGTTCTGGACCAGATATTTGCAGAAATCTGGTAATCCGATTAAAGTTACAAATGAAACAGAGCTTTCTCTCCCTTCATGCTACAACTAATGAACTTAGGAACGATAAGAATAATAATTATAATGATACATTTTATAACATATCAGAATTCTGGAGAGCAACTGTGCATCAGAAATACTCTAGAATTTCAGTTACAATAATGCTGCAGCAAGCTCTTATTATGCACTCTTAGCCTTTACTTGTAACAACAGAGTTATGTAGACCCTGATATAAAGTTATTGGTCTCCCTACCCAACAAAAACAACAGGCTCTGAGACAATGGGAGTGGGGAGACTACATGAAAGTCTGTAATGTTACAGTTCGGTCCAGAGGTCTCGCACTTGTTATTTTACTGGTAGAGGAGAGACAGGAGATAGAGACTATTGGTCTTGTTATCATCACAAAAACACATTTTATAGGTTGGTTTTAGTGGATGTTTTTGCACCAATATAGTTCTTACACTCACAAATACGAAGAAAAAAAAAAAAACAGGAAATGATGCAGCAGATAAATAGATGATTTGATATTTGCATGTAAATTAAGATTAAGGGTCGAATCAAGCTCAGTTCTTGTGAACTCAATGAATGTTTAGCGAACAGTGTTCATATGAATGTAGTTCTGCACAGCCCTGCCAGCTGGTTATATGAATTTTCTGTTGCTAGGAACTGGTCAGCCACATGTTGTGCATTTTACTTATGCGCACAGAGCTTGTGTCTCTTGCAAACAATTGCAAACTAGCTGGGTGAGCATATTAGGTAAAGGAATGTGCATTAGGTTTGTAATGCAGTTGACACTATTGTCTTTGGCTGTGCCATTCAAGACAGTGACCGAAAAAACAGAGAAGAGGCAGTTATATAACTGATAAAGGCAAACTGCTGTAATCACAACAGTAATATTGAGGTTTATGACTTGTATCCTGACAACGCTTATTTACTTGACTGCACATTATATAATGTCAGTTGGCCAGAGCATTCAGTAGCTTTCTCAACTCCCTGATGAGAAATGGAAAAAAAAAATCACTGACTTGCTTAAGACACTAATCAATAATGGTATCTATGGTAACCTATAGCTAGGTACCCGTTTAACAGATAAGTAGACTGAGGGAAATATAAATGAAAGACATGAATTTATAACATGATGATGACAAGGAATCGAACCCATGACCTTTGCGCTAGAGTTCAACATCGTAACCATTTGGCCATCACAATCCTCAAGCAGCATCTGTTTGTTTCACTTTTTTTTTTTTATTATGATGAACTTTGTCA
This sequence comes from Ellobium chinense, assembly GCA_033807755.1. Classification (NCBI taxonomy): domain Eukaryota; kingdom Metazoa; phylum Mollusca; class Gastropoda; order Ellobiida; family Ellobiidae; genus Ellobium; species Ellobium chinense. Next base: position 389,327 of record JAWQUT010000295.1, on the reverse strand, counting down.
GACCAGGCAGACAGACATTTAATTACCGAGACAGAAAGCTGTTACAGTCTAGGTCAGATGTCAGATGGAGTTTGATTGAATTTTTTGACACAGTGTTATGTCTGGTGTTTGTTTTTGCAATGTTGAAGACTGGGCGGATCCTTTTCACTCACGGCAGGTGCATATATGACTGAATCTACATTCATGTTATGTTTCTGTTTTGATTGGAGTCTTGTTGTGAAGAATGATAGGAAATTGTAGCTCACTCACAGAATGTATGGGTGACATATTATGAGGAGTGGACAGTTGTCCTGTAATCAGTCAAAATGAGGCTTGTGTCGCCTTATATCATGTGTTGTGACATATTATATAGCGCTCTTCACTTTGTCATAAACTTGTGAGTTGGCCTTGGATAAGGGAAAGAAAAGAAAGTGATTCTGCTGTTTTAGATGTTTCATGAGGTAAAAGAATCAGCGAGTTTGAAAAGACAAGAGAAAGTACCCTCAAGAGAATCTTTGGACAGTTTTTAGGATCCAATCTCTTCCGCAACCTCACTTCTATCCCTAACCCTACCCATAGCTTTAAACCAAACACACCTGGGGTGAATCTCCGTTTACCAAATGGACATACCACTCGCCCACACTGAAATAACGAAATGTCTCCCAATTATGTACTGAAGATTTGCGTACTATGGTGAGGGTCACATTATTTGATTGAGTTTGTGTCTCTGCTATCCTCTAACAATTATAAAGTTGGAAAGGCAGACTCTTTCATTTGAATAACTGGTGATTAGTCTGGATGTTAAGCCTGTGGCTTTGGATTTTTTGTTGTTGGTTTTGTCTGTATTTGTTTCAACTAGCTATAGTAATTACCACAATGTCAACTAGATACAGTAATTACCACAATGCAAATCTGGCTTTAAAAGCATCATGTTGGGGCCTATTCAAAATTTGTCAGAAATTTCATCATGCCCTGCAAGCGTGATGCACTGGTTCAATCCAGTGTTATTCAGTCTTTAATACTTCAATCGTCATCCTTTATTACATATATCCAGTCCGCAATAATGTCTCTCAGACTTCTTTGGTCTCTGACCTTTGAGGCCCACAAATAAAGACCATCACGTGGGGATAGGCTGTTGACACATTGCGTTGTGGGGATAGGCTGTTGACACATTGCGTTGCGTAACAGATGTTAATAGATAAGGCAGGGTGAATTGCTAAACATGGTAAAAAGTATCATCAAAAAAATTAACATTGTATTTAGTTATTTTTTTTTATAGCTGGTACATAGTTGGGTCTTGTAACTGTATCATCATTTGTGCTTGCATAATAGTTGATGGAAACTGGTGTTCAGCTGACTCAGATGGCTGTGGGCAACTGTTTGCTTGTCATGCATTTTCTGGATTTACATTTACATACATTTAAACTGCAGCACATACCAAGTTATAAGAGGTAGTAATTGGCATCGTTTAATGTCCCATAGGACAATGTGGTCCCACTCAGAGAGAAAAGATACATGTACATAATACTTAGTATGTTTGTTCTACATTCGACTGGATTCAGTTTAGTAAGATAGGAATGACAACTCTTCATTATGAGGATTGTGAAGATGTCGATGAGTGACTCCCCTTGATAGTAACTTGATTCAACTTTATGGACCTTGTTGCCTCTTTACCTTTGTATAGTCTATGTCAAGGCTGCTCAACTTCTCAGATGGGCGATCAGTTTAATAGTCTTGTGACACCCTTCTCTTAGAGGGAAGCATGTTTAATCACCATAGAACTCCGGCACGTCAAACTATCTTCGCAGCCATATTTTACACATTCAGCACACTAAATTTTGGTCCATGGAAGAGTGGTTGGACACTCCTGACCCACTGAGTAACACATCCTGATGAAACACATTCTGCTATGTGACACCACATGTGTACATTGTACCAGGGTAAATGATCTGGATTCTCCCTCAGTGTCAATAGCAGAACAGCTTGCTCAGCGACACCTGACCCCAGCTCTTTCAGTCACCCTTCCAGTGTTTCCTATTATTCCTAATACTAAGATTATCACAGTTATGAAAATGCTGTGTCACCGGTCATTCAATGCATTTATTATATGAGCAGGAAGATCGTGTCAGCACTTTGCTCAAATCAGTTTACAAGACAGTGTTTTATGTCTACCTTGCAAAATTCTTCCAGCTTGTGTTTGGATTGAATTTAAGGGGTGAGGTTAGGGAAGAGAGAGGGTCCATAGGCGTTGGAGCAGCATGGCTAATGGTTAAGCGTTGTACTCAAGATCTAAAGTTTGTGGATTCAATTCCCAACTAAGGTCATTTTGGAAGTGCTTTTGGGAAAACATTTCATTCACCTTTTCCTCAGTCCACTCATGTGTAAAATGGGTACCTGGCTATAGGCAGTGTTGTCAGAATGTCAGTGCTAAGCACCTGTAAATGGCAGCAACACTGCATGCTTCCCAGGGAGGTGAAAACTCCTAGAGTGATCAAGCCTGGTGGGATAACAAAAGTGTGAAGTCATGTGAGCGGGTATTAGCCTGGATACAAGACTTATAAAACCTCATTATTATTATTATTTTCCATATTCAGCAATCACTCTCCCAAGGATATTTTCTCTGTTTCAAATGTGAAATAGTAGAATTTACCTTTTTTCAGTCAGTACAGTATCAGTTACTTTGTTCCGCCATTGTGCACTGACGAAAAAGTTAACCTCTACCATACCAATTCTGTAACATCTCCTCCCTATCCTTACCCTTAATCCTAACCCAAGAACACTTTCAAAGAGTCCCAGGATTATACTAAATGGACATGGAACTCTAGCAAACTGCTGATCTATTAATGCTCAATCACAGCATAAGGCAAGAACAACCACTGAAGGAATCATTCATTAGCCATTTGAATAAATCATTCATAAAGCTCATTCACTACACTACTTGGAAATAAAACTGTCATAAGTCTTAAATGACAGTAAGGACATGATAGTATTATGTTATTTCTGACCAGCAAATTTAAGTGTATGCTGATACACCAAATGCTAAAGCTGCAAAATTCAAACCCTTTTCTAGGATACATCATTCATAACACAAAATGCCCACATGCAGGACTGGAAGTACTTGCTAAAACATAAAATGCAAGGACTGTGAAATTCAAAACCCCTTATCTGTAATTCACTTGTTCACACACCCGACCAACTGAAAGTACCTGCTGAAATGCCGATTTTGTGAAATTCAATATCAGTACCTTCTCATAATAAAGCTCTTGCAAGGTTGCAAAACTAGATACTGATTTTTTTTTTTTCCACACCCTTCCTTGTAATAAGGATAGGGTGGAGGACTGAAAATAGATGTAAAATATAGTGGTTTGACATGATTTGATATGGCATAATGTGAACCACAGATGTCATGTGATGCCTGTGAAGTGGAGTGGTGATGTGAAATGTGTGTGACACGGTGTGTAATTTGATAATTTTAACTTCTACCCACGAATTTCCTTCTCTCAGTTACTTGTGGTCACAAAAATCTCCCAAGTCTAGGGTGTCTTGATCGTTAGACATATTATGTGTAAAAGTTTGGGATTGAAGATCTCTGAGGACATTTTGAATTTTTGTATGTTATGGTCCAACAACTGAGAACAACATACTTAGCATTTTAGAAAACAGCACTTCTTCACACAGAAAGGAAGCCATTTTTTAAATTTTATTTTATCTGGATGTGTGAAAGGGAATCATTTCTGGTGTTTAGATCTAAATACTGAAAGGAAAGTGCAGAATCTCATGTTGTGCAACATTCATTTGTTCATCCTGTTATTGTTGTGTGCTTTTAGCACCCTGCATTCCAGAGTCCCCAGATAAGCTTGTTGTACTTACTTCTATTGTTCTTGTCATTCCAGGGGAGTCGGTGTGCAAATCAGATTGAAGAAGTCTGCAAGGAGATTGAGAAGACGATCAACCAGACCATACAGAACACTCTCAACTCCCTGGAGAGAGACTGTGACCAGATTTCACAGATGGTGGAGGATAAGCTACGGGAGGACAGGTAAGGAAAGGGAAGATTTCACAGATATACATAATTATGCATATGAAGACAAGGATTATGACAGGACAAGACGCAAACATGGAGATATGATGCAAGTTGATGCTATAAAAGTAAAGAAGATAGCTGTGTTGTTGTGGTGGTGGGCCTTTTATTTATGGATTTACTTGCCAGTTTTGCTTTTATAGAAGAACTACTAATGTACAAATTTCATGAATGCTGTGTTATGTCCCTTTAATAAATCCAGTTGACATGGACTAAAGAAGCAGAATACACTCTTTCAACAATTATCAAATTCTCCAATTTAAAATAGTTAGAAGGAAATTAAACACAAAGGCATGGTATAGCATGTACAGCAAGACATGGGTCCTTTACTTCTTAGTTCTTTTCCCAGTGTAAAAATAAAACTAGTATTTCCTTTCACATCTACATATGAGCTAGCAAAGGAACATGATTCACCTACCTTGAAATATCCTTCTAAAAGGGATCAAAGGGACATTAAACAACATCATAGGGAGAACAACACGATAGAACTGGTAGACGCTGGTTATATTTCTTGTAAATGTCTGTATCCACAGCCAGAGAAGTTCCAAGAATCTGCGGGCCAGGTTTCGTGGATTCTGTTATGGGATGCTGGGAATGATATTGCCTCTCCTGCTACTGGCCACATTCCTGATCAGCACCTCTCATGGAGCTCTTAACACTCTGCTTGGTGAAAACCTCATGATAACCCTGGATTTGTACTTGGTGAGTTGACATTTAACATAGTTTTTTATTGTCTCTCTGAGTTCTACCATTTCAAACAAAAAGTCTCGTCAACTATAATGATAAACAGGACCTTCGTCATACATCAAACAACCTCTTTCTGAATGATCTGCAACAGAAGTATCTTCCACCCAACTCAGACTTTGGAAATACCTCATATTCAGACCAGAAACAGTCAGAAAAAATACCTGCTCTTACTACACCATGGCTTATTGCTTAAGGGCTCAAGCCTCGATGGTTGCTGGATGAGGAAAGTAAAGCCAGTCAAGTCAAATTTCATGTATTTAATAACTCATATAATGGCAGATTCCACAGTATTCATATTAATGATCGTCAAATACTGAATCCTCTATTATGAAATAATGCAACATGAACTGTTCAAAATTGAACCTTTAATCATTTGGTTATCTACTATACAGTTTGTTTTTGTGGTCCGGGTGTCTTCCTGTGTGATTCTGGCATAACATCAGCGTCTTCTAGTTCTTTGATAGTTTTTCATTAAATTTTTTTAATGTTTTATATCCTCAGGGTCCTCTGAGTTCAGCCTGGCGAAGTGTCCCTAGGGCCTACACTCATTACGTCATTGGGTTCATACTTGGGCTGGCACTAATTATGCTGCTGGTAGCCAAGTTCTCTTCAAGGTGAGCTTGACTCTCTCTGTCTCTCTTTCTCTCTCTTTTGAATCTCTCTCAATTTCTCTTTCTCTCACTCAGTTTCTTTCACTTACTCTATTTATTTCACTTTCTTTCTCTCTCTCTCTTCTGTAGATGAATGGAAGCGGTGCTTGCCGTACATGCTTACACTCATTTTAGTTTGCGGGGATGTTAACCTGTCAGTGTAAAGCAGCATTATCTTGACAGGTCTTGCTAAGCAGTAACAGATTGTTCATACATTCACTTTATGTGTTACATTTATTTGTTAGCATCTGTTCTTGCTTCGACTTTACTATGCTTTCATAATCATAAAAAGTTTTTGATACTAGATTGCTCACAACATGACAATGGATTGAGTGGTGAGGGAAGTTTGAATCAAGAAACCAGCTAAAAAAATTGTATAGTTCTTGCAGTGAAAAAGGAAGGAAGATGATTTAAATCTCCCCTTGTGGAATGAGTTACGTTATGTTACATTGGTATTTTCTGGTATCAGAATCATGACAGTTATTGTTTTATCATGTCTTCCAACAGAACGGTAGCCACACTCACAAGGAAGCAGAAGAAGAAATTGAGTGAGATCAGTGAATACGTCCAGTCAACTGTGAAAAGTAAAAAGGTGAGTTTGGCAGTCTTATAGTTTCAACGCAATCTGTAGCCATTTTTCACTGTTTGCTGTAGCATTTTATTTTGGGTGTCCCAAATTTTATTTATTTATTTGTTTGGTTGTTTTGTAAATGATCTTAATTTATGCAGTGAATTTTAGTTTGAGAAGTCATACATTTTCTGTATTGTTGTTGAAAAAAAAACCAACAAGCACAAGCCAGCACCATGAATCTTTGACAGTTCATGGGTCTAAGAGAGTATTTATAGTCCCCATAGATCAGTTCAAAGACTTCAGAAAACCCCAAAATAATTCCCTGTGTGATAAACATAATCATCTATAGAGTTCTTTTAGGACTCTGCAAAGTAGGCTAATGTCATTATACATCAATATGGAACTGTTGTCTTCTCAAAGGCAGTATCAAGAAAAGGAATTTATGTGCAAAATAATCATGGAACATAATGGAAATTATACACTGATATGCCATAAAAGCTGTGCATCTTGGGATACCTTCTGCCCCCACTCCCCCCCTTTCTATACAAAAAGAAGCTCATATGCTTACCTTGATGTTTAATTTCTATGCATGATGACATAAATGATTCTGAATTTGGATTAATGAAGTTGAAAACAAAAATTTGACATGTTTTTCTTTTTCTTTCTCTCCAATAGCAAACTCTTTACCAGGAGTACTTGCAGCAAAGTGTTGCTGAGCAGGACCTTTGACCTGTAGACCCAGGATTATAATACTGACCTCCAGTGTTAGCAGATCTTGTACTTACACACTACACAATGCATACCAGGGAAGGCATCACTGGTCAACTTTGATTTTGTTATTTTATTTTTAGTTCCAACGTTTGCTCAGCACAAAGCTTTAATTAACCAAGGCAAAACAGTGACTGAAATTATCTGTGTGTAGACAACTAAACAAGAAAGTGTGAGAGGAGATTTTGAAAACATTTTGAATTTGAAAAAAAAATAATTAAAATACATGATATACTCTTTATGAATTGACTGCTGTTATTCTCATATAAAACCATATTGAGCACATGTATTTACTACTGGTGCAGTAGCACTGAATATTATTTTTGAGCTGTGCCATCAGATCACTACTGTCAGGAGACAAATCTTGCCTAAAGGAAGGGAGAAACTTCTGGGTGCATATGCAACCCTATATTGTGCCATTTGTCTACATGATTAATTTAGTCAGAATTTGCTAAAATGATAAACAATTGAAAGGTTTTATTATTATCTGAAGCGTACTACAAATGAAATATGAATGAATCCACAGTTGTTATGGGGGGAGGGGAAAAGACCAGAAGTAAACATCCAGTTTGGTGGGGCATTGCATATGAAATGCAATTAAGGATAGGAGAATGCATTGTTCCTTACACACTGGTTGTTGCTCAGACCACATAACATACAAGCTGGGACAGAAGAAATGTACTTGCTCTGTGCAAGAGTGAAAACCTGTGCACACAAATTTAAAAGCTGAAACCTGATGGAAACTCGACATTAACATTATCCAGAACTGTAAAATATTTCAGAAAGACTTTTTAAAAAAAAAAAACAGTATACATATCAACTTTACTTCTTGGAAGTTTCAAGGTCACCTGATTCTACAGCAGACTACAGGAGCAAAATTCCAGTCTCTCTTAGTGAAATCTTTACTTTGTGACTGAAGATTTTTCTTTCCATCAAGACTTAAGAGACCTGTTTTTATGGTTGCATGAAGCTTTGGCTGAGTTTTGTTAAGACATACACACTATGTAAACACTGCTGAACAAGTCACACAGAATAGTATTGTGAAATTTCAGTATCATCATTATTATAGACAGTTTACCATTCAGCTCTGTACCATTTAAAGAATTTTGTCATTATTTGTGGAGATTGTTTGCATGTTTGTTTGATAAGATGGTTATTTACTTTATCATTGTTGCATAAAGATGTTTTGAGAAGCTCAGCAATAAAATAATTTTTATGGGGAATACGATCTGGTTATTTCACCTACCTCAGATTTAGGCTGTTATGGTGATGTTTGTCAAAATGGCATTTAAACAGTATTTTTTCATAAACGTGGAGGAGGTTTAAATTTGAAATCTGAAAATTTGTTGTGTCCAGGCAGAGGAGGAGTTAATTTATTTTCAGTATTTTCCATATTATTTTCTGTATGGAATAGAACGAGAAACTTAACAACATCACAAAAATACAAAATGCATTTCTCAGCTTCCACACTGATGCTTATTGCATGAACCTTTACCTTCATGCATATATTTGTGGTGGTTGTCTCTAGGTTATTGTCACAAGAAATCCAGTAAGACGTTTCAGATATAACATGAATCTCAGATTCACTTTGAAAAGAAATAATTTCCAAAAATTGTTTTTAAAAATGGCACCTCATATCTTGACGACCATTCTGTGTTGTACTTATAGGTCCTCACATATAGGACTTTCCTCACATATAGGACTTTCCTCACATTTTCCTCGCTCTAGGACTTTACTCGCTCCAGACAAAGAGGGATGTGCCAATGTACTTTGGTAGATTTGCGATTTATTATAACCAGAAGAATGACCCACTTGATTGACACTAATATCTCCATGTAAAGAGCTTTTCTTCATACAGAGAACAAAAGCAGTGTTTTGATGTTATGTTGTTTCATACACTGTATTGCAAGATATGCATTTTTCAGACTACTATTTTGTTCAAATGATGCTTAGTCAGCAGCAGACATTAGTTTTTGCTGCACCCAGTGTTCATTACCAATGCTATGACCTAGATGTCTTGTGGTGTCGGTATTTTTTTTGTGGACTAGCTTTAAGTATAGCGTTACTTGTCTCAGGAAAAATAGTCACCAGAAATAAGAATGTCTTCATTATTCAGCTTTATGATGTTGCACATACATACGATCTTCATACGGAAATGTGGGCCTACAAAAACAGCCATTTGGTTGTCACTTTGTCACAGAACTCTTAATAGGTGACCATTTTTGCTGAAACAAGCCAAGAAATCATAGTTTGTTTTTTCAGGATTAATGTTTGCATTTCTACAAAATGTCTTATGGACCGTGTTTTGGTACAATGACCATGTCCTGAATCTGTAGCGATTTCATGTTTGTATCCTGTGAACGATTAGGTTCATTAGAAAAGCATTTATCAATATTTGGTCTCTCTCTGTCCATTCCCTCCACGTCAATGGCTTGCTCAGATTCTTAAAGAAGAAAAAGTGCCTTTTTCTTTGGGAATACGTGTGTTGCTTTTTTGCTTATGGCAACGCAAGCTACTATTTTGAAGTCTTGATTCAACTCAAATTGAATCAAAATGATTGTGAAAGATTCATCTTCTTATACTGATAATTGAGGAGTATTCCAAAAATGAAGTACAGTATTAATGTGTTTAAATGTCAGAAGTTGAAGGAGAGATTCTAGGTTGCTAGCACAGTCTATATTTCAATATATTTAATCCAGGCTTGAAACTTGGTAAGATTTAATGAAGTTCACATAATGAAATTGAATTTTTTTGTGTTGATTTGGCACACTTCTAGAAAATTCCTGAAATTGGCTTATGTGATCCGTTTTATATGTAAGTCTCAAGACAGTTCATTATTATACTGCAAAATGAATGCCATAGGGACAAATCTGCTGAAATCTCAAAACATAAATTGTACGTTTGATTTTGTTTTGTCTTTTATGTTTATCTCATGTTGCTGGTTGGCTATAAGGCAGCTTTAACCCCTTCCGCACGAGGTTTTCCTCACTGTCCAATATTTAACTCATGTATCAGTATTGATAAACATCAGTGGCAGCACCATCAATGAACAAAGTCTAGTGTCCCATAACTGATTTTTGAACTACCCATGAGATAGCCAAATTTTCTTAGCCAGATAGCACCATGAGAATTGGGATAGACATTTTTTCAGTCTCACTGTTGCTTTATCATTTTTCTGTCATAAAATATAAAAAAGAATTTATGGAGTGAGCAAAAAACAAGAACTGTAGATCCATACACATGTACTTTATTAGGAACTGTAGATTCTTATATATATACTTTCTTAGGTCTATCATCATAGTAATAGTCTTCAATCTGATACATATGTTGTTACTATCTGCATGATGATGTTTGTTTTTGAAATGCATGGACAGTGCCACTTGATCATAGACAACAGTTAGATTGCTGACTGATAGGTGTTTTGTGAATGAGTGGATCATTGGACTTATCTGAATTTACTTCCTATTGGAGAAACTAGTAGGTTTGAAAACAGTTGTTGTTTGTGTTGTAGATGTACATTGTACAACATGTCAGTTATCTGATGTTGTACTAAATCTGGAATAAAATCAGCAGTTTATAAAGCATTTATTGGTTTCTTTCATCCATGTTGTCAATCGTTTATGAAATGTGGTTGGATGTGGTCTGCCCTCATTTTTAAGAATACGGTATATGCAGTTTTGAGAATTTTACAGGAGAGCTTCATATACTGTATTTTTATTAGAAAGAGGTGCACACTCTCAAAAACCGTTTATAAATACAAATTTAGACACAGCTTTGTCATTTTTTGTGATAAAGGTATGAAACTCAGATAGAAAAATGTGCCATGCCTTGGTCCTTTGCGTGGTATAAAAAGTCAATTTCGCCCAAAACTGCATATACTGTATTTTTAATAATGACGGCAGTGATGTGACCACCTTTTCCTCTTCTGTGTTGCCGTCTTTATCATCAGCGCTGTTATCACAGGGTGAGATGCTGGCAGTAATGTCAGCTGTTCATTTTTTCTTCCACACCTATATTATTATTAATGCTGATGTTGATTTGGTTGGCACAAGACAGTGCCAGCGACCTAACTCTAACCTGTGCTCAGTGCAATCAAATTTTCTGTACACGCATTGGCTGGGCCTGCTAGCCCCATGCGTCACGACCAAGGAACTGCGTCATCTTGACCCCAGCACAACTTCAAGTTTCAAAAAGTACATGGTCTTTAATGAATAGATATATCATTTTATTAATGTTGCCACTGTTAATTAGTCAGCATTAGTAAGATTTGAACTCTCCACTGTGATTTGAATTATATTATGTAAATTCACTCATGTTAGTAATTTATCTGATCAACACACTTTTGACTCCAGCAAACAGAAAGTCAACATGCATAGCAAATAAAAAAAAACACCAGAAATAAACAAATAACATCTTTTATTTAAGGCACATGTAAACATTGTCTTGCCTCATGATTTCTTTGAAACAGAAGAACTTCATTTTCTTTCTCATTACTAAAATAGACAGGTGTAACTTAGGTGAAAATACTGGAATTTTCAGACCAGCAGTAAACCCATCCCAGATTATGCTTTATATTCTGGATAACTCGGTGATCTGATATTGGCTACTTTGGTCTCTTTCTTTTTTTTTTTTTGAGAGCTCACATTTCATGAGTTATTTCATCAATGTTTAAAATATCCCAAATTTTCACTTCCTTTCAAGACTTTGCTGTTCCATTGCTCTAGATCTTTCCTTTCTCAACAATGACAAAACTTTTAGGTTATTGCGTATCAAATTATGAGTTGACAATACTAAGGCACGCCATGGTCAAGGCAAATTTTTCTGGCTTTGCAACAGCCAGTCTGGACATCAGAGGACATCGCAGTCCAGGCCTTAGCAGTCAAGACCGGTCAGTTTTCTGCACGTGTAGAGCATCTGCGGGCTATCCTGCACACATGCCTGTCGGAGGGAAACAACAAAAATATTAAAGAAAAATATCATATGCAGTTTACTAAGGAAACACTAGAACAGTCAAGCCCCTCTATGATAACCACAGAAACTGCCAAACACTGATGAAACACCAAATCGTAATTTGTTTTTGAGCATCTTGCAGGGTTTAGTCAATGCAAAGAGAACAAGGGGTAGTACTGGGTATTGTTTTCTGGTGGCCATAAAGACACAGGATCATCATAAACAATCAAAGCAATGATTATGATACTGAAGTTTGTTAGTCAAGCTGTTTTACATTATCATTATTACCCTAGCAAGCCAGATCATCCAGTAACTTTCTCCGCTCCCATAACACACAGACTAATACAGTGTTGCTGCCATTTTGCTGGCGTTTATCTTTAGCCGGTAGACAATAGGTCTCACTACCTGGAGTAACAATGCATTTTGATAAAGCGGCCAAAATGTATTGAGGGCTGTACAGAGGCGATGCAGTGAAACAATTCCTGATCACAGCTTCACATTACATGAGTATGGCAGTTTTAGGTCCTTGTGTGTCAAAAAACATGAGTATGGCAGTTTTAGGTCCTTGTGTGTCAAGGGACTTTGAACATCATCCGACTGAACTACTGGTTTCATGCACCCTTAAAACTAGCGACAGTAGTAGGAATCTGCGTCACCATAATGTATTAGGAGAGCTTCAAACTGAAGCAAGGGATATAACTCGGCTCAAATCTATGAACATAGTCTGTAGGAGCGTCGTGTCCCTTGAATGGTACCATTCCCCAGAAGAACTCCCTGAATGCATGTACTAAGCTTCGCCCAAAAGGAAGCTGAGATTATCTGATAACTTTCATGCCCAGTTCTACAGTTTGTAAGATGCTTTTATTTAAACAGAAGTGGCAGTTAAGTGGACTCAAATATATTTGTCCATGGGGAATAATGCAATATCGTGCGCCGCGCTTTAAAATATGACAGATTTTGTTAGATTCTCTTGTGTTTAATGATGCAGCTTCGCCACCCAAAAGACTAGTTCCTAAGAAGACAAGTGTTCTAGAGAACAGTAAGTATAATCTTATCGGATCACAAGACTATGCTCATTTTCGGTCCTATAAAATCACACTCTGTAGGCGAATGTAATGTTTTCTAAACATGCTGTTGCACACAGACAAACTTGTAACAAGACCACAAACCATTAGGAATGAAGTTAGATATGGAACTGTTGAGCGATTACATTATAACTATTGTTTGGCTTCGATATACCTGTCGCTCAACTACTACGAAATCTTAGTTCTAATTATGCCAGCTTTAGTGATCCGATGGACAAAGTACTGTACAAACATCGCATTCCATGGTGAATAAACAACAGCAACAACGACAACAACTAAATAATGTCTCCAAGATAATGAGAATCACAACGCACCTGCAATAAGAATTCAAACACCAAGCCAGGTTCACAAGCTGTTAGAGTGACCTGCCCTTGATTACACTCATACACCGTGCTGCAGTCTTCATAGTTAGGGTAGTACAGTGGGCGGGGCCAGTTGGGGTCACATGGGTAACAGGAAGCTGTCAATGGTCATAAATTTTAATAATAATTATACATGTTATGAAATGCATGTGATGCATATGCAGTTAACTTTCACACGAGGTAAATGAGAGAGCAAAAGAACAAACTTTTTTTTTTCAGGGCTTACAAGAGGGAATTCATGAAAACTTCTGGTTGAGTATATTATAACCGTTTCGCATCTCACGTGACATCTGGCGTGAGAAACTTGCTCAGTATTGAATATTCATTCTGCTCAAGAATTGAGCATTCTGGTAATTTTTTTTTTTTTTTTGGTGTTACGGCATGGTTGGATATAGACTTCTATCTGATTCCAAACTGACGGCGAGATGATGGATGCCGACGCAGAAGTCGCGGGTCAGAATCCCGTCACATCACTTTCTTTCCTTCTTCCATCTTCTCTCCCCATTTGTCTTCTTGAGCACTTTTCCCTTTTATCCTACTTTGTGTGAGTATTTGTTTGTGTCCTCTCACTCCCCGCTTCACTAAAACAAGGATCTTAGTTTATGTTGGTCGCTATGTAGTTAGTAATCTATCAAAGATATCTCCTGAGCAGTGTTGAGAGGTGGATATTTCGCTTCACTGCCAACTTTTTGCATTTCGTGGTGGTGGTCGTTTGTTTATTTGTTTTTTTATTTGTTAGTTTGTTAGTTAGTTAGTTTGTTTGTTTGTTTGTTTGTTTGTTTGTTTGTTTGTTTGTTCCCCCATCAAAGTTCATAACACAAAAAAAGTTGTGTATTAATTCCAATCAAATTAGACTTTGGACTTTTGGAATTTGCGAAGCTCTTGAAAGACATCAAAATGACTGCTCGTAGATTTAGAATGGGAAAGAGTAGGTGTACCCTTTGACCCTGGGTGCGTGGTGCATGACTAACAAACAGCAGATAGTTTCAATCCGTCCAGTCTCCGGTAAAGAATGTTATTTAGTATTGTTTGGCACTGACACGGGGTTACTTTTCTTGTAGTTTTAGGTCAAATATCTGACAGGGGGCGCGGAGGTAGCGCGTTTTTTATGTAGGTCAAGTGCAATATACCGGGTCTTATTGTTGTTGTTGCTGTCGTTGTTGTCACTGCTGAAGAGGTAGTCGGTCTATTTATTCATTATCTTCAATGGAATCACTACGGTGAGAAAGGCTTGAATAAGTAAACCAGCTCAATCAATCAAAGCTGACAATATCACGCCAAAGAATAATAATGAAGTCTCTACAAGCTGCTACAAGTGCTTGAATCTCGCACTAATAAAGTAAATACTTCAGAGGAAAATGCATTCTTTATCACCACTGGTTGTTCAAATAAATATAATTCTGACAGAAATTAAGAATGCACCTGAAATAATACGCCCTACCGCACAATTTGTCATAATGCCAACGAATATTTTTTTAATTACTTTTCCCATCACAGGTGCAAATAAATACCTTTGTAATGGTTCTTATTTGTTTGTTCTTAATATTTACTCTCTTTTCAGTGCACTGGAAAGAGGAAAATAAAGAAACTGACACCGTAAAAGAACTGAATAGATACAGCATATATCTATAGCCTGTTGATGCCTGTTTCTTTTTGCTCAGAGGCTTTTTGCATTAAGTTTTAACAGTTACGGTCTGAATCGTAAACCACGCGATTGCTACAAATGAAAAATACATTGAAATTTTAACTATTTTCTCATACCTAAACAGGAAACAACGAAAATGTTGTCTAAACAATATTTTTTTCTTAAAGTCTGTAGAATCTTAAGTGTTAAAATGTCACAATTTTCGACTACTCCAACAGAAATGTGAATAAAGGATTGAGAGGAGCGATACGTTTATTTCTCGCCAGGCCGTACGAGCTTTTATTATCAAGACTATGCTTAAATTTTTTTTTTTCAGAAGACAGAGTGTTATTCAGTGGCTGTCTGTTTGTTTATTCCTTGAAGTAAATAAATTGAAAGCAAACTGTGAACCAAGATTCTTTTGCATATGAAATCTGCGAATTTGTTTAAACTGGATATGACAGCCCTGTTGATACAAGTGTCATATCATTGTAATATGTACTGAATGAAAAGACCATGTTGCTCTAAAGATTTTGGGATCTAACACAGTCAACATATCGAGCTTTTCAACAAGAGTGTCATGATATACCCTTGAAATGGCAGTTTCGTGCTAAATGTTTTGTTTGTTATTTTTTAAGGGAAATAGAGCCAATTTGCATGTCATCGGATCGCTCTTTGTCCGGCATGTTGTAAATAATTAAGATAAATTCAATTTCATATTTAGGTCAGTTTAGTTAATAGGAGAGTGGAATCAGTACATTTTTAATGCCACCTACCTAGCATCTCCTATAAACGGGAATCATAAAATAAATACTCGGATAGTAAATGGAACTTTTCGCTTGTGTTCCTGTGTTGATATTTTGCCACAAAGTGGGTCATACGTAAATATTGGTATGTATGCTCTTGCCCAGAATGTTTGGCCAGTTCTATTTGGACCTTTCCGAAAGATCTGTCCTCATTAATGGGAAATGGCAGTTACACATAAAAAAAAATTAATAGTAATAAAATGATAACTGAAATTGAATAATAATAATTACTTCATAATGATATGAAGTAAGAATCAACTATTTTACTAATATGTTGATTATATTTTAAAGAGAAAATGAATGACATTCCTTGTTATGCTGTCAAACTTGCTCAAATTAAGTCCTTTTAAAATTGATGTGTTTAGTGCAAGTGTTCAATAAACTTGTTAAACTTGTTAAACTTGTTAAGAAATCTCTTGAAATTAATTCCCTTTGTGTTGTGAAAATTATATGCACTAAACATGACAAAAACAACGAAATAATTCATGCGACTGTCACCGATGGAAAGAAAAGCTTTTCAGAATGCAAATATGATAATGGTCTTTGTCTATCCTGCAAAGGAAAAGGCGTGTAACTGTAACATTCTTTACAACGCAGACTTTGAATATTAATGTAATCACGAGTTTCGAATAAGATGACTTTCTTTTATTAATTCATTAATATTGAGATTACAATCAGAGAATCACTGGATTTTTTGTTTTACTGAAGCCCCACCCAACTTCATCACTTAAAAAAAAAAACAGACCCTTTTGATGGGTTATTAGGAACTGTGCTTCATTGTTATACAGTCTACTCTGCTTAATCGCAATCCGGATGCTCGCAACTTCCACTCACTCCCAACATTTTTCTTTTACACCAAATGTTATAATCCTATATAAAATTCACTTGATAATCACAGTTCTTTTAAGTGGCGACTTTTTTCATGCTTTAGAAGAGTGCGAGTAAACGGAGTTGTCTGTATGTGCTACACGTCTACTGTTCTCCCCTCTTAATCTGTCTACTGTTCTCCCCTCTTAATCTGTCTACTGTTCTTTCTTCACTCAAATAATATTCTAGCATATCTCAATAAGTAGGATACAAGAGACTTTGAGAAAAAACACGAGAGAGAGAGAGAGAGAGAGAGAGAGAGAGAGAGAGAGAGAGAGAGAGAGAGAAAGAGAGAGAATGAACTGCGTTTGTCAACATTATTAAAATTCAATCTGATTGAGTGGGATTTTCCAGTAGAAAGTCTCGACGTTAAGCGAAAAGTCGATACGGTTAAAACTGTGTTGCACCCTGAAACACAGAATACATTTTCTCGCACCATTTTAACCCATCGGTTCGAAGACAATGGGAGTTTGTTAGAAATGTACCTTTAGACGGCCATTGTTTCTGACGTTTTTATTCATCCGCAATCGATGAGTCTAATCGAAAAACTGTGGTCTACTTCAAATTTCTGTGTCACATTTGTTTGGGTTCAGAAATGTTTGAGGCTCGGTCCAGGATCATGAGTATTTTGGTTTGTGGACCGTTCTTAGTTATTCTGCATGCACGGTTCTCTGGGCATCGCAAGCCACAATTCCAGTAATCATTACCTCTGCTTTCCACTTCTCCATTGTCAGAGGAATATCATTGGCTGATATGGTAAGTTACAATGGCTTTCATTGGCTGAAGCATCTGTAACTTTTGGACGAGATCTGATGACGCTACCACACTATTGGATTTTTTTTTAAAATTTTATTTTAGACTTGAAATAAGCTTCATTAGAGTTGATGGATTCGGAATGATTTATTCCCCCTCATATCAAACCTGTTGAGTGAGATACCTGTTTCCGCTTGAGAAAGTTTCTCATTCCCTTGGCAATCCTTGCAATGTTGCCTCACTTGTACTAGAATAGCAAATCCACCAAATTTGTTATATACTGTCTTGAGTGACCAAGAACTTCTCTTGAATTTGTGTTGAGTTTTATATCGTGCTATTTATTAATGCATGCATGTGGAAAGAATCCCTACACTTTTACTAGAACTTGCTGAGGTAGAATGGGTTTTGTTTCGCCAGAATGAAGAACATATTTGGTCTCTCAGACCAGGGAACCGCCCCTCTGTAACTTGAGAACTGCTGCCCTGTAACTCATCTTTTATGCAAGTGAGAGGTGTCTTTGTTTGATGACATGACAAAACTTCAAACTGCTCGATAAAGAATGATGTGTACATGTAAAGGGAACATTCACTTTCACTTTTAATGGCATTCTTTGTGTGAAATTCCAGCCTCTCCTCCACTGCTTTTGGTACACTTGTTCTCTCCACTGATGCCTCCCTTCTCCTGGCCTCAACCACGGGTGGTTCTTCTGCAAGAGTCCAGGGAATACAAACAGACTCACTGTCATTTGATTCATGACCACTGAGGGAGACAATCGCACTATCGCAATCTGTCCATTTTTTCAATCTTTCTACTAGGATCTACCTCTGTTTTCCTGCTTCTCGTTTTTTATGTAATCGTTGGGATGTCGGTGTGCCTTTCTAATAAAAACGAACATTCACACCAAACAATGCGCACCCTCCAGAAACATCTTTTGCGCAGCGTGGCACTTTCGTCACAAGCGAACAATCCCCTCTACTCGCTCCTTTGTCTCGGTATCTGCAAAGTTCTTTTGCGACATGTTTGTACTGACAAAAGCAGAGTCACGTAGCAACTCGTTTGCCTCAAAACGAGCAAAGGGGTTTTGCAACTAAAATGACCGACATAATTCAGACGTTTGAAATATCAGGGTAACCGTGCTTGTGGTTGAATTTTCATTTTAAAAAATCTTCACCAGGCTTTGCATCTATACTAAATCCTACTAGTTTTTCCTCTTTGTGTCTTTTACCTATTTCATCTTTAAAACTTGAACTTTCAAGATCGTATGGCGACAAAGGGAATGTTTTATGGAGGCATGCCGTCGCACCAGATTAACATCTCTTTTCTTTTCGATCATTTATTCCAGTAGATTGACGGGGCTAGTACACATTACCGATAATTATGCTCACGGACCTCATGTTGAGACACGACAAAAACAGAAGTAACACGTGCTCAGCTTTCATAACACTATTTCAGAATCGATTTCTGTGTTTTGGACGTTTTTAAACCTTCAAATCTATTGGGTTTGTAAAGCTTAGAATCGATTTGAGAATGGAATCCGTCCTGCATTTTGCTAAACGTCCTAAGGGCAAAAGGAATATGACAAAGGACCGAGGTGGGTGCTATCGCCTCACAAGCTGGCTCCAGCAAATCTAAGGCCGGGTATCGCGTTTTGTTAACCTAGGCTTCAACAATAGAAGGGTAGCCATTAAAGTTATCGATTCCAACCATTGTATGATTTAACAAATACTATCAGAAGCTGGTCTGAGTGCATTTGGTAAAAACAGTGTGCCTTTTGAACTACAGACCATTGGCAGAACACATTGCCTTAAGCTATGATTAAATAATAAAGCGGGGATTTAAAACAGTTGGACTGGCTTTTCTTTGCCTGAAGTTCATTTCTGAACACGTAATTGTGTATTGAGAAGAAAAAAAAAAAGGCACCTAAAAGTGAAAACATAGAGAATGCACTGTATTTTTTCGGTGCCCATCTTTCCGCCTTAACACCCATGCAGTTCTATTTGGCTGTGGAACCTTTCGTCATTTTATGTCGAACGATTTGTTTAGCTTTCCTCTATCTAATACAGCTATCAAGTGTATATGCATATGAGTAGTGAAGCGTTTGCTTCATTTGTTATTTGTTCATAAAAAAATAAATACATCCATATGTTAAACGAACCCATTACATTAATGTTACCTGAACTTCTTATACGTTAACTGAACTCATTACGGTAATGTTAACTGAACGCATTACGTTACTGATAAAATAACTGAATTCATTACGTTAATGTTAAATGAATTCATTGCGTAATGTTAACTGAATTCATTACCTCAATGTTAACTGAACTTATTACATTAATGTTAACTGAACTCATCACGTTAATGTTAACTGAACTCAGCACGCTATTGTTAACCCTATTAAGTCGGATCCGGATTTGGGGTAAACCGGAACTTTTCACCATGACGCTCTGCCGGATTCTCGGTAAATCAAGATGGAGCGTGTATACTACGCATGAATTCTGGCACATTTGGTTGCTTAACTCAGGGAGTCAGGACCCTTAATGGTAGTCTTTGTGCAGAATTATACTGCTTAAAAAGATTGTTGTCGGTAGTGAATTTGAAAAGTCGTTTGGTCGGTGCAGCTCCGTAGATGTCTGTCTATTAGCAAATACACTACAAGCTTTTTGCAGTTACCACCGTAGATTATCACAAAACGCTGTTTTTGTTCTTATTGTCTAGTTTTAACTATTGTACAATGCTTTTACCCCTCGTGCCATGTCTTCCTATAACTTTGTTTTTCCTTTCTTCATTGCCATCACCAGTGCCTTCTGCACCATTGCCTTCACCATCATCACTAACGCAACAACAACAACAACAACAACAACAACAACAACAACAACAACAACAACCGCAACATCAGTCTCCGTCCATGTCAGCAACAGCACCAGCAACATCTCAACTTACGGTCGTATGTCTGTGCTTGGACGAGGGCCAGCACTGCCAGGACTGTGGAAGAAAGCCAGGGGAAAATGTCATGAGTGGTGAGTCAAGCGTCTGTGAAGTCTTCTGAGATACCAGGATGGTAGGATCCCACGATTTGGAACCCTGTTCACCTGAAAATCCTGCATATTATATCAAGTGGTAGGGACTTAAAAAAAAACAAAACCCGGGATATGATGAACTGATCGCTCGGAAAAACTGAGCTCGTGAGGTCTTTCTCGACCTTTTACAGCCTCACTGCCTTAAGCGCCAACCTGGGCAACATCAGGTTATCAAGGGCTTGGAAGTCTGGTATTTCATACGACCTTTTCAACACATGAGAACTTGCGCATTAATGATGGGATTTGTTACCACCGTACGAATTTCACTAATGCATCAGTGCTGAATGCACCCTTAGTAGCGTTCAACACTGGTAAGAGATCCCATTGTTAATACGCAGACTCTCAATTGTTTTACCTTCATACCGACAAAACAATCTTCGTTTGGTATGTTCAACAGTAGCAGTTTCGTAGCAGTATTCCGCCAGATTGGTTAGTTTTAAGGAAAGGGGCAGACTATGGGGTAAGATTAGGGAAGAAAATTCAACACTGACAGTCCCTTGACATCATCATTGTCTAGGACTCTAGGAACTATCTCTTGTATGGTTTCCCTTCTCTAATCCTGCCCCTAACCTTAAACCAAGCTCTAGGTGGAAGTGTCCCGGAATATTGTCCATAAAGGACCCCACACAGTCAGACCTACGCAGAGCCAGTGTCAGGCCGCCTAAATATGATTGAAGTTAACATTTAGATTTCATGCGCAACTTTGCACTCGTAGTGCGGGGAGCGTTGGGTCCAGCCTTCCCCTGGCTGCGTGACCATTGTTACGGACAGTGACCGTTGCATGTGTTGTCTGCCGGCCAACCAGTTGTCACTGTGGTGCAAACTTCTAACGCCGCGCCCAGCATTCTGCAAAGAGATGCATTATATTCTACTGCCGTTTCCTCGAGGGTTAAGGACAACGTCATAGGATTCTCTCAAATGTCTACTGTTAGGAACAGTAATTAAACCTCGTACGTCAGGCAAATTTTGTAAACAAAGTCGAGACGTTGACATTTACGAATTTGCGCTTGCTGATTGGCGGAAGAGGAACAGTACCCAGAACATGTGTTGCCTGTAGCTCTTTATTATCCTTTTTACTGCTTTGAATAAAAGGGAGGGACAAGTATTAGTTGTGACACAAGATCTTCGTGAATGGTAGATATAGTCTATTGATGATTCATCTTCTTGTCATCTAGTGGCTTTATTTTCGAAAGCAGTTTCCATCTAATCTCATTATCCCTTTCGTCATTCTTTGCTCATTCCAACTGAAAATAGGGATTTGTTGTGACACTGGATCTTGGTGAGTGGTTTGTTGTTTCATCAGTAATCTCATTATCCCTTTCGCCATTTTTTCTGATCCAACTGAAAATAGGGATCATTTATGACACGGCATCTTCTTTTCATAAAGTATGTTTTACTTCAAAAACAGTTGGCCTATAAACCAAATATCCCTTTCACCATTTGCGTTGTCTTCCTACTGAAAATAGGAACCCTTGTGGATGAAATATTCTCAATATTTGAATTGATTCCATCGACCCAGCCTCTTATGATCCCTAGAATAGGCTGTAATATTTGTGTGACAATAGTCACAACTTTCAAGATACTGTTTACCCAAGAGATCGGTGTGTGCTTGGCTCTGTTTCTCTGGATCCCTCCCTATGTTGACTTATTTATTCTAAACCCGATTATTTTACTGGCAAAACAAAATCTCTGCATTTCGCGTAGGCTTACCTCGGTCTAAGATAAATATTTTTTGACAGTCCTACCACTTGATCAGCTGGATTATTTTCAGAATTGATTTGTAGATTTTAATTATATAAGGTAAGTAGTTCTTTCTTTGGTGGTATTTATATTCCCAGGGCAAGCTGTTTCATACTCCTCTGAACAACAGATCTACATGTATAAAGTGTGGATTATTAAAATATTTTAATTTCATTTTACGTATTCAATTCAATTTTTTCCTATTATGCAAATTTCTGTTTGCCTAAGGCATGACCCGATTTTTCGATAGCTGGTTGTTTATTCGTGATTGCAGTTGTTGACCTAGATATAGATTATTTTTGGCGAATGCAACATTAAAGATCAAATTTGAAAAAATTCTTTACGGGTTATTCTAACTCGATATCTTTTGTGATCGCGTGTCTTTATTATTCGTTTCGTATAATAGATTCCTGTCTTTTGATGTTCCTGCTGATCCTACTTTTTATGTCACAATCATTGTAGACATAACACACATATCATTTTCATTTCATTTAATGAGGTTTTTCCCCCACATAAATCTAATCTGATATTAAAGTAAAAATGTTGCTCTATTTCATGAGAATTTTTCATTCTGGCACGAATGTACTCTGAGATTCCCGGCTTGTCTAGACGTTTGGTGTTATGAAGTCACGATCTGGGGCCTCCAAGGGTGCTCTAGATACTTGTTTGCACTCAGCAGTCTCTTGGTCTCTTGTTAAGTTCAAGGAAATTATCATAGAAAATAAAATTAAAAACCTTTTGCTTTCAATTGGCTTCTTTAAAGATTGATTTCTTGTGAAGATTCTCTTGCATTCTAATATTATTTGAAGTCACTGCTCCGGGGCGGAGATTACAGAAAGGGTTTAGGTGACGGCCCATTGGGATCCCGTTGGACCTTCCCTAGCATGCAATAAGGGGTTGATGTGAATTTGCCACATACAAAGCTTGGGTCGTCTATAGGCTACAGTTTTAGGGAAACACATGGATTTCATATGGATGTGAAAAGCTGACAAGCAAACCCAGATTTTGGAAAGGTGGGCAAATCATTTTGGCACCCTGGGCGCAGATGTATCATGTGTGTGTTAGCTAGCCCAACAACTGTTATTGAGAAAACTCATAGGGTGAATCCTAAGTGGTGAACTTGTTGCGCAGAGGGATGTTAGAGACCAAGGGTTTTCAAAAAGCGGATCAACGCCTGACAACATATGGTCAGAGCTTCAAGCAAATACAAGCAGGGAAGGTCTGACATGGTGCGACATATTGTAACAAATATTGAGAGGTCCCTCTATAAAGCGGAAATGACTGGAGGGTCTCTGAAAGGGTTGGGACAGTGGGATTATTTCAGCTCCTGCCCTATATTTAAGATATCCTTGCCCGGGGGCTTATATAATCTGCAAAACTTTCATTTTTCCAGCCAGGCATCTTAGGAGCCATTCGTGATTAAATATAACTACTGGTGGAGTTTAGTGGATTAGGAGAAAAGGAAGTGTTAACCTTATGACAAGGTGGGCGAGAAAGGATTCTTCAGTAAGAGAAACCTTTCTCACTCCGTGGTGTGTCTCGGCCCTAATGGGCTCTATCAGATGAAGTTGTGAGAGGCTTCCACAGAACAGCAACTGACCTCCCAGCTCATAGTCTGCAAGCATGACTAGGGAACGATGACGAAGAAGCAGAAGAAGAGAGAAGAAGAAGAAGGCGGAGAAGAAGAAGAAGAAGAAGAAGAAGAAGAAGAAGAAGAATTACAAGAAGAAGAAAAAGACTCTGTCAATGACAGGGTGCGAGAGTCAAATTCCCTCTACACATTCTGACGGACCACTTCTTTTCTTTTTCCTAAAAAGCCAAGCAAAACACAGATATACGGTTAAATCTCCCTTGAGCGGTTGAAATGAGGATTTAAGGTGTGAGGAAATGAGGCTTCTGATTTATTGCATGCACTTTCCTAACCACAGAATGGTAAATAATCTGTAGAAGCGTTACTCCATACTAATCCCTAATTGACATAAATGATAAATCATTCTGGGCGATACTGTTTTGCTCAGGGGTGTCTATGATAGCCGTACTTGTTGCTACGTGCTAATCTCTACGTTTTGAGAGTATCATTCTGTCTATAACGGCTTTTCTCGACATGCAGGAAACAGCTATGACGTGCTTTTGTAGATTTTTACTTATTCTGTGTATCCGACCACGCAGTGGACCATAAAAAAAAAATTTTGATACACAGACACGGCGTTTGTTAAGCAAGCAGTAGGATCCCACAGCCTTACTTCTCTTGAATATGTCAAGGAGATTTTACTTCCTTTCCAAATAATTTACTAGCATAAAAATGGAGGTATGAATTAGTCTACAAAATATCATAATTATAATAAATGTACGTCATACAGTATTAAGTTTCTTCAATGCGTCAGGTGTCCCATTTCTGTTCTTCTCTTCTCTCATTATTCCTTCGTCAGTTTTCGCACAGGAACGACCACGTTTATAATAATAATAATAATAATAATAATAATAATGATAATGATGCAGTTTATAAGTCTCATATCCAGGCTAATGCCCGCTCATGCGACTTCACACTATTATTACCCCCAGCAGGCCTGATCACTCTAGGACTTCCTCGACTCCCTGGGGAGCATACAGTGCCGCTGCCATTTATAGGCGCTGATCACTAGCATTCTGACAACATCTTCCACTGCCCATAGCCAGGTACCCAGTTTGCAGACGGTGGACTGAGGAAAATGTGAATGAAATGCTTTCCCAAGGCACTTACAACATGACCGTGGTCGGGAATCGAACCCAGGACCTTTAGATCTTGAATCCAACGCCGTAGCCATTAGGTCACGCTGCTCCACATATATAAATTATGACATATGGTCAGCCTGGCAGGTCGTATGCGAAGACCGACGCATTGTCAATTTCGAATTTCGAATGCTGAGAGTGAGAAAGAGGTATCAGGGCACTAGGTATGTAATTATTCATTAGACTGTCAGATGGGTATGCAGAGACCCAAAATTAAATTTCCTCTTCCTCACATTTTTCACCAAAAGCATCATTCCGCTGTAACAGCAAGGCTTTATTCAGAGCAGCACAGCAGACAATAGAGGGTTGCATAGGCATAATTATGGCACCCTATCCCTTCGGCCAGTCAGAGCGTGTGAATTTAGAGTTGTGTCAGCTTAACGATTTTGTTTACGCAATATGTCGTTCGACCCTTGCCCCTAACCATTAGCATAGGTCAATGGGAGGATCCCATGGTACTGCCCTCAAATCATGCATAAATCAAAATCTTTACTTCATGGTATTCTTGGGCTGACTGACACTGGCATCGTGCACATCTGACTGTTTAACTTCTTTCGTGAGCAGTATTGTGGAACACTCTCGCCTAGAACTTAATTTAAGATTAAGGCCAGGATTAGACATGAGAAAGCACATAGCTGAATTCCTGAACAATAATAATGTCTAGGGACTGTCCCGAGTTTGCTTATTCTTTCTTACCCTACCTTAACCCAGTCCCTAACCCTAAACCAAGCCCTAATGTCTCAATACATGTACATTCTTTACGAAAATTGCTGGCGTTCCGGGTTGGACGAAAGTTCAGTGTGCAAAAATACAGTCCTCTATTGTAACAAAAAAAATTGTGCGAGGAAACAAAGATTGTGAAGGCGATAAAAGATACCATTATTTATAATGTATTAGTTAAGAATGAAATAGTGTTGACATTTTAATGACGACAGATTTGGCGCTTCTAAGAAAACCAGCAGCAAAATTTGGACAAAGACTAGAAGAAAAACACAAAAGAAGAAAATAAGTTATTACTGATAAAAGCTGGTATTGGCAAAGAGTTCAGGACATTTCCACAAACAATAGAAATGTTAAGAATAAAGAAATAAGCAGCATTAGGAAAGCATGGGAGATAACATGACTGGTATCATTTACCCCAAAAGGACCTACACATATAAATAATATAATATCAAAACATATAATCTGTCAAGTAAAATTAACCATAGTAGAAGTGCTTGTTTTGCGGGAGGATCAAATTTTCGCTAACTTCGTGAGTTGAGCTTGACCCGGAAATAACTTATTGCCACAAACAAAAAAGTTCCGGCATTGAACAGTACGCCACAGACCCGAATGCCTGAAATTATAGAGCATGGAAAGCACGACAGTTTTTCCCTTGTTTGGATTTATCGTTGTCTTTATCATTTTTGGTGTAGGTTTGGTCTTTTAGTACATGAAAGTTTACGAGAAGAAAAAGAAAAAGAAGATCTATATTCTTTTATCGGCACTTGTAACGTCACTCCCTAGTACTCTGACAGAGTCTCTGTACGTATACGCTCAAACAAACACGAGAAAACCGTTATGCTAGGCTCACGAAAACTT
This sequence comes from Ellobium chinense, assembly GCA_033807755.1. NCBI lineage: Eukaryota > Metazoa > Mollusca > Gastropoda > Ellobiida > Ellobiidae > Ellobium > Ellobium chinense. The sequence goes on along the minus strand of JAWQUT010000295.1, from coordinate 362,917 downwards.
GATCTTCTCGGAAGGCTGTTGTAGACCCTCGCGAAAAGACAACTATTACAGTATAGTCACAACAATTACTCCATAACTAAAAAAACAGCAGCAGCAGCAACAACAACAACAACAACGACGACAACAACAACAACAACAACAAAAAGTGATAGGTAGAAGCTGCCCGCAACAACAACACCCTCCTTACTTACGAATTGCGCTGAACGCCAAAACTTTCATGTTTCAAGTGTCTGCTGAACTGGATCCCTTTCTGGGCTGCCTCTGGTCTACTCTGCCACAAAGGGACTGTGTGTCAAAGTGTTCATTCACTTCAACCGACTACTTCTGTTGTCCCGCCACTGTCATTACTTTATCCGGACCGCTGTCAATCAAAGCCTGGCCACGCCCCTCTTGTTTGCGATGACGAGGCAATCAATGAAAAAATCGACAAAACAGATGTGAGGCTTTTGTTTGATATGAGCCTTTCAAAAGAAGACCGAAAAAGATGTGAAAATGAAAAAAAAAAAAAAAAGTAAACTCAATGACTTAAGCCTTGGGTCAGCGTCAGAGAATTTTCCTTATGTTCTTTGTTGTAGAAAGTACGGCGAAGTTTATTGACAAATATCGGGATTTTTTTTTTTCCTAGAACAGATTTTGAAGTACACGGATAGGTGTCATTGTTATTAATTATTTCTATGGGGAAAGAGGGCTGTCAACAGCAGTAACGTATTATTTATTTACAATATTTGCAGAACACTGTCGTTTAAGGATTTAGCCGATCACTTTTTTTATCGATTTTTATGAAGCAAGAGCAAAAGTACATTAATAGTACATTTTAATAGTAAGTTTGTAGAGTATAGAGCTTTTGTTGAAACAGAAACAAAGAGAAGAGCCGAAAAGTGCATTCCGTCCAATGAATCTCTTTGTTTTTGGTCACGTGGCTTTACAGTATCTTTGCTTATAGAAACAATATCGTAGCGCATTCAGGCATTCATACCTGACAAAATGCAAGACAAGGGATATTTATTTCATTCATAAAATGTCAGTCGTAGCAGAATTGTATCATAATACCAACATTGCAGAAATTTAATGATTACATCTGTACACTTTAAGATAAAATCGTGATTCGAGGGTAGTTCAACTTTCAGAGTTTGAATGGAGAGTATTGCCTTTGCCAGTACTGCTGTTCTATAGATTGTGAGAATGAACCCCCATGTCTTGCTACCAGGGACGATTCAGTTATTATTAATGTTATTTTTCTTGAGGATTTTGGTCTACATGTATTTACGTATATCTGACCCAGCAGAAGGGTCAAAATCTTGATCACTTCATAAACAGAACTGCGTCATCGTCGCTTTTTTTGGTGTTTTTTTGCCGTCGTGGATCCAGTCATTCACTGTTTTGAGCGTGCGGATAACTGTGTACTAGTCACGTACATTATTCTGTCCCTTTATCACATGCATAGGAGTTATCGTCCCTGGCAAAGCATGAGCGGTGGGGGTGAGGGAAGGGAGTGTGTGGTTCATTCTTACGTCTTAGAAAGGGCCACTTTGGCAAAATTAACACGCTCATGCAAACTCTTTTGAGTTGAACGACCCTTAAAATAATGATTTTATCCTAAAGTGCATCCTTGAATTCATTAATTCTGGAGTTTTCCCTCATTAGAAGACCGTATTTTCAGATCTAAATAGTGGGATATACAATTTTAATTTAAAAAAAACCTCCACAATATTCTGTAATTTTTCAATTATCATTCCATCCCTCACTGATGACAGCTAGTTTACCTTGTAATCCATTTTAAAATGGTTAAATGAATGATCCATTGAGTATATGACAGCAGATTTGTGTCCAGTGGACAATGACCAACTAAATCTACCAAAGAGACCTCTCTAGTTTAGTGTTATCAGATTAAATTTTAGGAACGACTAAATCAAGATTAAAATAGCACAAAAAAAATGCTCAAATATAGCTTTAAAAAACAGCCAACTTTTTAACAGCACGAAATGAACNACCGAGAAAAAAAAATCTACCTCACTTCTTTCTCCATCTGCAGGGGCGAAGTTGTTGAGACAGAGGGGAGACACTAACATAATGATGACCAGTCATGATAGAAGAACTGAGGTTGAGGGTGGGGGGCATACACTATTTGTGGGGGTCCGGTAGTCCACGGTCCTTCATCTACTAGATTGCTAATGCAGTCGACAGCTTAATAAGTCTTCCTGGCAGGGAAGGAGGAACCCACGATTGAAGGGAGTTGCGATTATCCATTTATTACATTTTAGTTATATATTTTTTGGAACTGTTGCTATTGTGCGAAAGTTGCGATTAAGCAGACTGTAATAATCGGAGTTAGCTTTATTAATATTGTACAAGATTGCTGTAGATCTATTATTCGCTAACAGTACAATGACAAATAGATGATATCTGGAGATAAAAAAGAATCAGCGGTTTATTGAAAAACCTACTTTTTTTTTAACAGAAAAGAGAACACCGCAAAATGGCAATAGTGATAAAGGCACGAGGGGAACAAGTTCTTTGTTGAAAAAGACTTTAGAAAAGACGGGACCATATTAAACAACAACCACAGCTGTTGAGAACGTGTCGTGAATGCGCAGAAACGACACGGAAAAATACACATTCATCTACGCAAAAAAAAGGAACCAAAGCTTATTCAACTCGTTATGGTGAATGCGTCATTCATCCTGCAGTAAATGAACACGTTTCTTCTTCCCCGCTGCGCATTCTTCTCTTGAAAAGCAAATAAGATCACTATGTTGACACAAGTGTCCTATCCCGGCTACAGATGTCAGTCATCGATGCTTGCTCCTGATTGGTGCGTATTGTTATGCAAATGAATAGGGGCGGGGACAGATAACAATATTGCAGACAAGAACGCGCGTGCGACTCTAGCTACTCACCATTTCCCTGTTGAAGCCTCAACATGGCTCCTCTGTATGGCTTCCTCCTGGCTGTCTTCCTAGCAGGTAAAGTAAATACATTACATTACTCTGCTAAAGTACCAACATTACTTGCTAAATAACTTATTAATATGTAAGTCATATCTTGATGGGACAAGCGCCTCAGTAAATTCTCATAAAAGTTTTCTCCCGACTATCTAGTACAAACAAAATATTAATTTCAAGCGAGCAGAAACTCAGCACACAGATTGCAGGGCACACAGTTAACGACTTAATACTTAATAAGCAGGTAATATGGAGCCTGCGCATTAACGATAGGATCTCTTACGATTGAAAGAATTACATTGGTGCATCGATGCTGAATGATTCTTTGTAGCCTTCAACGTGCAGATATAAAGTTATTCTTAGGATGGTACAAGATCCCATCGTTAATGTGCAAGCTCTCAAATATTATATCGACTGTCATATTCTCTCTCTCTCTCTCTCTCTCTCTCTCTCTCTCTCTTTTTCTCTCGCTCTCTCTCTCTCTCTCCTCCCCCCCCCCCCCCCCNCCAAACCCCTTTTTCCTATCTCAGAGAAACACTAAAACACTAAGGAACTTAAATTCAGATTTCTGCGTATTCTGCGTATAGCCGAACACAATCCGTGACCCGTGTACTTATTCTATTGGCCTCTTCGCTTTGCACTCAACGTAACTATAGGGGACTGGTGTGAACTAGATATAAATTATTGTCGTATTCATCCTATACACTACAGTCGATTCTGCGTCATCATAAAGGCTGCTTAAATAAAGCATCATTCAGTAAACAGACTTTCACCTAATAACTGGAACTTTCTGTCATTTAACTACATATTTTCAGTAACCATCAGTAGCTGATGGATTGAACCAAAGAAAAAAAAATATGGATTCTCATCATCAGAACTATTGGCCGAAGACTTGATGAAGGAAACATGATCGACTACCCTTCTGTTGTAAGGTTTAGTGTATACCCGTGGGTGGCGCGCAATGCTCTTTTCTAATTCAGTAGATTTTACATGCGCAACTGCGCATCCAAATGCTAAATAGTGCTTTGGTGCACACTTTTTAGTGCCAAATGTACTGAATTTGAAAAGAGCAGTGCGCAGCACAGTAATTCCAACATACAAAGGAGGGGTAGTGTATTTCCTTCATGGTGTGCAACCCTAATCTCAGTAAGGACCAATATGATAAATCTAAATAAACTTGGCTTGCTTTTCATGGTTATTGCTTTTGTACTTAGGATTTAATACACACTTCCACTTGGGCGTAAGAAGATTCCTCTTATTCTTAATTCGCTTAATTCCATTTTTAATTCAGTCGCAAGATTGTATGGAAAATCATTCTTAAAAGTCAAAGTCACATAATACGGCACTTTCAGCATAATCGCGACCTGCATGCTCCTGAAATTTTGCATTTCAACGGACTTTATAATGTGTGGGGTTTGATTCAGGGGAAAATATATAAATTCCAAGGAAAATGCATGAGAAGGGACATAGTGAATCCAACGCTGACGTCGATGATAATAATTTTAATTTTCGCTCAGATTAATAAATAAGGCACTCTTGTCCTGGACGATAAGTTCTATAATATTGTCTAAGTATAATCGTATCGGTATTGCAGTCGGTGAAATATAGAGCGAACGATTACGCCCTCTATACTGTCTCGGGTTTGGCCAGAAATCCTATACAATGATGGCCACACGAAATCTGTGAGATATTTGGCAACTTGGAAGCACATGACGTCACTTTTTCCGGACAAACCACCACGATTACAGAATTAAAATTGGCGTGAAGGTACAAAAAAGATACCGCGGTCATCATGAAGACCTTCGATTTTTGGTATCTGAAATCCCTGAATTAAGAAAAAAATATTTTACAAAAAAAAATCCAGTCTTTCTACGGCTGTTGGTAAGTAACCCGGTTCGGCAACGAAACAAAGTTTCGCTGGGAGCAGAGGCGTGGGAGGAAGAGAGAGAGAGGATGGAGAGACACAAAACATGAAGAAAAAAATGTTTTCAGTAGATATTTGGTATCCCTGCCTCTTCTTCCTTTCCCGGTAGGACCAGAGTTCCTCAGCTCGTTGATACTGTTCTACAATGCAGTGGAGTGCCAGCGACAAAACGTGTTACAGCATGAATTCTGGAATATTTTATCGATTATAGATAAACACGCACCCGGTTTTTGAAAAACCATTCTGCTGGGTTTTCTCCTCAGAACTGCGTGAAATTTTGTATGCAAGTTTCATTTGCTGCAGAAGTAGTCCTGTTCCATATTTGTGTTAGTCCAAGTCATCTTGAAGGATTTTTTTTTTTTTTTTGAGAAATTGATTTGTGTCGTAAATAAAGCCTTGGGGAATAGCACCGCTGCGTTCCATTAAAGAAAAAAAAATCAAAACGGCTAGAAGAACCTGTGAAGTATGCTTACAAGGTGTGCCAAGTTGGCGTTATGAGACCAAGTTTCTTCATATGTCTGATCACAATGTTTATGCTATAAGGAGGATAGTATGAATTCGTGTTGATGTAATATGAGTTTGGTTACCCCCTTCCTCTCCCCCATTCCTCGGGCGACGCCGGCACAATTCAGCTTGTTTTTTAAAAAAGTGTTTGATCTAATGAGATATGTCAATATCGCTAATCGATGAACTAATGATTACTGCCGTTTTACGACAAAAGGACGAAAGCGCTAAAGTAGGTCAAATTGAGTTATTCATAGTTTTGGAATCCCCAGATGATGACGCACATTTCTATCTGGGTCCCATCACGATATCTCAATAAAGAACGAAGTTAGGGAACTTCAAAGGACACTAAGCGCTAGTGTTAATTATAAACAATTATAAAGGCGAGTCCTTAAAGTTTGAAAAACATTAGTGCGATTTTCTCAAAACTTTCCCGATGGCGCTCTCTTCCTTTCGTCATAAAACGGCAGATTACACTCGTTCACACGCTCACAATATATAAAGAGCTGCGCGTGAATCCGCGCGCTGCGCAGGGGCACTCAGACGTTTATTATGATCAGCGGACGATGACCATTTTCGCGAAAAAGTAAAATTTAAATTTGCTTCAATTTTAGCAAGGAGAATATGTTGCTTTTTTAGCGAGAAAAGATCAAAGAGACCAGCTCAGCTGTTTATAGTGTTGAACTGCGTGAAGATGTGAAACTTTCAAAAAGAGAGCTTTGATGAACGATTATGGAAGCAGGTGTAAACAGTTTTTGTGACAAACATAAATACGAATGTGTAGCCACAAATATCAGCTCAGAGTGACGTTATAAACAATCATGTGAAAAGGAAAAAAGAGGACCTTTAATGGTGTTTGTAACTGTAATTTAGAATGCTCTTCATCATTAAAAAGATTCTACTTCTGTCAGTACTGAAGAGATGCCAGTATTAAGCCTGGAAAGAGGAGAGGTTTGGCCTTTGTCGTTATACAAACACAGACGTTTAAGAGTAGGTACCCGAGACCGACCTAACCCATATAGACTCGCTTTCGAGAAAATCGCGTTTAAAGTTGTGTGCACTTCAGAATTTTCAAAATATTGTGTGTTAGACCGGTCTCCTTCTCAGGTATCCATTTGTCGTAGAGCTTCCATTGGAAAAAATATCGATGGACGATGTCACCCCCCCTCCCCCCTCTCCCCTCTAGCCCGCATGCCAAAAATCTCGTTTTTTTCAAATTTTGTGGGTTAAACAGATCTGCTTCTGAGGTATCCATTATTGGTGAATGCATTATTTTTGCGCCAAGAAGGCAAAAGACGGCAATTTACATCGCCGCTAAAAAGGCCATTATATTTTCACTGAAAAGATCACTTTACTCCACTGAGAGGGATATCTCATGGTCAGTTGCTCAAAGTTGCTGCGTGATTGTTAATGTTTCCTTCTCTATTTACATCTGTACTTAGTTCTGCTCCTTTTCTTCATTTTGCACTCTTTCACTGTACCTTTTCTTCGCTTCTTCTTTCCTGCCTTTCAAGCATGATTATAGCTTTAATGTGTAGATCTGACTCTACTAGGCTACTATTACTACACAGTCCGACTGACAATAAATAATTAATCACTGTTTTGTGTCTGTCTAATAATCTGCCTGTCAGTATGGCTGTCCTTCATCTTTTTTATACATAAAACCATTTGCCGACCTACCCACCTTCCAGCCTACCTACTTGTCTGTCTATCTGCATGCTGACACACTCACTCATCTGCCTGCCTGCTTGCCTACCCACCTACCTACCTACCTACCCACCTACCTACCTACCTACCTACCTACCTACCTAGTACCTACTCACTCACCA
>JAWQUT010000295.1:335978-354785 GCA_033807755.1 Ellobium chinense | reverse complement strand
TGTCTACAGTAAGTTAATAAGAGACAGTAACACCGTCCTACAAGTGTCAGTATCAAGAGAGACAATATGTCATCTCGTGCACACATCAGCTGCTGTCAACATTTGTTTTTATACTGACTGTCAAACAAACACGGAACTTAAACAATAGTGGTCGTATTACATCTGTATTTCAATCACACGTGTTTGTTATTATTCTTTTGTCATATTATTGACGTGGATGAGGACAACTCAGTATTACAGTTATATATTGTTTCCTTACATCACTGGCATACACTGTAACCTCCTTAATACGTATGATTTTGGTGCATGACACAAGATGTTTTCCTTATTAGGTCCAATTGAACAATGAAATGATAAAACTAATGAATCCGTTAATGCTAAATGTTTTACTCATTGACGAGGTGATTTGTTATACGTGAGAACTTAATATCGAGGTTCCACTGTAAGTACTCTTTTTTTTTTTTTTTTATAGATCTATATTATAGTACAATACCGTGATGTGCAGTGCCTTTTTCTAATCTATAGTACCATACTGTGGTGTGCACTGCCCTTTTCTAATCTATAGTATCACAATGTGGTGTGCACTGCCCTTTTCTAATCTATGGTACAATTCTGTGATGTGCACTGCCCTTTTCTAATCCACAGTACAGTTCTGTGATGTGCATTGTTCTTTTCTAATCTAGTGCATTGTTAATGCAAAATGGCGCATCAAAGTGGTGTTTTTTTTATGTGGGTCTTGAACTTAGGAAAACAATATTCCAAAATACACTCGTCACTTCGCAGCCAGATTTCAAAGACAAAGTAATGCATGTAAATAGCGAGGGCTTTTTTATTATTTATGTCTCAAAAACAAGATTGTGTGGAACTAAGGGAAAGGCTGACTCTCAAAATGATGTAATGAGAATAAAAATTTTAAAACAAGTGAAGTGCCTCAAAACAACTCAAAACACTTTTAATACTTCACCACCAGATTTCACATATTAATGTTATCTAAGATGCATTAATGCATGTATGCATAAGGCCCCAGCAATCCTAACATTAACGCTGCTCTTAACCCGAACGATATGATATAAAGATGTCAATGCTTTCTGCATTGTTGGCTGTGAAGGATTTTACACCCTCATTAACTTATCCAGGGGTTTCATCCCAAAATATTTTCCACGCATGTTGTTGAACTCTTTTTCCAAATTTTGACACATAAAAGAATGCCGCAAGACTAATTTGATTTTGAGAACTTAGGCAGTGAATCAGGCCTTTCACACAGTAAACAGGGTAACCTTACCCACCTAGCAATAACCATACTCAGTTTCTACTTGAGTGGCTAAACTTCACCTATTCTAAGACTTCAGCAAAGTTTACAGCTATCTAAGCCTTTGAAATTCAGATCCAACCCCTTTTCCCGGCCCATGGCCAATTTTATGATTTTATAGGGATTATTGGATAGCCATAGAGCAAGAGTGGACCATCCCACATTTTTGAGACTTTGGCGGTAAATGGTTCTATAAAAAGATATTGATTCAATCTTGCTATACATTTCGGTTAAATTGCTATTTTTGGTCTGTGGGCCAACTTTTTTTTCTTTCACAGATCTTTATAACCCAGTGGCAACATAAACTTCATCCCTCTAAAGGTCCACTCTTGCGCTACAGCGACCATTTAAAACTGCATACCAAATGCCAGGTACCATTGGCATCTTCATACCCAAATCCAAACCCAAACCCGGGATTATACCAACGACATAAACTCTAATAGTAAACTGACGATGAGATGGGAGTGGAAAGAGGCATGTCCAGTGTACAATAATTCTGTGATCAAGTTGTCCAGCACGAGTATTTAGTGATTCCTGATATCGCCCCGTCTTCCCCATCCCCAGTAGTCTATGCCACTGTTCTCCTCACCCAGGGCTTGACTGCTTTTGTTTGATTTGTGCAATTTGACGAAAGGGCAAGCCACATCCCTTCCTTAGCAAAGGAAGTACCAGTCTTTAGGCAAGTCAAGATGGCTGCGAGTAATGTGGAAGAGACAGAAAAAAATGCACTGACTTGCGAATTGTGTTTTCTATACTTAAATCTTTGCTCATTCATTAGCATACATACCATCATTGATTCTTGCCCCATCCTCTTCCGACACAAGAACGTCTCACTAACAAATCTGAACACATAGATGGTTGCCTCCATATTGCCGAGCTTTCTCTTCCGGCGACTCAAGAGACGTCACATTTCTAACACACCTCTTTTAGGTGTGCACCTTTCTTCAGCGTGATTGGCATGCACCAATCAAAAACGTACCCCTGATACCTCCTTTACTAAGGAATGGATATGGCTTGCCCTTTTGTCAAACTGCAGCGACCAAACAAGTGCAGCCCTTGTTGTGTTTAAGACAAACTATTTGACAACTTTACCGCTTCTTTCAGCATACTGTCCAGTAGCTTGCGGTTCAACAGGCACCTGTGACGCGGCCAACTCTGTGTGTGTGTGTAATCCTGGATATACCGGAAGTTCTTGTGAAGATGGTGAGTAATTCGCTCATTCATCCATCCATCCATCCATCCATCCATCCATCCATCCATCCATCCACTCATCGGCAAGCCCATCCCTCCGTCCTAACGTCTGTCTGTCTGTCTGTCTGTCTGTACACAAAAGATTTATCACAGAACTAAAAAAAGCATTACATTTAACACGCCAAGTGTGGGTTTATAACGAAGTATTGCAAGACCAGCTCATTGACTGACTCTTTCAAAATCTATGAAGCAAAATGTAGATCATACAACAGAACTTACTCATGCAAAACATTGCTCCAATTTGGTCCATCCTCTCCCTGAGAGAAATACAGTCAATCCCCCACCGTGGTATAATTTCCATCCTGGGCATCGTGTTGGAATATTACAGCAGTACAGTCTGAACTGCATATTTAAGGAAATTCACGAATTCACACCTGTCTGTTCATCTACTCATGCACTGCAGATATTGATGAGTGTGCCGCAAACACAGACAATTGTCAACAAGTTTGTACCAACACTGTGGGATCCTATACCTGCAGCTGCTTTGCCGGATACGCCGATGATGGCACTGGTAACTGTGTAGGTGAGTGAACCACCGACGTCAACCAATAATAATATAATGATAATAATAGTTTATTTGGAAACTACCCCTTTACAGCGGGGGCCCCACTGGCCGGGGCAACCAGTGGGGCGTCCAGTAAAAATCACTACGATCACAACAGTTACACAATCTCTGAGGGAAAAAAAAAAACTAACAGCTAGTAAAATCGACATTGTACACCAGAAGTTTGTTAAAACACATCCGTATGGACATTACACGCGAAGACGCGGAGGGTGTTGACAATAAACAATAACAATAACGTTATTAGCTCAGTTATACATATTATACATATGCGTAAATAACAAAGATAAAACAAAGCAAATAACAATATGACGAGCGTAATATACAAAGACGAAAAATAAAAAAGTACAGATGGCACACACACATTTTCCAGCTATGATTTTACACAAGACATTGTTAGCCTAATAAATGCATATAAATTCCTTAATCTTTTTGATCCTGTTGTTCCTAATAATTCTCTATATTTTATCATATTTGGGTTGTGTCTGAAATAATTTGAAAAATATCTAATTCATGAACATTTAAGATCTTACCACCTCAATCTGAATCACGAACGACATCACAAAACAGGAAACAGATTTCCGATCCAAGTTTTGAAGTAATCGGTACGCATTGACAACGCCAGAGAGGCATTTTGTTTTCAAACAGACAGACATATTCTCATGATCAGGCTCTGTTTGATATACGGTATAACCCCAGTATAAAGTACGCCTTGGTGCTTGTAAAAAGTAGACTTATTATTGAGGTGTACTTAATATCGAGATCCTCCTAAACAATGAAATATAATAACAATAATAAAGACCGAGCATGTGAAAACTTTACTTAACAACAAGATACTCTTGTCAAATGAATATTTCATATCGAGGTTCCACTGTAAATTAATAAACACCTTTGAGACCTGATCATGGGATGAACGATAGAAATATTAGATTATTAGAAACTACAAGTTTCCGTAAAAATGCCCGCAGTCAAATAAATGGAGAGCGCTAAGGTACGATTTGTAAGCCAGTACAGAACTTGCGTATTAATGATGGGATCTTTGTTACCACCGCTACCGCATCGGTGCCGAATGCCCCCCCCCCTTCCTAATAGCGTTCAACATGGTAAAGGATCCCATCGTTAATGAGCAAAATCCCTAATATTTGTGTTTGTAGAAGGGTGCTTCCGAGTCTAGTGTAGATCTGCAATGGTAAGTTCAGAGGTCACCACGTGAGAGGGCATTAGCTTAGATACGAGACTTATAAATCGCATTATCATTCTTCTTCTGCCTTCTTCTTCTTCTTTTTCTTCTTCTTCTTCTTCTTCTTCTTCTTCTTCTTCTTCTTCTTCTTCTTCTCCGTACTCTTCTTCTTCTTTTCCTTCCTCTTCATCTTTTCCCTCCTCCTCTTCTTCTTCTTGGTTTATTACTGCTATGATTATGATGATAATTATTATTGATTACATTACTAGAGGAGAAGCTTTACGTGTTTCTGTTCGGTTATCCATCCATCCATCCATCCATCCATCCATCCATCCATCCATCCATCCATCCATCCATCTATTCACACTCAATGACAATATCTACTCTAATACTTAATTCAGGGTTAAGGGGTAGAATTACTAAAGAGAAAACACACATGAGAGAAAGTTCCTATTCCATAATAATGTCTAAATGACTATCCTAAGGGTGCTTCCTCCCCCCCCCCCCCNTCCAATCTAGAAAAAAAAATCTTGCTCCTACCCCTAAACCAAACCTAAGGTGTCAGAATCCCTGGATATTGCTCAGTTAAGCTCTTCGAAGCACTCGTCTGAGTTCTTTTATTCCTCTTTGCTCTCTCTTTCTCTCTCTAGATATTGACGAATGTGCCACTAACAATGGTGGCTGTACCGGCACTTGCACCAACACAGCCGGCAGCTTCAGCTGTGGCTGTCCCACTGGTTACACTGATGACGGAGCAGGCGGCTGTGTGGGTGAGTACCACCGTGGATCCATGTGGGACCCATATGTCTTCTTTTCTTGAATGTCTGCTTTTTTTTTTACTTTTTTTTTTTTGCCTCATAGGATTGAGCTATCTATCACATCCAGGTTTGCCATGTTGGCTGTTTTATACATTGTTCGTTTTCTCTGGGTGATAGCAGGCTGGCTATTCTCTGAGCGATTTTTGATTTTTTTTTTGTAGAGTTGGTCATTCGCCCATTTAAACCTAAAATCAGTTCGTTTTTGTTTTTTTTTTTGNGGGGGGGGGGGTAATACAGATTTTAAGTGCTTTGCAACATAAAATGGCTTATTTTGACGATCTTGTTCCGATCTACTTGAAAAATCGGCGCCTTTTCTCTCTTCACATATTAACCCCAGCTAAAAGTAAATGGGGTTATTAAGGATCTTAGACTTGCAGTCATCCCTCCTTCTGTACCTAAATTACCTCTTAGCTGGTTCACAGCTTCTTCTACATCCCCCAGCCATCGACAACACACTATACACAACAACAACAAAACTGAGGAAGACATGCGTTTTTGCATTAGAGGCATTGGGCTGTCAGAAGCGTCTTGATCAGAGCTGAAGGGACTACATCATCATCATTCATCATCATCATCATCATTTTCAGAAATATAGAAACTCTCAAAGTTGTGTTGTGGCATGAAAAATTTAATAAAAGTTCCAAATTTTCAGAGGGGTGTCCTTCACCAGGGAACAGAATACATCATCATCACCATCATCATCATCATCATCATCATCATAATCATCATCATCATCATCACCTGGGTTACATCCGGGTTTATATTTTAAGAGCGGTCGGTGGGATCCTTCCAAACAGTCTCCAAATCAGGAAATCACTTTGGGGACATTACATAATCACAAGCAAAACTACCAGGGGTAATACTACCAGGACTGCTTTCTTCGGGAGGCAGCGTGGCCGTGTGGTTTGTGGGTCACACTCAGGAACTGAAGTCTGTCAAGTTCAAGGTTCGTGTGTTCGACTCGCGGACTGGGCGGTTTACATTGTGGTGTTCTTGGGAGAGACACTTCACTTCCCTTTCCCCACTCGACTCAGCCGTAAATGAGGACCTGGCTTTAAAGCTGGGGGGACCAGGGCGCTGCTCTGCGGCTGACCAGCAATGACTTTATTATGTATTTCATTTGTAATGTTATATATTTTCATTATGATGTGTTTTATCCTATTCGTTTGTGTTCTGAATGAGCTGTATAACTGAGTACGACATTGTAGATCAATTTTCCTACGTTGTAAATAAAAGTCGTAATTTTTTTTTCTTTTCTCTCTTTCCAGATATGAACGAATGCACGGCCGGTACTGACAATTGCCAGGATATCTGTACCAACACTGATGGCTCTTTTACTTGTAGCTGCACAGCACCACTCACCCTGAACGCTGATGGAGCCACCTGCAGCGGTAAGTTCACATTAATAGAGATTGGCCGACTACACTGGATTTGCGCAGATGGTCAGCGATTGAGACAGGCAGATGGTATACTCTAACTGAAGTATCAATGAACGCCTATGTAGGTATTGTAATTTCGGCTTAGGAGATGAGTTCCATGTCCTACTTGAATGCAAACTCTTTACAAATGAAAGACCCAAATTTCTGAAAGACAAATATTACAGACATCCCAATACCCCAAAAGCCCATGAACTCTTCTCCTATCAAAACAAACACATCCTCTTAAATCATGTCAGTCTTTATAAGATCATCCTGAATTCCTGAAGTTTCGATCATCGTATTATTGCGCAAAATTTCCTTCCCAATCATACCCAGCGTTATCACCATCCAATCTAGAGAATATTGCTGCTGTATAGCCTTTTGTTCCTCATTTTCATTTCCCCTGTTAAGTATATATACAGTTATGTTGTTTTGTCTATGTAGTTGCCGTGCTTTATCAATGTTTGACGACTCATAATGTTACAAGCTAACCTGGGTTCGATTCAATGAATAGAATTGCATTGATTTGATTTTGCAATGGTTTTGCGCAAATCGTAAAGCAGTGGGATTGCGCAAATTGTCCATACATAATGTCAACGACAAGGTACAAGGTTATACATGTGTTTGTAGACTACCCCTCTCGTTTACCAAATACAGTTATTTATTGTCGCCCCCCAACCTCCACCATTACGAGGAGATGTGAGTAGAAGTTAGAGCAGGATAATGGTTGGGGTTAAATATTATTCAAGATGTTAAAAATCGGACAAGAACTATTTTATAGCACCGAGGCTCTTCCTTTGCAGCCGAATGTTTTAACGTATTCTCGTCGTGTGAGAGTCGCAGCTTGATACACCTGGAATGCTTCCATGATAATGGCTTGCATTTTCTGTCAATCTGTGCGTGTGCTGCTGATACGGAAATTTTGCGCAGTCGTACTGCAGAATATTTACCCGAGTTTTGCGCAATCTATGGTAGGATTAAGGAAGATTTGCGCAAAATCCAACATACCGGGTGTGGCCTCATCTGCTCGAGTTTTTATTGTTACATAAACTGCATAAAATCAGTTCGCTGCACAAAAACACTGATTTTATAGGCAAACAATCAGAATTTGGGGATAAATCTGATTTTTTTATGAGGCATATAGAGCAGGGTGGCCGAATGGTTGCGCCGTTGGACTCTAGATCTAATGATCGCAGGTTCGATTCCCGACCACGGTTGTCCCTTGGGAAAGCATTTTATTCACATTTTCCTCAGTCCACCCCTCTGTGAAATGGGTATCTGGCTATAGGCAGCGAAAGACATTTTTTTAGAATGCTAGTGATCAGCGCCTGTAAATGTCAACGGCATTGTATATTCTCCAGGGAATCGAGAAAGTCCTAGAGTAACTCGGCTTGCTGGGGTAATAACAGTGTGAAGTCACGTGAGCGGGCATCAGCCTAGATAAGAGACTTATAAATCTTATTATTATTATTATTATTATTACTAACTTAGATGAATTACATGGCACACAATTGCTTTTCAGTCTTGATTTTCTCAGAGTTTATTTCCAGTGTATGGGGTGACACCATTCCATTTCAGACAACTGTATCTCGGGGGTTAGAATAATGCTAGGGCAAAAATTTTCTCATCTCTTTCAAGTACAACTAACTTCCGCTTCGTAACAATAACTTGATTTTTGCAAAAAAAATGACATGAATTTCATTCTGAGCGGCTGTAAGATATTATTGACTGCTGATCCTTCGTGCATCATGTGAATGATGTTATTTTCGACTAAGTGATGGAGGAAGGATTCAACGATCTGATGTTTTGAGATTAAGTCTTGGCACAAACATTGGAGGTTCGTTCCCCTATCTCTCCTCCCGCTCCCGCTTACCCCTCCCCCCCNCCCCCCCCCCCCCCCCCCTTTTAAAAAAAAACAACTACAGAAGCAAGTAAATCTTGAACGCCATTACAGTTCACTGTTATAACATTTGTCTGTCGATTTAACCATCCCATCCTCTTCCGTCTCCCCCTCCCCCTCAAAAAAAAAATTAAGAAAAACAACAAACAACCGCACAAGCGAGTAACAATAACTGAAAGTTTTCTGACATTTTTTGGCCTATTCCATTATACTTCCTGAGATTTCTGACAACCAGAGTTTTTTTCTTCTTTTCTTTTCTACATAATATGGACCCTACATACTTCTTGTATGATCAAATGATAACCTATTTCAATTTTTAGTCAGATTCTTGTTTATTTTATCACAGGCCCCACTTGCTCCCCGGCATGTGATAATGGCGGAACTTGCGTCATTGACACCTCAACAGGCACAGCCACGTGTTCCTGCCCACCTGGCTTCACCGGAACAAGCTGTGAACTCTGTAAGTCAATAGCTAGGCACAGACTAAAACTTAATGGGACAGCGCACATTATTCCGTTCACAGCCTAAAAAAAAAACAACAATCCACGTTATTTTTTTCATAAATTTGAAACAGCGTATTGTCTATTGTTCTTTTCGCCTGCTAATTTCTGCGAAATTGCCGCTGAAATGTCCAGATTTTCCCCCCTGCGAGCGCCGTCATTACCAGTGCTGCGTGACGTCAAAAAGCGAGAAAGGCTAGCAGACGATTGGTTCACATAGTTTGCGCATGCGTTTGCGCCAGTCCTCTGCTACATCCTCTTTCTTTAAGACGTCACGTAGGTGAGTAATGCCGGCGTATTGAGGGTAAAAATCCCCACATTTCAGCGGTGTTTTCTCATAAATGATCAGACAGAAGGAAAATGTACGTGGTTTAAAGTTTTTGAAAAAAAAAATAATGTGGATTTTTTAACTGTAAAGCAAATACTCATCCCTGTCCTTTTAAGTGACCCGAGCGACTCTATAGCTGCAGAAGGCGATGGTAAATGCATTACAATATATTTTCATTAACTGTCCATACCAGAAGTGCCAGCGGTAACACAGCGACTCGTGCTTCTGGTGTGGATTATTAGTGAGATCAAAGTAGGTTCCTTCGCGCCCTATTGCTGCGTTAGCTCGGGTCGTTTTATATCTAGGCCTGGCTGAGATGTCTGTAGTAGGACATTAAGATAGTAGTCACNGATGGATGGATGGATGGATGGATGGATGGATGGATGGATGGATGGATGGATCACCCTTATAAGTCCATTCAAACACCGTTATAAATTATTTAGATGGACTGTTTCCGATTTATATTTGACGCAGGGAAAGTTCGTAGCACTCATCATGCCTTAGAAAGATAAAAAGGTCATTATTGCTAACTATCAGAACATACCACTATACTACTGTCCTGAAGCTCCCCCCAGGGTGCACAGGTGTGCAGGGGAACCTCCAATATAGCATCCAACAAGCGTACTTGGTCGTTCAAATCTAGCTACCTCTTTGAAGTGGACACAGTGTGATAGGGTGGGCCTTCTGCGTTTTCCCCTCTGCGACTGAGGAAAAAAAGACGACGTTGTTTGTCGCCATACGCTTTCGTATCATGTTCTGTGTATTCATCCGTCTTTCTATCCATCCATCCATCCATCCATCCATCCATCCACATCCATCCATCCATCCATCCATCCATCCATCCATCCATCCATCCATCCATCCGTCCTTTCTTCTAGTCTGACCATCCATCCATCCATCCATCCATCCATCCATCCATCCATCCATCCATCCATCCATCTATTCTTTCTTCTAGTCTGACCATCCGTCCATCCATCCATCCATCCATCCATCCATCCATCCATCCATCCATCCATCCATCCTTCCATCCATCCATCCATCCATCCGTTCTTTCTTCTAGTCTTACCGTCCGTCCATCCATCCATCCCATCCATCCATCCCATCCATCCCATCCATCCATCCCATCCATCCCATCCATCCATTCCATCCATCCATCCATCCATCCATCCATCCATCCATCCATCCATCCATCCATCCAGTCGTGCGGTCCGTCCGTCCGTTTGTTCTTCCATCCAAATTAAAACACCCTAGTTGATAAACCCATGCATCCATTACTGGCCTATCTCCATCACCAGTCGATGTCTGTTATCCAGTCAATTGTATGAACGGAGGTACTTGCACAATTGTTGGCGAAGTAGGGCAGTGCGAATGCCCACCTGGTTATACTGGATCACAGTGTGAAACAGGTGAGCTTGAAGACATACTAAGAACTTAAGAGTCAGACAGTTGATAGAAAGTCCAGACTCTCATCAGATTATGAACGAAATGGCCCAGGTTCATGCGAAGAGAAGATCTATGGCGTCCAGTGTTTAAAACATGTTATTTATGATTGGTGTCGACGTGAGAACAAAGCTTATTGTTGCAATGTGCTCAGCAAAGGAGCAATAAATTTCCAAGTGAAGTATAGATAAATGACACGGACAGAAACAACTGATAAGATTATAAAACATCCTCAGAGTATATGAAGGAAACATAAATGTAGGTGAGAGATAGGAGGAAGGAAAGAAGACAGACTTTAGAGATGAAATAAGTAAGTGATGGACAAACAGTGTGTTATCTGAGCAAAGGTAAGTAAATATTTTGCTGACAGAAACGTTGTTACAGAGAAGTGGAAAGCAAAAACAAAAGAAGCCTGAGCAGGTCAAAAGAAGGCAAGTTCATTATGATCTAAACAAGGTAAGTTGTAGAAAAATGTATTGAAAATATTGGGATGGCTGTAGATAATTATTGAATTGGATAAACGTTGATGACGGGAGGAATGGAGGAATTGAAACCAAAACATGAAGGGAAAGAAAGTAGCTATTCAATGTAGGTAAGTGTTTCAAACTAAGGTGATAATGTAAAACAGCCTAGACCTCAAGTGTTAGCTTAATCTACAGGACGGCAAACTGCGAGATGCAGGAATTATGACGGTCAAGAATGACGTGCTAAGACAACTTTCATAGGGACAAGGTGAACCTGTTTGCAGCCCACATTTTCGAAAGATGGTCGAAGAAAAATCTGTTAACACATCACTCGCTTTCAGTCCACATTTCATAACAACAACAACGACGACAACAACAACAACAACAACAACAACAACAACAACAGATGATCCTCTTAAAAATATGGTTGTAGAAGGCCCAATTTAAACTTGTTTTCAGTCCATTGTTGATGCTAACTTGACTGCGAGCAATAAGGTATTTTCAGCTCCATCACGTGATCTAGGAAATTTTGCTCACACGTTGGTTTGTTTACATGCACTGCTCATGTATGATTTCTCGTCATTTATCAAAACATCCTAGCAGTCCCTAGATCACGTGGTGTAACTGACCCGTCTGAAAATACCTCATTAGACTGAGGAATGTTACTACATGAATGTGATCATGGCTCACTTTATGTCCCCATTAACGCCATGTGGGTCAGGGCTTTGAAAAAAAAGAAAGAAAAAGTATCATGTGAATGCAACAACCTTGAAATGTTATTACATGAATGTGATCATGACTTAATTTATATCCCCATTATCGCCATATGGATAATGGCTCTGACAAAAAAATAACTTGAAAAAAACAACACCTGAAATTTGTTCTAATATGAATGTAATAACCTTCAGCTCTTAGCAGCTCTTAGTTGCAAAGATGCATGTCTAACTGACAAAACGCGTGGAAAGCAATCATAGTAACCAATTCCATAGAAAATTATATTAACAATGAATAACAATGATGATAATGATGAGGTTTATCCTCACGTGACTTCACACTATTATTACTCCCAGCGGGCCTGATTGTTCTAAGCTTATCAAGTCCCTGGGAAGCACATAGTGCCTGCCACTTACATTAACAGGCGCTGATCACCGACATTATGACGCTATCTTTCACCGCCTATAGTCAGGTACTCTTTTTGCAAAAGGGTAAGCGGAGGAAAATGTGAATGAAATGCTTTCCCGAGACATCCGCAAGATGAACATGGTTTAGAATCGAACCCTCAAATGCTGTAACCATCCGGCCGCGCTGCTCTACAGCCAAAAACAAAAGAATACTCTTATTCGGTTAGGTATATTTTATAAGTTCATTTACAGCAGGTTGAAAACGAGCTAAGTGAGAGAGCATGAGCAGTAACTATGGGATCTCTCATCATCGTAAAAACTACAATAATGCATTGCATGCACTCTAAGTAATGTTCAACATGCAGCATTATGTAATTCTTAAGATAGTAAGCGGTCCCATCGTTAATGCTCAAGTTCTCAATCGTTGTTGTAGCTGTAGAGGCTGAGAAAGAGCGCGAAAACGCAAACGAAGATGTGGACTAGGGTTGGGTTCACCCCCACCGGCAGGGAGCAACGCACTCCATATACGCTTGTTGCGGAGCCACTTGGCATGAGAAAACGCGTAAAGTTTGTATATATCGAATGGCCCACGGGAAAAAAAAAGGTCACTTAATTTAAAGTTTAATGACTTCAATAATTCATATATTTATGGAGTTGGAATCTAACATTTTTAAGCTGACGGACATTGCTGTTGCTGCAAATTTCAACCGTCTAGGCGCTATTTTATGTCACAGTTGAAAAATTAAAAGCACATGTCGACAATTGCATATCTGGTGTGTATTTAACGGACTGACGCGTTATGTCCTGAATATTTTTTTTGTCTTTTGTTGTTTTTGGCTGTGATAAAAGTATAGAGCCTAGATCAATGAAACTTGCAGCTCAAAACAGATACATCAGTCTCCCAATTTCTTGTTAACTCTTGAAGTTATTAAACTTTGAATTCAGTAAACTTTTTTTTATTTTATTTATTTTTGGCCGCCCCATACATAACATAATAACGCCCTCTCAGACAATTCTACCCTTATGTTTGTTTACCTATTTCACAAAATCCAACCAGACAATTCCATTCTGTCACTTGTCTGTTTTCCAAAGCCAATTCACTATCTCTGGGAAAGGTGCCCCGCGCTCTTTGAACATTTTCCTGGCAAACCCTGGGACAATTCCACCTCTCTGCCACATTCTGTCACGCCATAAAGATAATCCTCTGAACTGTTCCCCTCTGTCGTCTTTATTGTTTCCACAACATGAAGGGGCAAAACCTGTCGGACAATTCCATCCATTTGTCTGGCTAAGGTACGTAAAATAATAACACATTTTCTCGGACAATTCCACAGCCGTTAGCGGCCAGGACTGCGCATCATCTGGACTGACTTGCCAGAATGGAGGAGAATGCTCTGATACGACCGGCACCCCCCAGTGTCTCTGTCCCAACGGCTATACCGGGGAGTTCTGTGAACAGACTGGTAAGTGAGACTGCCCAAGGTTGCAATAGGTTTAGATCAGTTTGAAGGGTTCAAATGAAAAATCAGTCATTTTTTTTTTGTTTGTAATTTTGCTGAATTTCAAAGCTATGTCTTTTTAACAAGCAAGCACTCCCGATCTAGTAATGGATGACTTGATTACGGTTTTACCCGTTGATATGGTCATGACGGCTTTATGCTGCATGGCAAGGACAAAGAGAATCGAAAATTCTAAAGCGACTTGAAAAATTGCCCAACAATCACAAGGAAAAAACTGAACTTTCTGCTAAATCAACCCTTGTGGCTTTTAGACCCCACTATGAGCTTAAACGCACTTGGACACTAGATTTCCGCTTGTGCAATATCATTAGAATTATACAGTCGTCAGATTCTGCCAAGTCACAATCATGGAGATGTGCCACACCCTCTCATTACTCATATCGACGTATAATATAGATTATACTTAAATGTTTAACAGATGTTCCCACTAGATCTTGAACAAGAACGTGCAAGTTAAATCTTGGCAAAAGCATTAAATATCGGCATCTTTAATTAATGTGATCAAGAATAGGACAACCTAATTCAACATATATCAATTTCAAAACAGAGCACATTGTAACATGTTTACATATTATACCTAGTCTAGCTGGTTTTTCACAGTGACTAAGAGTGAGATGACACTTTAATATCATCAACAAAAGTGATCTATGTCAATTATAGAATGGTAAAACTAAGATCATCACAACTAGCAATCTAATCATCATCAGCATCCTCATCATTGAAAAAAGGAAAGAAGGCGTTCTCCACCAGAAAAGCTGGGCTTTAATTGAAAAAACAATCCAAAGAACAATCCAAATTTTCGGAACTAGTTCTATGTTCCTTCGTCAGGGACACTATACAATGTGAAAGTAACATCCTCATCATAATCATCATCATCATCATCATCATCATCGTCATCTATCATCATCATCATCATAATCATCATCATCATCATCATCATCAAAATGGTCACTGAAGTATTACTCTTGACAGTGTAAGTTTCACTCACTTGTTATTCAGACAGTTTGTTGAATTCTTCATAACACGACAAGAGTAACGTTTTACAAGCTACTTCTTTTAAACGCAACCCACTTAAATTCACTTTCCGGCTGACTGCAGCATTAATCATACAAGAATATTATTAGTATTATTTAATGAGTGTAAAATAATCACAGTGACGCTTAAGAGCAAGCCCTTCTGTGTTTTTATGGCGTTGCAAAAAACGCAGAGTTATGCAGTCGTGAAGATTCTAAGTCACCAAGAAGAATTTCAATGCTTTGTTGAGAGTGATCTCTTTTGTTACTGCTAAAGAAGAAATCGATGATGATGATAAAAGAGATGATGGTAAATGAAAATGATGATGATAAATGAAAATGATGATGACGATATCGACAAAACCATCAATATAAATGTTATTTATTTATTTACTCATTTACTTTCTACTGAGGAAGGCTTTTGCCGAAACGTTCAGACTGTTATCATACATTTTAATTCATGTAAAGTTTTCATTAAAAGTTGATACATATCGGGTTGAAATAGCGTTTTAAAATGTTCGCCTATTTAACAAGGTTAAATATTTTTGAAATGAAGTGGATGTAGATTCTAATCTTGCTTTTGTCATTATTCTCAGTGTCCAGAGGAACAACATGTGAAACATCCGGCCTCACATGCATGAATGGTGGCCAGTGCTTGGAAGTCAGTGGATCCCCTGAGTGCTACTGTCCCAACGGCTACACAGGAGAACAGTGTGAACAACAAGGTATTGTGTACATGATGAAAAAAAAATCTTCTATAATAAATTATGCACATGTATCTTAATATCCATAACAAAGAAAACGTCATAAAACACATTTTGGATCTTTGTTTCCCAATTTTCGGCCGTATCGCTGCCCTTCTTCGATGATAAAATGACACGAGTATATTACATGTAGGCCTGCGAGTCTTTTAGACAACTTAGAAGAAATTGTGTACCTGATGGAAAAGTCTTCCATTCTATACTATTTGCATGTATCTTTAGACTACAGACACTTGATCCAGTTTGCCTCTTAACTACCACAGGAGAGGGAAAGCATAGCAAATTGTAAGGTACCCCTTGAATATATGAAGAGGAAAATTACTACCCTAGAGTGAGGAACTGGATGGGGGGAGGGNCTGGCCCACCAGACCTATGTTCTCTCTTTTTTTTGTTGTTGTCAATTTCCATTTCAATTTTATTCAGAACGAATCCATGTTATACAGTAACACATTATGGGTGGTCAGACATTGGTAATGCGTGGCAGTACAGAGACAAAACAATATAGCTACATATATTATACTCATAGCGAAAACATATAACTGCATCTGTTCTCATAGACAAACCAACGAAAATGCATATGTACTTATTGACAAAACACCGTAACTGCATGTGCATTAAATAAAGGAAATTAAAAATGAGGAACAAAATGAAATGGTAATAAACAAAAGATGATATTAACATGTTGGTGTGATTGGGAAGGAAATGTTGCGTAATAATATGGTAATATGCGTAATAATATGCGCAATAATAATAATAATATTATATCAAAAATATTTAATATTTCCCTTTCTCTCAATGGGTGTTATTACTTTGTATTTTAAAGTATTATAACTATGTTTTCTCTCCACATTTGACCAGTGGGCACCACCGATCCTTGTGCCAGCTTCTCATGCCAGAATGGAGGTGTGTGCATTGCGTCTGGTACCACTGCCGAGTGTTACTGCCCCAATGGATATACCGGCGTAAACTGCGAAGAGCCTGGTAGGTGAACCTTAACCTATTCACACTCACAGCTGAGTCACACAAGGCACACTAAAATCTCACCAGAAGGGATTTAACGCACTTTGAACTCACACGAAACTTTTAACGCACTTTGAACTTGCACAAGAACTTTCAACGCGCTTTGAACTTGCACGAGAACTCTGTCCAATTTATGAACTGATTTGTATACCTGGTACTGAATTTTTAAAATTTATTTTTGCTCAGATCAGCGATCACTGAAATCTACGGAAAAGAGATACAACACACCTTGAATATACACAAACACTCTTGTTTAAGTTTTCAACCTATATTCGTCAGAAGATGGCTGGCGGAAACAACGCTATCTCATTTTGTTTTTATCATCACATTATGACATATGCATGAAGCGAAGCGGAATAGTGGTAGAGTAGGGGATTGGTGGGGGTTCATCGCCGCTTGGCGATTCTCTGTACTGATAGTGGCAGCGAGTGGCGACTGTAAGTGAGAAAAGGTCAACAGTAGAGTCATTTCCTAAATCACATAAAGACATGTAACAGTAAATAGTTGTAAATCTGGAAACTGTACAGGGCGCATGGACACTGTCCCGCGAAACAGAGACCTGCCATTTACAAATATAAGCGAATTTCTTGTTCTCTGTCTGAACAGTTTGTGCGTCTCTGTGCTTAAATTATTGTTGTTGTTGTTATTATTAATGCTAATAATAATCTTGTTGTTGTTATCGTTGTTGTTGTTGTTGTTGTTATTATTTTTAGTTTTGTAAACTGTATTCGGGTAGCCAATAAGTAATTTTCAGTCGATTTTCTGGAAGCTAAAATTATATGCATAATTACCGCAAGCCTTTACGACCTAAAATGTAATGAACTCACATACTAGCTACAATGAACTGCTCCTGCGCAGGTTTACAGTACATTCTGGATCAAAATATATTCACAAACTCGAAATTATGGACACCATAGAATTCACGTTGGTGAGCTTCCACCGTAATTTATGATTCCTCCTCCGAACAGTGGACGGACCTGATGCCTGCGACACCTCTGGCCTGGTCTGTGAAAATGGTGGAACTTGTGTTGACAACGGGGGCACCGCTACCTGCCAATGTGACACCGGATTCTCTGGCACCAACTGCGAGATCCCAGGTAAGCCGACGGGCATTTTGGCCAGCTGGGACTGTGCTCCAAATTTATACCGGGCCTTTGCGTACGAATTTCAAGCAAAGAAGTACAGTTTTCTCTCAGTACAATGAAACAGAGGGGCGTATAATATATTGTCGTTACGAGCAATGACGGCAAGACGTCCCATTATGGCTGACTCAGCCAACTTCATCATAGGCCGTTACTCTCGCAAACTTCTTACGGAGAATAAGGTCTATACACTGCGATTGCTTGCTGTGTAATACTTGAGAACTTGGGCATTAATGATGAGATTTTTACCATCGTAAAAATTACAGTAACTCTGCGTGTTGAGCGCTACTATGAGTGCATTCAGCACCGATGCACTAATGTGATTCTTATGATGGTAAGAGATACCATCGTTAAAGCGCAATTTCTCATCCCTCGTAACTTATTTCTTCCATAAAGTCGAGGAGAGTGTTGCAGCGAAAGGATCGGCAGAGCAGAATGCAAACCTTTGCCAAGGGAGGTAATAATGAAAATGCCCAATTTCTCTACAGCTTGTTCGTTTTAATGCATTCCCTCCCCTGGTGTCGCTTTTATCATCAAAAACTCATACAGTTGTAAAACCCTAACTCATAGATAAGACGTCATCATCATCAATCTTATCACCATATCATCATTTTACATCATTATCATCATCATAATCGGCATCATAAGAATCACAATTATTACAGTCTTTGCCCTCACTTCAGTCAGCGACCCTAAGCCTTTTATCAGTTCTCTTCATCATCATTATCATCAGCATCAGCATCAGCATCATCGTCGTCATCATCATAAGCATCATCACCATTTTAGTCAGTAAGAAAAAATTAAATCTTTCTGTAGACCGGCGAATAAGAATGTAAAGATGGCTTTTTAAGTCTCACAAGTATGTTTAAAACATAAATATACTTGACTATATTCCGAAATTACGGAACGCACTGTCTGAACCCTCTCGAGGATCAAATTGTCTGTCTGCCTGCCTGTCTGTCTGCTTGCCTGCTTCTCTCTCTCTCTCTCTCTTTTTCCCTCCAGCCGGAGAGAATCTCTTCATTTTTGATAGAAGGAGAGACAGATGTTCTCTCCCCCC
>JAWQUT010000295.1:324898-335729 GCA_033807755.1 Ellobium chinense | reverse complement strand
ACACACACACACACACACACACACACACACACACACACACACACTTCGGTGATCAGCATCATCCCTACACACGCATAATCCCACCTGTTTTCTTTCCTCACCTCTAGATGGTTTGTGCAGCTTGACCAACTGTCTCAATGGAGGTACTTGCGTAGAGGATGCTTCCGGCGAACTATCTTGCACATGTCCAGATGGCTATGGGGGACAGTTTTGTGAGTTCGGTGAGTTTTCGTCTAATGTTGTTGTACATTTAACAGTTGTTTTCAGTGGAACATGTGTAATCAAAGAGTAAGATCTTCAAGTGCTAACCAAGTTCAGGCATCCAAGTCTAGGACAGCAATAGGTGAAAGGGCCTTTTCAGCCGGTGTCCGCAAACTGTGGAACAATCTATTCATCAATATTAGAGTTAGTGGATACTTCGTTCAGTTTAAAAACAGGTTCAAAACATTGTTACTTAGCAGGGTATACATGTAGTCTACACTTATACTATGGGTGGTGATGCTGTTATGCACTGGGTGGGTTGGAAGGGTCATTGCTTAATTATGGAGGTTGGAAATCTTGATTTAAATCGCAGTCCTTCAGTAACTTTAATTTGTTTCGCAAACGGATCATGACTTGTGGTGTGCACAAAAAGGAATTGAGGCACTCACCAAATTGCACATACTTGAAGAGTGCGCTCACCATTAGATCTTCACATTTTTGGCTGCCAGGCACTAGTTGCGACGGGAAGTGTGCGCACCTTCTAGAATTACTTATTAGTAGAATCTTTTGCGCACACCGAAATTGGAGCTCGGCAAAATGGTTGCCACCATCTAAGGTTTCAAATTGTTCAGCGATTTTTTTTTAATCAACAACATTTTCGTCGAAGGGGGATGTGATAACAGTCCACGGTGGTGTGTACATGATTGCTAGTAAATGAGGCAAAGATATAATTATAGCAAACACCATTCGCAAGTCAGCGCACTATTTTCTAGCCCTTCCGCATCAGGCCCAGCCATCTTGGCTTCCCAAGAGAGCGACGCTTTCATTGCTTAGGACCACCCACAGTATAAGAGGACCACCCCCTTCGAGCACCCATGGGGACGAAACAAACGTAGCCCAGCTCAACATTAATTGTATGTATACCACTGCCATTCATAACCTCCAAACTGGTCAAGCGCAGCCAAGTTTTTCGTTGTATGGCGACAACACGAAAACTTCATACACTCCATTGCTTGAATTTGTCTATGAGTAGTAGCCTCACTTTATTCAAACAAAGCCTCTTGTATTAAAATGGATGTAGATCTAAATGCTGGTTGTCCTAACACAGTAATGATGACAATGTTTTGTTTTTTTTCAGAAATTGACTGCGCAACAGTGACTTGCTTGAATGGAGGAACCTGCACAATTGTGGACAACGCGGCTGGCTGTGAATGTCTGCCTGGGACTAGTGGTGCTAACTGCGAGATCAGTGAGTAATGCATTTGTTGTTACTGCTGTTGTTTGTTGCTCTTGTTGATAGTGGTGGCTGGTGTGATAATGGTGTATGTCGTGGGAGCAGTTGCGGGTGAGCAGCTACATGAGTAATATTGCAGGTAGATGAGAGCTTGCGCATTAACGATGGGACTAGTGGTGCTAACTGCAATATCAGTGAGTAATGCATTTGTTGTTACTGCTGTTGTTTCTTGCTCTTGTTGATATTGGTGGCTGGTGTGATAATGGTGTATGTCGTGGGAGCAGTTGCGGGGGAGCAGCTACATGAGTAATATTGCAGGTAGATGAGAGCTTGCGCGTTAACGATGGGAAGGAGGGAGGAGGGAGAAGATACTGGGTAATGCAGATAGATGTTATGTAAATAAGCAATTCTAACAGAAAATATATAGCTATCTAAACAAATTACCCGTGGTCTAGTCATTCAAAAAACTGTTGATCGGAGACCAGACTTCTATTATCATTTTATTTATTCCCTCCTGTCACCATGGTACCAAGCAAAACAAACAAAAAAAAAAAAGAGGAAGTCTGTGGCCCTTGTTCAATTTATAAAAAAAAAACCCAAAAACCACTCCTTAATCAACGCGGTGACTTATGGCAACGCCCTCGTATCAGTCTGACACTCTTCCCTTGTGTGTCTTTATATGACAGGACAAGACTGCGAACCTGATGGCTCACCGTGTCTGAACGGAGGAGAGTGTGTCGACTCATCTCAAGGCTTTGTCTGTGCTTGCACTTTCGGCTGGAAGGGAGTTATCTGTGAAACACCTCGTACGTTTCCCAGTCAGGGCAAATCTGTGATCACCTCGTCCGCACACGCCCCCCCCCCCCCCCCNCCCCAAATCCTCAGCAAAATCATCTCTTCGGAGGCTCCTCGCTCATGTCTCTCCTCTCTTCTTTTCTCCTGGTCCCCCTTTCTTCCCCTTTCTTTGTGGACTCCAGTTTCGGCCGGCTGAGAGACCTTCACCTTGGTCATTCCTTTTCTTTCTTTCTTTCTTTCTTTCTTTCTTTCTTTCTTTCTTTCTTTCTTTCTTTTCTGGAGAGTACGTGAATCTTATCCCTACTCTCATGTTTGCTTTATTATAGTCAACTCCGCTTAATAGCATTCCTGTGGAGACTTGAAAAAGTAACGATTAAGAGGAATTGCGATTTCTCAATTTCTTATACAAATACTACAAAACTGTATTCATTCATTAGAAGAACGCCTAAAATTTAATGGAAGTTGCCTTTAAGCGGACTGCAACTAAGAGAAGTATAGGCCTACTCTCAAGTAATTTCATCCATAATTCTGGAGGGTTTTTGTTTTTTGTTTTTTCAATTAAAAGACCGTATCTCCATATCAAAGTAGATGGATAATAATACGGTCTTTGAAAGTAAAACTCCAGAGTTATATTCCCTGCTGATGACACCTTGTCCTCTGACCTCATTTGCGTTAGGTACCTGTGCTGGGGACTTCATCACATGTCAGAACGGAGGGACATGTATGGATACAGCTGATGGGGCCAACTGTAGCTGTGCTGATGGCTTCACTGGAGACTACTGTGAACTGATTGACGGTAGGTGGGAGGTTCGAGCCTAGTGTTGGGCTGGCAAGGATAGTTAGGGTTTGTGTTCAAGGAGCGAGGATAGGGGATGGAAGGAATGAAGGAAGGAAAAGAGGAAACATAGTGATGATGAGTGGAGGAAGGCTATTAGGAAGGAAAGAGCAAGAAAAAGAGGAGGAAATAGGGAGGATGAAGAGGAAGAAAGAGAAGAAAGAAATAGTATGTGAAGAAAGAAAGGAAAAGACAAGAAATGCAGGATGGAAGGAAGGAAGGCTGTAAGGGAGAAACAATGATATGAAGGTTGAGAGGAAGTATATGGGAAGACAATTATGAAGAGACAAATAGGGATGAAAGCAAAGGGGAGTGAGACAGGATGGAGAGAATGAGTTGAAGGATTGAAGGACGGTAAGAAAAAGAAACATGCACAAACAAAAATAAAACAAAAGAGAAGAAATACCATTGAGCGGCTGATTGGTGAAAGTAATAGCCGATACTGACGGACGAACTGACGGATGTTACTGACTGACGAACTGACGGATGTTACTGACTGACGAACTGACGGATGTTACTGACTGACGAACCGACGGATGTTAATGACTGACGAACTGACGGATGTTACTGGCTCACGAACCGATGTAACAGACCGCAGAAAAGACTGTCTCTTGCATTGCCTTCAATGCTTTCGTAGTGACTGTCATCCTTTTCCGGTGTGAGAGAGGCATCCATTAACAGTGGCATTGGTTCCGGACTAAAAAAGAAAAAGTGATTCTTTCTCATATCATTTCCCTGCTTATGTTCTCCGTAGATGAATGCGGAGGTTGTGAGAACGGTGGTATCTGCAAAGTTCCAGAGATCTTCCCTCCAGACAGCACCACCTATCTCTGTGCCTGCCCTGCCGGTTACACTGGAGATAAATGCGAGACTGCATCCGGTAAGTACTACATCTGCCTGAGCTAGTTTTGTGATTATTTCACATTTTTCATTCTAGGAAAGAACAGGAGACCAAGACAAAGCCTGAATTTAAGTAAAACAAGTCATTTGAATAAACTGATTCCACCCATAATTAAGGTTTTACGACCTCAACAGTTAATACTCTTCGAGCTTATAACGCACGTTTCACACAATGATAAATAACGAAACCCTTTATGCTGTAAATTTAGACATTAATTTTTATTCCCATCACAGACTCAGTACTTAAGTCTAATCGACGACATAGAGCTTTGGTGATATAATTCTAATATTAGAGATTCTTCGCATTAACAATGGGAATTCTCCATCAGCATATTTTTTTTTGAAAGAGATTTGTGAAGTCAGGAAGTGCTGAATGCACCCTTAATAGCGTTTAACATGCAAAGTTAATGTAATTTTTATGATGGTGAGAGATCCCATCGTTAAACCCCAAATTCTATATTGCATTTCTCGCCTAAAATTTTTAGATATTTGACTGGAGACAATTCTTACTCTCTCACTGGAGTCTTTGCATATTATTATCGTTCGAATCACGTGCTAAATCCCTGACGTCACAAGCAATGGATCACAATATAAGTAGTAGTATAGTAGTGGCCAAACAGGAAATAAAAAAGGTGTGTTGCAAGCACGAGACCAGAATGTGCCCGACATTGCACGTGTTTCCAGCTTGCAGTAATATACTTGCGAACACGCCAGGAGCCTGCTTGCTTATTCAAATAGCTCAAAAACAGACAGGATGCGCAATATTGCATTGGCCAAATTTTTTTCCGAATGAAGAATCTCCTCTATTTTGGTTAGTAATAATAATAATAATAATAATATTATTATTAATGTGGTTTAAACGTCTTTTATCCGTGTTAATGTCCACTCTTGCGACCTCATACTATTATTACCCCAGCAAATCTGATCACTCTAGAACTTTTTCAACTCCCTGGGGAGCATACAGTGCCGCTGCCATTTACAGACGCTTATCACTAAAATTCGAACAGTATCTTCCCCTGCCACAGTCAGGCACCCATTTTAGAGATGCGAGGACTGAGAGAAATATGAATTAAATTCTTCCCCAAGGCATTTACAACACGATCGAACCCACGACCTTTGGGTCTTGAGTCCAAAAAGGATGTAAGGGCAGTAGGCTCTAAAAGTTAGTCACGTTTTCATGCATCTTTCCCTTCTCCCAGACTGTACAATTCCATGCGGTCCTGAACTGGGTCAGAACGGCGACCGTTACGAGGTGATCCTCTACCCTGACCTATCGGACAACAAATACGTCTACATATGTAGGGAGGGCTACTTGCAGAGAGTGGAGGCATGTCCAGACACTAGGTGAGTACTCACTGGCTTGGCTGAGGCAACGGGAGCGAGTAACTTATGTGTTTGAGTGTTTCCAGGACCAGCACTGAGCATGCCTAGCACACGGTGGACTGACTGACTCCTCTGCTCTCCCCTCAGGTTCTTGGCACCTATTAGAAGGGCAAATTACTCATTTTGTACAACCCAATTAATCCGCTAATATATAAAATCCCCCTTTTGTGGGGGCCCTGTCAACCAGTGTCAGGGTGTAGAAATGTGTAAAATGACATGTGGTCTAAATAAAGCATTCAATGTTAAAGTTTCAGGTACAATTTGAGCTTTCCAGATTAAAAAAAAAAGTGTGTAGGCCTATGTATGAGACCGCGGCCAAAACCAGCCAAATGAAAAATTGGGGACCAAATCAGAATTCGAGGTGACTATTTTTTTAAAGAGATTTGTGAAATTTTTTGGGCGTTCCCCCCTTTCCCCCTTCCCCCATAATCATATGCGAAGAAAGGGAGTAACTGTGAATAAAAGTTAAATTATGTGCATTTCCTGTTAATAGATCTTTATTATTATCTGTATGGTGTGCTGTCCCGTTCACAGTGTATATATTCTGTTGTTCGCGGAGGTACCCACAGGTGACTTTGAACTCAGTGTCTCTATAAACTCTAGTCTTTCTTGAATTAGTCGTACCTAGTCACGGCGTACAAAATCTGACTTTGAACTCAATGTGTTATTTCAAACGTAGAGTGTTTACTTTGATCTACTGGCATTAACATCTCATTACTTGCCGTTTACTTACATCATTCTGTTATCATTTCAGCTACAACATCTACACGTCAGGCTGCCTAACTCCTGAACAGTATGCCAATGCTGTTGCTGCCTCAAACGAAGCATTTTATCCTCCCAACTAAATTAGCTGCTTCCAAAGACAAGAGCCAGTAACTTCCTCAGAGAACGAGGGACATAACTCACAACTTGCTGATATGATATGTTTACAATTATCCCCTCCTGTCAAATAGAGGAAGGCACCCACTCGGCTCTCACAGAGCAAACAACAACCACAACAACACGAAGAAACATGATTGTCACTAGCAGCCTTCCCTGAAAATCTTTACCTATCTATGCATTAATAAATACGTTTATATGTAGGAAGTTGTTTTGATTTTCTACAATAAATAAATTGATGTGAGTTGTTAGCCATCGGCTTTCTTCAGTGTCATGTCTGTTTTGTTGTGATGTTCTGGAATGTGGCGCAGAGCATCTCTCTGCTGTCTGTCCTTAGCCTTATCAAGTATTGTATACGTGTAAGCCTGAGCAGTGAATCAGTTCTCGATTGACCGGATAAATGGATACATCCATTTCTTATAACCCGGACAACTGAATAATGAACCATTAATTTTCTGAAAGGAGTCATTACTTCCCTTGACTCATTTCATAAACTATCAATTTAGACGTATGCTGGGAGAATCTATCATACTAAATAGGCTACTATACTTACTAGTTTACGTTATGGGCTACTTTGAGACAGTATAACCCAATCCTGAGTTTGCTTCCCACCCTAATCCAAACATATCTGGGAAATTCCTTGAACTTTGTTCATCTAGATTGGCACATTTGCAGGTTCGCATTCAAAAACTCGATTCGCTTGCGAAAATGAATTAGATTTGTTAAGGAAAGAGAATCGGACTTCATTTGTTGAAATGGATTGCTGACCGGGTACAGAAAACAGTTTAGTGGGTTTCCGACTCCACCAATTATGTTATTCGATTTACACGCAATTGAGAGACCTAGTTATACTGTCGTGTACAAGGGCTTATTGTGTTTTGTCTCTGTAATCTGACAAAATAGGAATCCACACCCCTTTCTTTAGCAAAGAAAGTATCAGTCTCTAGGCAAGCCACAATGGCAGAGGCTAATGCGGAAGAGTCAGAAAACAATGCACTGACCTGCAAATTATGCTGTCTGCTTTACCTATATCTTTGCCTCATTCTTTAGCATACATTCCACATTCTTGATTCTTGCCACAACCTTCTCCAACACAAAACTGTTGATAAGAACTTCTTCTAACAAATTTAAAACCGTAGATAAGTGCCGCCTTGTTGCCGAGCTTTCTGCTCCTGTTTTGACCTAACAAATTTAAAACCGTAGATAATTGCCGCCTTGTTGCCGAGCTTTCTGCTCCTGTTTTAACAAAATGCAACACATTTCCAACAAACTCTAGTAGATGTGCACTCTTTCTCACTGTAACTGGGGCGCACCAACCAAAAACTTGGACCCTTTGCTAAGGACTGCCCATATAATACAAGGACGGTCCCTTTCGCTAAGGGGCAGTGACCAAATAAACCTAATCAAGGTGTCTGTAGTGATAAATTGGTGACACAAGTTATGTAGCTCCTAGGGGCAAGACCTGGTCCGATTGATTGATAGGAAATAAAGTAAAAATGGTGGTGAGAATACCTTCTGTATGAGACGTTATATTTAAACCACGAACTACCAATTCTTCGCGATAGCTGGACCATAAAGAAAGAACATAAAGAAAACAAAAGATTCTAATGATAAATTTTGTAATTTACACTTTATTACATTATATTTTACAGATGAACAGAACACAGTAGTATGTAATTATGCTAGTGCGATTTCTAACGTTACAACAAGCACTGTCTGTGAGAGACAGTCACAGACAAAATAAATTTAAAACAAAAAACAGAAATATGCTTAACTTCATGCACTGTTAAAAACACAAAAAAATTATTATGTAGAATAGTATTCAGTGATTTATGTCACTTTTGTTTGTTTTACACTAATATAAAGGATACCACTTCCATTATCTTGAAGGCATGTCAAGAGAAAGCATTTTCTGTGCATAAAATGAAATGCTGGAAAGAAGGTGCAGAACCTCGTGGTGCGCAACTTTCTTTTACCCACTATGGTATTGTAGTGTGTTTTCAGTAGACAACACTCTGCATTAAATTCGGTTTAAAGCAATTCTTCATTCATGCTGTTATTCGTAAGGTGACTATTCAGCTAATCACGATCTAGAACCTCAAGAAACCCTCTTATTGGCTCTGGGTGTGATGCTCTGATCGCTTCTCATTAATTTTCCACCATTTTTACCGGAACTACGGTGTCTGATGAAAGCATGCTACGAAACTAGTGTGGACAAATGAAAGTTGCCAACCATGAGGTTATGCATCTTCTTTCCAGCATTACATTACGAACCGGAAATGTTCTTTTGACATACCCACATGGCAAAGGAAGTTGCTTCGCTTTTGTGTGTAGAGATCGTGACTTCTGCCATGCGTATGGTATTCTCGTCTGATGGATGACGATATTGCAATATTATAGTCCTTAGAGAGACCTTCAATCCCAAACGTCTCGGCATCGTTCCATGGACCAAAATGTTCTAGATTTTGGAGATTTTTGTGAATATGAGTTAGTGAGGGAGAAAAAAAAATATATTTTATATATAAAGAAATATCACTTGTGACTTTCTTAATTCAAGTCCCTCATGCATAACTTTCTCGAAAGAAAGAACTGGTTCCTCATCATTTAAGTTCAAGATGTCCCAGTCAAAAACTGGAGCAATCCTGTTATCCCTGACCCATAACACCTCTGGCTTCATCCAAACTCGGAATGGTCCTTGTGTGAGTAATTCTCGACAGAGGTCTCAGAAATTGTCCCCAGTGTTGCCTTTATCAACGAAACTAATTTTTCCAACCAACAGTGTCTACATCGAAACGAAAGAAGTGAACAACAATTGTGAACAGATAGCTTATGAAGCAGTGCACATTGAAGGAGCTGTAATCCTCTGTCTCCTGCTAAAATCTACTATCTTTTTGCACTCATCACTCGAGAAAGACGTAGACTAGACCACAGAGACATAGACTAAATTCATTTTAAGTTTCTAATCTACAGGCGTATATTAAGCCACCAACTTTCAATAACGAAGTCTGCAGGTAGATCATACACTGGATCACGAGTTTTTTAGTTCGCCTTAGTTCGCAAAATAATGCATCGCTAACACAAAAAGTCAATCTTCTGTCCCACCTAGGAAGTGTGCGAAAGTTGTTGTTAGCGTCATTAATACAAAAGTGCCTCTCTTTGCTCCTTTGATGAATATACCGAAAATGCATGGAGCATCGTTAGCACAAAATGTGAACCTGTTTGCTCCACTTAAGGATTAAGCGGAGGCTGTGTGTGCATCTCTTTGTTCCACTACGGAATTCAGCGAAAGATGTGCTTAGAATCATTAGCACAAATATGAATCAGTTTGCTCCATTTGGAAATTTAGCGAAATAATTTTGCCCCGCATCATCCGCACAAATGTAAACTTCTTTATTACATTTACGAACAGAACAAAAAGATATGTGGAGAGAGCGAAAGTAAAAATCGAAAGCTAATGAAAAGGAGATAGCAAAGAGAAGCATAAATACGCTTGTAAGAAATTATGACCAAGTCAACTGGTACCCTCCATATTACCATGTCCATATAGATTCCAAATGGCCAGACAGACTACCTCGGTATTGTGCAGGTACCATGCAGGCTAGCCCAAATCCCGTTTATATGAGAAACCCAACTGAGTCCTAAATGGATCACAGCTACACTGTTTACTGGGAATGCCATGACCACATAATTATGCGTATGTAATTATTGCCCATATGCATAAGACTTTCTCCAAGAATTTAGCGAGTGACTACATACCTTATACCGAACTCTGAGAAGTGTTGTGTTACTGGACCGATTCACCAGACATTGGCAATCAACAAACATGGTATCAGAGGTCCATCTGGAAGATAAGTGAAGTTCTTCCACATGGTCTGGAATGGGCTAATCTGCCAGAATCTTAAGGTCATAATTTATATTATGTTTTCCAGCTGTTGCTAATATGAATCAGATATCATGTACAGCATCTGTTGCTTCGACGTATTTACTCTGCACATCTTACTTTGATCTCTGCTTGTAAGTCTTGCCTGGGTCCTATTTGTATTCATTTGAAAGTCTTTTTAAGACCCAAGAATACCTGAGGTTTGACTTTTTTCTAAGATTTGAGAATGAAGACTAGATTAAAAAGAAATTATAGTATTCATACGCCGCTAACGACAAAATGGCGTCGCATCCGGTTCTAGCTGAAATGCACTGTCTTTGATCTCTCCATCCTCGGTAGTGGCTCCTCAATGGATGGCGACAGTCTTGAAGTTAATGAGTGTGTGGTCACGTGCTTAAGCCCCATGTCCGCATCCGCGTCACTCATGGAAGCTCTCTGCTGACGTCGTGGGCCTTGTCTAGACGGTAACCTTAAAGATGGAATATAATTGTCGTTAATAAAAGAACGTCTACTTTCTCTAATTTTTTTTTTTCAGATAAGTCTAAATACTCTCTTTCTCTATTTCTCTTTCTCTGTATCTATCTCGCTGTCTTTTTAAAATATTTTTTTTTCTTGCTCTGTCATTGAAGTACCTATTTTTTTTGTCAATTCAGAGCTCTTCCATTAAAAATTGTTTACATGGCTTCTGCCTGAAGATGCAAGCATGATATAGTGATATTCTTTC
>JAWQUT010000295.1:306486-318013 GCA_033807755.1 Ellobium chinense | reverse complement strand
AGAGAGAGAGAGAGAGAGAGAGAGAGAGAGAGAGAGAGAGAGAGAGAGAGACTTAACCTTTTACTTTGTATCAAGAAGGTAAGGGGTCCCGTGGGGCCTGAGTGCCCAGGGCCCCCGAAATACTTAAGACGGCCCTGTGGATATCCACAATAATAATGTCGTGAATTGAGAAGGTCTGAGAAAAACTGATTTGTGATACAACTAGGGGCAACTTTTGACAC
The DNA here is from genome assembly GCA_033807755.1 of Ellobium chinense. Lineage (NCBI taxonomy): Eukaryota > Metazoa > Mollusca > Gastropoda > Ellobiida > Ellobiidae > Ellobium > Ellobium chinense. Next base: position 317,792 of record JAWQUT010000295.1, on the reverse strand, counting down.
AACAACAAAAGATAAACCTGGAGTTTTTTTGTTGTTTTTTTAAAGACCGTGTATTCTTTTATTTTGATGTGATAATATACAGTCTTTTAGTTTTAAAAAATCCAGAAAGCAACCGTAAAACTACAAGACAAAATGGTGAGTGCATGTCGTCACAACAGTGGGCAGATTGCTTATCTGAGAGATAGGCATTTTGCAAACTCGGTTATTTATGTGCTTGTTACAACCTAAGGCATTGACCAAATTGTCACCGAGAGAGTAAGTCACAAAGTCATTGGTAAAAAAAACAACAACTTGAGATTGACATTATAATCTCTAGTTGTCTAACACAGTTTTTTGTTTTTTTTCCTCTCGTGAAAAACTTACTCGTGAGGTAAGCGAACTGCCTATGACTGTGAAGACATGCTCTGTTGTCCTGAAAGCCGATATTCACTATTTAGGTCACATGATGATGTGGACCTACAACAGCCATTATTGTTTTAATAAAGCATTGCTGTATTCCATAGGATGAGGACGAAAACCACAAAGATTCGGAAGGTTTTCTCGTCATATATCTGTTCCACTGTGAATCGATGTGAATTGTTCAGCAACTAGACTAGATACGAGTATGCATCTTCTAATCTGCGGTGATACTTCATTGCTGGATATCAAATGGACACTTTCACTCTGATGAATGATGAACATTAGTAAGTGCGAGTGAACTAAAATGTGTATGCATCGTCTATTTATTATGTATGTGATAACTGTATGTGGATCTGTATCTTGTGCTTTCCCGTTGCTGGTGTCTATATTTTGTTGTTCGCCCACGTACTACAGTTGTGGTCTAGGTTACAGTTGAATTAACTTGTTAAACTTGTTAACCTTGTTGCAAAATCCATTGTTCGGCACAGTAGAGCGTCTTTGAGTTACAATAGTCAAAGATCTGTCCACTGTGTATGGTTAGTTTTGTAGTTTTTGCGCTCTTGATCTAATATTTTTAAACGGTATAATATTAGCAGTAAGGAAAAATAAGTTTTAAAAATTTTCACAAGAAGAGAAGAAATAAAGAACGTCTGAGCGATCAGTTTCCCTCTGGAACGCAAGACATGTCATGCAGCATGGCTAAAGAGACCCACAGAGCAAACCATCAACAGAAAAATAATTAGAAAACATAAAAGATGTATGTAATAATTAGAGTGGCGTTCTCTATCCACAGTCACTAGCACTGACATTGAAAAAATATTATATCCAGAGATTGCAGCAAAACGACAAGATTCACTTCCCTGTTATGGAAATGATAACAGTTAGGCTTAAGGAGATCTGACAAGGAAACTGGACTCCAAAATAAAGTGGAACCCATTTCTAATGGCCTCGGTTATAGAAGGAATCCGGTTTTAACAACAGAATTGCAAATCCCTTTTTCATTTCCATCTTTACTGCTGTTAAAGCAGTCCTGTTTAAACGGGCCTAGAAGAACGAAAAACCCGGATGTTACGGCATCACTGCCTCACCTTTAGTTCGAGTTTTCGCATGACTAGTGTAGTTTAACAGCTGAACACATTCGTGAAACAAATTGTAAGACTAAGTTATTTAGGGTTCGTGCCCTAGGTTCACAGTGCACAGTGATTAATAAACAAACAAGGTCTTAAATTTCTAACTGTTGCCCACGGCTCAGTACTTTACCTGGGCTATCGTATGGTTTTTCATTGGTGATTACATGTTCATATATAACGCACAGACCATTTAGCGTCACGGCGCTTCGACCTTGCATGTAAACGGTGATTCGGTATAATATATTAGCCCAAGTATAGCCAACAAATAACACGCAGATGTAAGCGTGGACTAATGAATGAAATAACACCATAAGAAAATAATCAAACTTCAATAAAATTCAAGGATCTCGTCTTCCTATCTTGACCATCCTAAATATCAGCAGGACATTGCTCGTCAGTCAGTGTCAGAGTCAGACGCTAGTCTACAAAGGCCCGGTAGACTTCTTCAATTCTGACCACAAGAACCAAGTGAGTGCTGTTTTGCAAAGGGTCTTCTTTTTTTTTTTTTAAGCAACAGAAAAAGAAGACTGGCCTAGGCCTAATCTACATTAGGATACTTTCCTTGTCTAAATAAAAAAAAATGCAAAAATGAAAGTACGACTTTATTTACCCCGTATGGAAATTGTTTTACAATGTCATACAATGTTATACATCTCATTCATCATACAAACACATACAACAAGACACATCATACATGTAAATACATAATATTGCAAATGAAATACATAACAAAATCATAGCTGGTCCCCAGCGGTGCAGCGCCCTGATCTTCTCGGTTCTAAAGCCAGGTACTCATTTACACCTGAGTCGAAATCACCAATTCGGGAACCTCGGCACACGGTTATAACGGCCAAAATTGTGGAGTTCCGACAAGTTCAGTATGACCGAGTTCTACCTTTTTTTTTTTCAAGATAAACTCTATTCCTATTAAAATAAAGGGCATAATAATATATTCTATTTTAGCAGTAAAAAATTCACTCAGAATTTTATATTTCTTCATTCGATAATGTACTTTGAATACGTTATTTTAATTCTCAAATTTCGACCAGCCGTTGCTGAAACTGTCATTGTCGCGCACTGCTACAGTCATCTACAAGTTGAAGCACTAGATTGGTTTATGAGTTTTAAAGATCTACTGGAGATCAAGTTTAGACTACCAGCGATTCAGTTAGGCATATCTTTGCCACTGTCTATCCCTAAAGTGTCACTGCAATTTACATTCTCACCACCATTGCTTATCAAGAAAATAATGCTTGTCCAACATGAAACACATTGGATATCTAGTATCAAATCCCAGTCCAACAAATTGAAATCAAACGTGGACGCCAGTCCTTGCCGCAAGTCCATTTTGGTAAAGTTAGAAAATGGCTATGCAGCTTATATAATTGTAATCATTAAATTGACAATCACAACCTGTTCGGGACCATCGCAACATATGATGATTGCGGAGATAAAGATTCAGCTATATCTGCACTCTCAAACTTGGTAACTGAAAGACTGCATTGAATGTACTGTAATAGTGTGTTAGACTATAGTATACTTTGAAAAATAGTCCATAACTTCCTTAAGAACTGTATTAATCCATCTCACACTGCATTAAATTCTCGTTATATCATAGAAAAACAGAGCCTTTACGCTAGCTTACATGGATGATTCTTGTCTTCGCCCTCTGAATCTTTCTGTAAGAATTACCATAAAGGTAAACGCACAATCACAAACCTGCTCGGGATCATCACAGAATAAGTCGAATACGGAGGTAAAATTCAGCTATACCTGGTCTCTAAACCTTTGTAGCTTCAGGACAGCACTGAATCTAATTGAATCAGTATGCTATGCTACATACTTGTAAAAACAGTCCTTACCTTCCTTAAGAAATACATTAACTCATTACACACTGTATTAAATTCCCATTAAATCAAAGGAAAACAGAAGCGAGCCTTTACGCTGGGGTCACACGGACGACCCTCGTCTTCCCCTTCTGAATCAAATCGGCGTTCTTCCAACAATACTGACCCTCACACATAAAGTAACCGTACATAGACGAATTGTCAGGGCTGTTTTCTCCTCTATAAAGTCGTTACTTATCCAGCTCTGAATCAATGTTATGTTGGCAATAAGAGGAATCTTGACCGCTTGCAGTTCCAGAATGAGTCGTGCCAATTGGTACGCGTCCGATGTTGTTGGGGATTAAGTGTAACGAAGCGTGAGGGTAGAGATTGGTGAACTCGAGGTGAGATCGCCTAGATGCCTGCCTGACAGGGTTGAGCAAATTCACAAAATAAGTCAGTTCAGATCAAGTTCAGTTCACTAAGAGAAAAATACTCTTAAAATCAAGTTTAGCCCAGTTCCATGAATATTCGGTAGTTTTCATATCAGATCAGTCCCTCATGAATTTTGAAATGAGCATTCAGTTCTGATTTTCGAGGTAGACGTGAACTGAACTGAAATTTAGGTAGAAACTTAAATTGCAGGTCAAGCACCTAAAACGGTTACAGTTCAGATCAAGATCAGCACGTCCAAAATAGCTATTAAGCTCAGACCAACAACATCTGAACTGAACTTAAGTTCACGAACTACATGTACGTTCATATGACCTACCCAAACCTGTTGTTTGACCAACTCGCCTCGGACGCTTTACTTTAAGCCCTCGAGCTCTTTGCAGTGCATTGGTGGTGACACAGGCAATTATGTTACTGCGGTTATTGCTGGTTTTTCAGGTTTATTTTCCATATAGAACGACCGGCCACTCGCATCACAGTTTACAATTTCATTACGATATACAATACCTAATGCGAACCATCACATTCACTACACTGAGCAAGCAAAACTCTGCACACATGTCTTTTGCACCAGGATAAAGACAAACAAACAACAACCGGACAGACAAACAGACTGATTATTATGATCGGCTCCGATTTTGATGAATTTCATTTTTTTTTTTAAGTTTGTCTACAGGCATCCACCAGTTTATATGTATTGCTTAAGAATTATCACTTTAATAAGTGCGGTTCTGTTGAGTGGTTTTCATAAGATTTTCAAGTCTGGGTTTATGGGTTCAACTCCTAGACCGAGCGGTTTACGTTGTGGTGTCTATTTCCCCATTCAACACAGTTGTGAATGGGAACCTAATTTTAGAGCTAGGAGGTCCAAAGAGCTGCACTGCGGCAACCAGCAATGACTTTGTTATGGATTTCGTTTGTGACACTGTATATTTGTATGTATAATATGATTATTGTTCTATGTTTATTTGTATTATGAATGAGATGTATAACACTGTAAGCCTTGCAAAATTATTACCTGCGGGTGAATACTGTACAAGTCCTGCTGTTTCATCTAGCTCTGAACAGTAACAAATACACCGGATTTTTTTAGTTATATTTATTGAAGGCCCCTCTTCATCATGATGAGTAAATACAGAACTGGTGATGAAGAAGAGCAGGAAGAAGAGGAGGAAAACGAGAAAGATGAAGCATGTTTTTTTATTCCCAGGAGAATGGCCAGACACAATAACACTTGTTTAAATCAGTAACATGTCTTTATCAGTAAAAAGATGAGTCAGTCGATCGCAGTCAGGATCAACAACAACAATAACAACAAAAACAACAACGACCCCAATAATAACAACAGCAGTTGCAACAACACCAATAACAGCAATAGCAGCATTAGCAACAACAACAACAACAACAACAACAAGCACATTAGTAGTAGCAACACATCAGCAACAACAACAACAACAACAACATTAACAACAACAGCAACAACAGCAGCAATAACTACTATAAAAAACCCAAGAGCAAGGACAAGAAGCCAGGAGACCAAAGTGAACGAAATAATTTCAAGGTTAACAACCACGTAGTATGTATCCAAGGACTTTGGTCCACTTTCAAAGCCAGCACCGTCTTGCAGCCGGATAAGCTGAGGAGATTAAATGCCATACAATTTTCAGAAATACCCCTTGGCCATAGCAATCGAGAATACAATAACGGGCATTTCATTGACACCAGCAGGATTTACTTCGTACGCGACTTTATTAGGCTAGCGAACAATACCACCAGTCCACCACTATCCCCACTACCGCCGCCGTCGCCAGCAAAAACAATAACAACAAAAATATCGGTAGCGAAATGAGATAATGTGAAGCAGTGAGCTAACATGGGTATATTGGGTATCCAGCAGTCCAAAATGGCGATGTGCGTCCTGTTGTAAAGAGATTTTTCATTAATTTTTCCAAACGTCATCGTCATCCATCCATCCATCCATCCATCCGGATCCAGCTACATGACCATAAAATTCCATGATTTATATCATCAGTCTTGCAGAACACCAAATGGATCGATCATGACTTGATCTTGGGAGAAGGTGTTAGATCATCATCACAGCTCTCTTACATAGTGGGCAAGACGTACAGTCTGTTTATCTGGATGCCTTGGCACATTAGTGATGCCTTCCAAATGCTGAGGGGAGGATAAGGATAGGGAGTGAGAAAGGGCTATGAAAAGTTCCGCACTTCACGGTTGCAGAAGCCTGATTGGTGGAAAAATTGGACTATCAGAGTCAATAATAGCAAAATAAAGAAATAGTCGTATAACATAAAACCACACCCCAGAAGTGGTGAGATTCAGTCCTGAATTTGTAAAAAAAAAATATTATTCCAGGCAGTGTTTCCCAATGGCCTCAACGGATTTCGTTTGTGCAGGCCTGTTGTCTGCAAAAGACCATTTTTAACTCCTTTTCATCTAAATTAAAATTGTGGCAATTTAAATGAAGGACCCCCAAGATAAACAGTATAGAATTTGAGCACAGTGATGGCACCAGACCTGCAGACTAGCATTGACCATCTCGGGATGTTCCTGTGGTTCCAGGAGAAATTTTTATTAAATGGTTCAAAGAGGCTCCTGCAACCTTCATATGAATTCTTGATGAACTCAGGCTTTTAAAGATGAGCGATTGTGGTTCAGGAATTGTCGGGGATATGAGACGGACCTCATCAGGGTCGCTTAATAGCGTGGTCAGCCAGCTTTCACGCAGCGACAGAGCTCGAGCAGAAACAGTTACGCATTATTCTGATGTAATCTCATAAATATGGCAGTATTATCCCAAGAACATATGATGCACAACAGCCCTACACCGCTACCAGAGGAAACCACTACAGCTCTTGTAAAACTTCAGTGGCACCCACTTGATCAGTCATTTAACCTTTGCCATGGTCATTATTTACGCCTGCAACAATAGCAAGGGCTCCAATCGCTACAGGGTTAATCCAAGGGCGGTAATCCCTCTCCAAGTCTGTCAGGCAGATTACCGGGGTCGTCGAAAACAGCTCGACCGGGACAGTCAGAGGCGAGAACATTATTTTATCCTTGCCTCTCGGCTCGGTTGCTTCATGCGGCATTTGGCGAGCGAACTTGGAACAGTTTTGTAGGCTTATTACATTAAGTATTGCGATGTAATTGTATTAGTCGATGTCTAAGTATTAATTTTATAACATTATGCAGGGTGTTATCTGAGACTACGAGCTGCTTATTTCGCCACTTTAGCAAAATCTTCGCTAGTATGTCATTCAGAGAAAGCTGCTGTAATATAGAGTGGAGCACACTTAATGCGGACATGCTTATTACGTAAATACGGATACTATTTTTCTTCTCTAAGAGCACATTTAAGGTTACAGGCCTGTAATTCTACTTTGACCATTGGGTCCTTTTACTTAGGAGGGTTGTATTTCATCTCCCCGTTTCCCTCTTTTGGCATGCCCTGCTTCCAGTGATAAGGGCTCCAGGGGGAAAATTTTGATATCATGGGAATCTGTGTCCATTTTACTTTATTTTGCCATGCACTATTTAGCCCTGGGCTGGAACTGCCAGGTCAAGGGTATGCTCAGGCGGAAGAAGAGGGGCTTGGCGTTGACCAAAAAAAAAGGCAGGCTCTGTTTACAAGTTGCAACCAAGCTCAAAATTTCAATGGGCTTGCTAGGGTTGGGTCAGTCTTAAAATTTGGGCCACATAATGAGCTTCAATCTGTGAAAGCTAAAACTTTGGGTTCAGAGGGCAGCTCAAAATGTTATTAATAATAGTCCCATTGAGGAGAAAAGGGTCCAATCCCATTACAGGTCTGTAACCTATTTGGTTAATACGTATTTCTGTTAGTACACTGTTGATCGGTCCTAAGTTGTACGCATTATCCGTGCCTCATTGTTCAGTTGACAGCGCTTGATCGCAGTATACATACACACACTTTTCTGCTTAATTCCAAGAATGTTAGAAACCTTCAATCTCTTTATACATAACAGTAAGAGACTATTATTGTATTCACATCATCCGCTTAAACTTGATATTTATCAGGGTCCATCGGTGTTGGGATAAAGTGGGAACTTCAGCGTTAAAGGGAACAGTTGTTGATCTGGAACCAGACAGAAAATTGAGGCAGTGAAGCCGCAGACAGCTGGCAGTTTCTAGATAGATGGAAAGCATGGAGTAACATAAAATTTCTTGCAACCTCATCCAAAATTCCCCAAGCACCATGCCAGCGTTTTTGATTCAGTCTAAACATTTTTTTAGTCCATGATGTGTCCAAAACAATAACCCACGCATTTCTGACTCTTTTATAGTTTTCATTCGTAAAGTGTTGGCATTTTTTGTAAGAGTAATGTTACCTTTGGTAAATTCCTCAACCACTCGGATCAGGGATCAACTGTTTATTGTGCTATAAAAGGGTAGGGCTGTAAAGGATATGACGACTGACCGTCTTACGTTGTTGCAGTTACATGTAAATATTTGCGGTGTGGCCCTACCTACCTATTCTACATGTGCTTATGTCAGTACCACGCATAGCATTGTTTTCTTACAAACAAACAATTGGTTAATAGACTGCTCTGGTTACCTTTTCATGAATCATTGTTAGTGGTTGGTAGCTGAACCAAAATCTAGCATACTTTAAAGGGGGGGGNGGGGGGGGGGGGGGTGGAGGAGGAGAGGAAATGGACAACACTAGAGTTCACTGTACTTTTTGTAAGTTCAAGCTTTAGGTTTGGGGAATTGGGGAGGGGGGGAGGGGATCATATGGAAGGAGAGAAGGAGGAATAATGAAATGGCATGGTACACACCAATGCTAAGTTTAAGATTTTGACGCGAATATAGCTTTATATATCTCTATTACCGTACCTCATAAGGTCTTCCTGTTAGAGCAGTTTATCGTTTGTCATTCCGTAGTTTGGGTGCTTTATTCCTCCATTTAAAAAAGCTTGTCGCACACACACACACACACACACACACACACACACACACACACACACACACACACACACACACACACAAAGTAACACACAAACACAGAGACACAAACATACACACACACACACACACACACACACTCTCACAGAGACACAAACACACAAACACACACACACACACACATACTCACTCACACACATACACAGAAACACAAACAAACGAACACACACACACATACACACACACACACACACACACACACACACACACATACTCACTCACACACATACACAGAGACACAAACAAACGAACACACACACACACACACACATACACATACACACACACAAAATCACAGCAGACTTCACACACCTGCTATCTATTTTGGGTGCGATTCCATTGGACCAGCACGTAGCACAACACGACAAATCTTAATGTAGGCAGACCTATGTTGAAGATGAGGTCAAAAGTCGTGTCGTGAATGGTGGATTAGGCGGAATCCCGGCGTCATATATTAAAAGACGCAAAAGAAAATATAAAAACATCTCAAGACTGAAGACACTTTATTTGGCTCCTGCCACAAGGACACAATATTATGTTATTGTACCTCAACAGAGGTCTTGTAGTCAACAACGGTCACAAAATATTTAACAATGAATAATGACATAAACTAATAACAATATTCATGGCGAATGTGAATAAAAGCAACATAATAATTTCATGAGTACACTACGTTTTCTGCTTTATACATTTTCCATATGACGTGTCGTGACGTGTCCGGGTTTGATTGGTCCGTGTCCAAGCCAGCATTGTACACGCTCAAGCTCTAAAGAGAAATAATATCCTTTGAAGGGACGTAATCATTCAAAAACTAAGAAAATAATACTTTTGTGCCATAAATTTATAGACTGTTTAAGACTAAAAAATACAGCACAACTTCCGTCTTGTTGATTAACTACCAATTTCGGTATGCAGTAAAACTCGTACAAATATCAGAATTTATAACAATGTGTATTTACAGTTATTTACAAATAAATATCATAATACTGTATAACCGCAACTGCATCTCATAACGTTAACTATGCGGCTTTGGTCTTCTTCTTTCAGGCCTAGTAGTGGAAGTTCTTGCCTGGTAGGGGTGGGCAGATTCAAATCCTACAATATTCGAATCCGGATTCATATCCAGAGCTAGAATTCGGTGGATTGGAATACGATTTCGAATCCGCATTCGAATCCGGAAAGGGGAGGGGGAAGGAGGGGGATAATATAATAGAATACAGTAGACAGTTTGTGCGTGTGACAAGAAAATCGCCTTTAGATTCTATATGGAGTCTTTCCTCATGCATTTCTATTTTAAACACAGCTAAAAAGTTACAACTGTGCATTTGGACAGAGACCCAGGTTCTAATATAGTACAGGGATTTCTTGTAAACCGAACCTTTTTTTTTTTTTTCTGTTAACAGAAGGATTCGAATCCTGACCAATTCTAGGATTCGAATCTGGATTTGAGTTTTGCCCATCACCACTGGCAAATTACTTTTGTTTTCTGTGATTTTAGAATCATAACAAATCAATTATTTCGTATTATTTTGGTAGCCTGTGGCAGCCAACTTTTTGATGGCTTTCAGAGTTCATTTTGTGATGCTTGCAAGTGTTCTGCTTATATACATTGCTGTGTGTTTATCTCCTTCCTGTTTTGAAAGCCCCTACTATCCAGTGCTTTATCGAAGACAGTCCCGTCAGCAGAAGAGATAGCTGGTGTTGTTGATAATACATCAACGCAACCAGCACTAAAAACTTAACACTATGGTAGAAACAAGAGGCGGCCACATCGTCTACCGAGTTGTATATACTACAAATGGTTGTAAGTTGTAAAAATTTATTTTTAAAAAAAAAAGAAGAGATCACATCCTAAGCCTCAGATTTAACTGTGTACTTAATCAGCTACTCATGTATATTTTTATGTCTTTGTAAATGTGTGGAAAACTCTAATTTCTGAAGCTTTGAAAGGCACTTTGTTATAAGCATCCTTTTTTCAGTAAGGACGTTGTTTTGCACTGCCGGTCGGTCTAGAATTACTTTCCAGTCTTAGTCTGAATCTGAGTCAGACAATTGCATTTCCTTTTTCACTTCAGAAGGTCTTGGCTTCTTTCGACACCTTCTGTTCACCACTAGCCAGAAACCAGCACAGACGCAGCTCAGGCCCAGAGATGTTCCCAGGATCACTCCGAGATAGATGATGGACATCTGTTGACCAGTGGAGAATTCTAGACTGTGGATAAGCATTGGAGAAGACGTGAGGTTTTGATGCTGTTTGTTTGTTTCTTTGTGTATGTGGATGTGTGTGTGTGTGTGTGTGTGTGTGTGTGTGTGTGTGTAAAATATTGGGGAGGGGGGGAATGAAGGGTTGGGGAATGGGGAGCTCTGATCTTAGCAAATAGGCACTGGGGGGAGAGGACGAGTGGAATTGTCTTAAAATGAACCGCGAAGTAAGAATACAACTCAGTGAGGGAATCAAAACCCAAGGGTGATAACTGAAAATGATAAGACG
>JAWQUT010000295.1:299661-303964 GCA_033807755.1 Ellobium chinense | reverse complement strand
GGGGAGAACAGAAAAATACCGTAAAACCCTAATGCAATACATCTGGCTGAGTGAAGAGGTAAGATTCAAAATTTGCTCAAATGAAAATTTGGTTTTGCTCAAACGTGGCCTGCTTTGCTCAGATGTAATGTGACCGTCAAAATTCCCCCTCCCCGCCCAAAATCATCAGAGTTTCATCCAGTTACGCTTATTAGAAAACACACGGGATCCTCCCATCTGTTTGGCACATATGTTATATATTTGGCAACTTGGAAATAGATGTGTTACTTTTCCGGATAAACTACAACGGCTGCAGACTTCAAATCTGAAAAGAGATGGTACGGAGAGATACATCATGACGGTCTTCAGTTTTTGCCATTTGAAATCGCCGAATTACCACAAAAAATGTTGTGTTTTTTTTTTTACAAAATATTCCGGTAATTTTACAGCTATTGGCAATCCCGGTTCGGAAACGAAACAAAATTTTGCTAGCGGATGACGTCATCAAAATTTGCGCACGCACAAGTGTTCATCGTCGAGAACGGCAGTCGTGTTATGCCGGGGAGAGAGTAAGGGATAGAAAGACACGCATGCACACAATAAGAAATTCCTTCCCCCTACCTTCCCCCTTCCCCAGCAAGGCCGAGACCTCAGCTAGTTTTCATAATATTTTTAAGACACATGCAGTAAATTCGCAACATTCTGAAGTTTACTAATCTTTTCCAACTATCACGTTGTGACTGTCAAAAGGATTTGGAGCAGCACCAGTATTGTGTAAAGGTTACGGGTTAAATGGATGGAAATAGGGCATGATCATATCACACGTGATCTGACAAAATAACGTATCTTTGCCAAAACTGTTTTTGAGAAAACTGGATGGGTTTGTTTAAATTAAGCTCTTTGCTTTAACAAACTCCATCTCCAATAGATGTTACTATATTAATAGCGTACGCAGTTTTTCAGAAATATTTTGATGAAAGAGAATATTGAGATGCAGAAGACAAATATGCAAAAAATAAACAAATAAAGTGATTTAGGCGGGAAATCTCAAACAAACCAAGCCCAACGCTCGGCTCACCCACCGAATTATCGACCAGCCCTATAAATACCAACCAACCAACCAACCAACCAACCAACCAACCAACCAACCAACCAACCAACCCACCCACCCACTAAACTAACCAACCAACCAACCAACCAAAGCCCATTTGGCGGAAGATAAGTCGTCAGATATGATTTAGGAAGGCAGCAAAAAAACGTGTCCTTTGGACAGGCTATGCAGAAATGTCTCTAGATTTGTGAACCAGACTGTGGGTCAACGTGGCCGAACGGTGCAGCATTGGACCCAAGATTTAAAGGTATTGGGTTCGTCATGGGTTGTTGTGGGTGCCTTAGGGATAGCATCTCATTCACATTCTTTTAAAGTCCATCCGTCTATAAAATGGGTACCTGACTATAGGTAGTGAAAGATATTGAAAGAATGGCTCATACGAATGGCAGCTGCACTGTATGCTCCCCAGGGAGTTGATAAAGTCCTAGAGTAATCAGACCTGCCGGGGTAGTAATAGTATGAAGTCGCGTGAGCAGGCTGGACACGAGATTTCTAAACCGCATTATTTTTATTATTATTATTATTATTATTATTATTATTAATTTGTATTCCTTCTTGATTTTGTACAATAAAATCTGAAGTTTGGGTCAGAGATTTCGTTTTTAGTGTGGTATTCTGTGCGGAACATTTGTCGTTAAAGAAATTAGATGGCTTGTCCGTTGTTTCGATTCGTAGCTGGAAAACAAAATGAAATTGTTTATTTATATTTTTAAACTCGTTTTTGATAGCCATCGAATGCTACAGACTATCAAGGAAACCTTAGAGATTATGGAACTTCTTGAAACTGACCGTATACAAAAAAATATATGGGCTCTTAGAGGCAAATCAGATTAAGTCTTCGTAACATAAGATGTCCATTCTGAGCGTGGTTGGTAGTTAAACTATTACAGATTAAACTGAAACGGTGCGAATATTCACCCAAAAAAATTACTTTTGTCTAATGCTACAAAAACATTAAAAGTCTGTTGTTTATAGCCTGAAGAAAAGAAAAGTGTTTTTAAACAAAATAAAACAAGCAATCCAAAGTTGAAGACGCAAAAGTTGGAGCAAACATGCCCAATTTTAGCCCAAAATTTCAGGGTTTTCATGTTTTCAAATTCAGTTTTGATTTTGTAGACGACTATTTTTTTAAATTTTTTTTTTTAACTTTTAAATTCTTGACTTCTAGTGTTTCTGTTGCATTTAATGACGTAGTTTGTTTTACTTGTCACACAGTTTCAACGAAATATGTAAACGTTATAGCCGAAACAAAGGGTCACTTTTCATTTTTTTTATGTGTATATAAAGAAAAGATCACTTACACTTCTTGCACAGTGGTAAGAATCGCTGCAGTAGTTGGTGGCACTGTTACCGTGGTCGTTGAGATTGTTAAAGCTGTAGTTGTTGATGTTGTAGTTGTCGCGTCTGGGGTGGTTGTTGTTGTTGGATCTTCAGTAGTTGATGTGGTGGTGGTTGTTGTTGGATCTTCAGTGGTTGACGTGGTGGTTGTTGTTGTTGGATCTTCGGTGGTTGTTGGATCTGGTGTGGTCGTTGTAGTCACTGAATAAGCTGCAGTAAAAAACAAAGTTGAAGTGGAAAATATACATCACAATAGCTGATAGAGAAACATGGCACATATTAATATGGTATCGGTGTGGAATTGTCTGGGTGCATATTGAGCCCATCTCCAATAAACTTAGCCCAACGTTCAACTCAACCACCGAATTACCGACCAACCCTATAAATACCAACCAACCAGCCAACCAACCAACCAACCAACCAACCAACCAACCAACCAACCAACCAACCAACCAAACCACCAACCAACCAACCAACCAACCAACCAAACCAACCAAACCAACCAACCAACCCACCAACCCACCGACCGACCAACCAACCAACCAACCAACCAACCAACCAATATTAACAGACGAAATAATACAACAACAAAAACGACAACAACAACAACAACAGCAGCAGCAGCAGCAGCAACAACAACAACAACAACAACAACAACAACAACAACAACAACAACAACAGGAGAATCTACTATTCATAAGTGACAGACTGCCTTTAACTTACAGCAAGGATACGTGGCAGAGCACACGTAATTATAAGTCGATGTGCAACTGATGTCAGCCAGACCCCGATCTTTATTGTCGCCCCAAGAACTGGAAGGATTCTTGATCCTGTGGAAAGAGTGAGCGAGTGAGTGAGTGAGTGAGTGAGTGAGTGAGTGAGTGAGTGAGTGAGTGAGTGAGAGAATGCGTGAATGAGGGAGGAAGCGAAGTAGTCAGTCAGTCAGTCAGTCAGTCAGTCAGTAAGCCAGTCAGTCAGTCAGTCAGTCAGGCATGCACTTAATAATTACTGATTTAATCAGTGAAACGAGATAACCAGTTTATTCGCAACTTTTCACTTTTACTCAGACATCATCCCCGAAAGGACAACTAAAATCGCACTTCACGATTTTGATCTCGTCCTTTAAAAGGACGACATCGACAGTGTAACTAAAATGGTCTCTTAACGCACCAAATTTGGGACCTTTATGTTTCGGGACGCTTTTTTTCATGCCATAGCTCTTTGTCTACTGTTTGGGTACTTTATAAAAGCTGAATTTTTATAATAATAATAATAATGCGGTTTATAAGTCTCGTATCCAGGCTAATGCCCGCTCACGCGACTTCATACTATCATTACCCCAGCAGGCCTGATCACTCTAGAACTTTCTCGACTCCCTGGGGAGCATACAGTACCGCTGCCATTTATAGGCGCTGATCACTAGCATTCTGACAATATCTTCCACTGCCTATAGCCAGGTACCCATTTTACAGATGGGTGGACTGAGGAAAATGAGAATGAAATGCTTTCCCAAGGCACTTACAACATGACCGTGGTCGGGAATCGAACTCACGACCTTCAGATCTCGAGTCCAACGCCGTAACCATTAGGCCACGCTGCTATACAATTTCTATCATTTCCAAGTACTTTTCACTGAAATCCTGAACCTAGAGAATTTTGAACGCACTTCGAAACTGAATTGAGACATTTTTTTATAGTCATTTCTTGCTTTGGAACCGATGTTCAGTTTTTGGCTACTTTTGAGAATTTTAGGGCACTTCTTTGGCGCAGTTTTAAGTTTTGTTTGGCCTCTGCATAAAATCTAACCTCTCAACACTAGGCATGGGAAAAGTGGCACAAATTTGCTCAATGATGGAATCTTACATGTCCAGCGAG
>JAWQUT010000295.1:292161-294661 GCA_033807755.1 Ellobium chinense | reverse complement strand
GAAGCTTTACCTATTAAAATCATTGAGATCCGCAACAAAGATGATATTACACATCCAGCGCTGTGTATCATGTTGACTAGTGAAGGATCAAGAGGCTAAGAAATCTATATCGCGCAATCATAAGAGTTTATCCCCAAATCACGTTTTTGTTCATCTCAGGTCAACCCCTGAACACCTTAGGGTCCTTTTTTTTATTATATAGCTAACCAGTACTCTCTGACATAGAGTTTGCCCAAGTTAGTTTAATGTCGGGCACGTTTGTTTACTTACGGAACAGCGCTCTGACGTAGGTTCACTACTGAAAAAAGGCACCTCATTGAAAAGGGTAATTAATCATCTTTGATACGTACCGCTGTCCATACAAGGTGCTCTCCTGGAGAAAAAAGAATTAGCCCATGTCGTGTCACGTGTCGACCTGCAAGTCCAAATTAACAACTGAGGTTTTGGCTGTCTTTTGTTTAGAATGTTAAAACGATTTTGATCATAAGGCTTTTAAAAATTTAAGATTCTAACATGTTATACGGAGCTAAAAAGCATTTTTTCAAACCTAAATGATCGACTTTCATTGACCCAGAGAATAACAAAAATGGACGACAGTATTTTTTTCCGTGCTAATTCATTCAATAGCAAAATGAGTTCTAAATTTGCAAACCTTTAAGTTTTATATCACACGAACGTAAATAAACACATACGTGTGAAATGCAATGCTAATTTCTCTTTAATTTCATTAATATTCAGAGACCAGATGTCACGTTTTTGGACAAACGCTCTTCAGTTTGGTTTCTTTATGCTGAGAAAATTGTTTCATCCAAAAGTCAGATGTCAAATTTTGGAAAAACGCTCTTCATTTTTATCTCTTTATGCTGTGAAAATTGTCTCGTCCAGAAATCAGATGCCCGTTTGGAAATAACGCACTTCAATTTGGTATCTTTTTGCTGAGAAAAGTGTTTCATCCAGAGATCAAATGCCAAGTTTCGTAAAAACACTCTTCAATTCGGTCTCTTATGTTGAGAGAATTGTTTCACCCAGAGATCTGGTGCCAGATGTTGGGAAAACACTCTTCAGTTTGGTAACTTTATGCTGTGAGATTTGTTTCATCCAAAAATCAGATTCCAGATTTTGTGAAAACCATTCAATTTGGTCTCTTATGCTGAGGGAATTGTTTCATCCAGAGATCTGGTGCCAGATGTTTGGAAAACACTTTCCAATTTGATATCTTTATGCTGTGAGATTTGTTTCATCCAAAAATCAGATTCCAGATTTTGTAAAAACACTCTTCAATTTGGTCCGTTTACTCTGAGAAAATTGCTTCATCCAGGGACCAGATGCCAAATTTAGGAAAAACCATGACACTCCTAGTAATCAAATAATGTACTTAATTAAAAGGGATGGAACAAAATCCGGAGGCGCCTACAGCATCAAAACAAGATAAATGTGACTTAAGCTAAAAATGAGAGAAATCAACGATTTCATTGGGCGGAGGGGGTTTATGGGTACTACGTACTCAAATTTTCATTATGATCATGATCATTATACATGTGGGTCCTCGGTTATTGCATTTCATTAACATGTTGAACTAAAAGAGTAAACGAGATTATGTACAAATTTAGACGGACGTGCTCTGGGCAAAATTTACACTTCAAAGATCTTATAAATTCGAAAACATGGCGCACGATCAACAACCGATAAGGAAGTAATGAATTGAAATCTGGCATCCAGTAGAGACGATCTAATTACTGTATATTGCCATGTTGGCCATTTTATAGCTAAAAGTAATTTTTTTTTTTATTTGAAGTGTAAAGAATCCCATATATTCCTCGTCGTTATTTCACTCCACCTATGAGTACCCTGTTGACAAAAGAAAGCCTGTCCCCGCCCCTGTCCTTATGATCGCAGTACTTACAATAGGCAGGTGCTTCGGAGTACAACTAAACTTTATCATGAACCCTGACCTTTAATACAAATCTTCAGCGGTAGAACCGGTAGAACCTATTGTATCGGGGTCTGCATGTTCAAATAAGATCACCTAATAGACTAGCGTACTACGAGTTTATTTTTTCACGTAAGGTCAGCAGGAAAGGAGACCGTTTTACATTTCACTTTCAGTGTCATAAGGGGGCAGGTACTTGATTCAGTAGCCCTTCAGGCCTCGATTAACACATTCTGACACAAACTGGATCAAACCAAATTTTAGTACTAATCTACCAAAGATATTAGCTCGAGATGTCATAACTGATCCAGGAGAAGAAGTCTGGAGGGGTAGGGGTGGTGAGGGAAGGTGAGGGAGGAGTTACCAACAATGGACATAGGTTATTATTATAGACGGCCTGGGGCAGACACTTTACGTCTACTGGAAAGGCCTGGAGAACTATGAACCAGCATGTCTACGTGGGAAGGCCCGGAGAGCTATGAACCAGCATCATGTCTACGTGGGAAGGCTCAGAGAGCTATGAACCAGCATCATGTCTACGTGGGAAGGCCCGGAGAGCTATGAACCAGC
>JAWQUT010000295.1:288512-292070 GCA_033807755.1 Ellobium chinense | reverse complement strand
GGGGGGGGGGGGGGGGAGGGGGGAGGAGACGGAGTGCTAATGGGAATATCCTCTGCACCATAATGTCAGGACAAAGTAAAGTGAAGCGTGCTTCTGATGATAGTTCAGAGCTTGAGCAATAACGATGGGATCTCTCACCATCGTGGGAATTGAGTGAATTAATTAGCACCAATGGACTGATGTAATTCTTACGGTGGTAAGAGATCCCATCTATAATGCTCAAGCTCCCAAACATCGGAATGCATTATGAACTCAAAAATATAAAGACGGGACAATTTCATGAGAAATGAGGTCACTTCATTCCAGCTTAAGGACTGTATGCAAAATCCTTCCTCTAGAAACCTCATCTGTGTGAAAAAGGACAAGTCAACACAGACGATATGTACATATATTGAATAGGCCATGTTGTAGCCGCGGACAGTTCAAGATTCCATAATCCGGACGACTTCATTGGGCGGAGGGGATGGGATAATGGGTATTGCGTAGCAGACTATCATGTTGATTTCATGTAGAGAAAGGGTCGAAAACTTTATTCAGTCCACCTGTTTGTAAAATGGGTACGTGGCAATAGGCAGTAGAAGATATTGTCAGAATGCTAGTGATCAGCTCCTGTAAATGACAACGGCACTGTATGCTCCCCTTGGAACTGAGAAAGGTTTTGAGTGATCAGGCCTGCTGGGGTAATAATAATATTGCTTGAGCTGGCATTAACCTCGATGCGAAACTGATAAACCGCATTATCATCATCATCATTATTATTATTATTATTATTATTATTATTTTGTGGTCTTCAGTAAGAGCACTTTGTTATCATGTTGAACTAAAATAGTAGACAAGCTACTTCACAAACCAGGAGGTGCTTTGGGCAAAATCTCGTAAGATTTATACTTCACAGGTCTTATAAATTCAAAAACATGGCGCACCACTAACAACCGACAAGTATCTACTAGTACAAGCAGATTGCATCAAAAACTTTATTTATGGTTGCAAACTGGTGTCCTATCCTGGGGTCTTTTGAACAAATTTGAAGTTTTAGATCTGGGTTTATGTGGCAATGTGTGAAGGACAGATACTGTCAGAGATACTGTCAGAGATTGACTGCTTATCCTTCTAAACCCCTCATACTTCAACGTATATTTTCTGAACAATTCCACCGTAATCGTGCATAGTAAACTTAAGCAAAATAAAGTTTCTTGAACTTGTAGAAACTGTGGAAGCCAAGCGTTATTCTTTCCTTATAAAAGCGGTCACTTCCTTACAGAGTTTATGTAAGAAAACGTTTTCCCCTGTCGTTGCGACCGCAATTGTTCATTCAAACTAGAGGGAACATTTTTTTGTAGTCGACACTGACTAGGCCTTACGACGTACCAGAACAAGACTTGAGAGCTTGCGCATTAACGATGGGATCTCTTACCACAGAGAGAATTACATTAACTCTGCAAGTTGAACGCTACTAACAGTGCATTCATTACTAATGCACTGATATAATTCTTAAGATGGTGAGAGATCCATTCGTTAATGTGCAAATTCTCATATAACCATTTGCTCATTGCAACAGACGGAATTCGAACACTTTCAAGCAAGCAAGCAAGCAAGCAAGCAAGCAAGCAAGCAAGCAAGCAAGCAAGCAACCAACCAACCAACCAACCAACCAACCAACCAAAAACCCCAAAACCGGTCTTCCTGGCAGGAGATCGCTGTATACACATGGTTGCTTGACCATTCCATATTTTTGCGATTTTGGCGGTAAAGAGTTCTATAAATAGATATAAACTCAATCTTGCTGTAAACATCGGTTAAAC
The DNA here is from genome assembly GCA_033807755.1 of Ellobium chinense. NCBI lineage: Eukaryota > Metazoa > Mollusca > Gastropoda > Ellobiida > Ellobiidae > Ellobium > Ellobium chinense. The sequence continues at coordinate 290,268 of JAWQUT010000295.1, read as the reverse complement.
TGCTAATTTTGGCTTGTGGGTACTTATAATGTCAGCTGTTCTCTTTTACAAGTCTTTATAACTCCATGGCAACATAAACTTCATCCTTCAATTTCTCAAAATACAGCAAAAGTGAGATGGTCCACTCTTGCTCTGCAGTGACCATTTAATAATGAGGTTTGTAAGTCTCGCATCCAGGAATTGCCCCCTCACATTACTTCACATTATTTAAGAGCTTACGCATTAACTTTGAGATCTCTTACCATAGTAAGAATTACATTAGTGCATTGATGTTGAATGCGCTCTTAGTGGCTTTCAGCATGCAGAGTTAAAATAATTCTTACGATGGTAAGAGATCCTATCGTTAATGCGCAAGTTCTCAATCACCATTACCTCCTTCACAGAAGGCCAAATCATTCAAAAATGTCTAACCTTCCTGGGAAGCAAACAGTGCTCCTGCCATTATACAAGCGCTCATCACTAGCATTCGGACAACATCTCTCACTGCCTATAGCTGGGTACTCATTTCACAGAGGAGTGGACTCAGGAGAATGTGAATAAAATGATTACCCCAGGCACTCACAACATGACCGTGGTGGGAAATCGAATCCACGGCCTTTTGATCTTGAGTGCAAGGCAAGAACAATTTGACCACTCTGCTTCACACTTAAGAACTCTGTGGACTATAAAAGACTAGGATACCGCTGAAATTCTTAGGAAACTGTAAAGACACGTCGAATACTTCTAGTTTGATTGCTCAAAGAGGGGGAAGCGGGGAAGGAGGAATGAGTTTGTAACCTTAGGCGCAATACAGAGTTGTATGTGTCGTGCCTTACCTCGAGGACATACAAGAGTCTCAGCTGAACTGCACTCCATGTAACCCTCTCGTGTTATATCATAGAACAGCACAAGGCTTGACATGAGAATGTAGACCACAGTGATTTGGAGGCCGGAAATTCCGGAAATGGGTTTCTTATCCGGCATCCGGTCAAGGTGCTGGACAATTTCTGGGAGTCCGTGAAGGCTTTTCAAGACGTCCGCAGCTGACCCAAGGGTTAAAGCTTTTCTTCCCAGTGATTTTTATATAGAAGTTTAGCATTTTCTCATCTAAAAGCTCTTGCATTTAAGTAAAGTGCGTAAACGCGGAGTCAACTGTATTTCGGGACTTTGTTGCAGTACAGCCGTAAGTGGCATAACGGATTTGTTTCCTGTGTTCTTTTTATTTCTCTCTCCGTTCAGCACGTCCATCGTGATCAGCACAGCTCATTTCTGTAGTAATCAAAAGTAAAGGCTGCTATTCTCAAAAGTGAATGTGTGACATTGTTAAGGTATAATAAATTAATGGAGAGAGTGTGTTCACAGAATGCTGAAATGCTATTTCTGATCAATGTCAGTTACTAGCTTGTTGCGGTAAGCAGTCGATTTAAAGCTATTTTTTTTCTCATGTATGGACCATCGAGAGTATACAAAGCTAACCAAATAGGTCGTTGAACTAACTAATGATCACTCTACCCCTTTTAGGACTTCAGTTTACAGACGTAATGTGTTGTGTATGTTGTGTATATTTCAAGTTTGATGTCGTTCGCATTGGGTGTATTTGAAGTCTCCTAGGGCAGGTGGTCCTACTCGAGGATTTTCTCGGATCTTGACACCACCGTCAACTGATCATGATGTCCTGTGATGGGAATAATGTCTCCTCTTTAATGATGTGGACTGCACTTGTCATGGGTAAGATTTATACGTGTATATTTGGAAGTTATCGGCTATGGTGACACAT
>JAWQUT010000295.1:278512-283512 GCA_033807755.1 Ellobium chinense | reverse complement strand
TGTGTTGTGGTTGCAGGCTTGGAGCTGCCGAGGGTTCTGCAACATACTATACAATATGTTTTGTTAATACTCTTAGTCTTGCGATAAAACGGAGCTTCGAATATGCGGAACTGGGATTTTCGGCCATTTATTGCAAGGGAGGGGAGAGAGAGTAACCTTTTCCCTCTGAGTTTTCACAGTCTTGGGACAGTCACAGAAATTCTATGGCCTCATTTATCCATTGGCCACCTGGCAGTAGCCCGGCAAACAGTAGAGAGTAGGATGGTGTGGTCGGGATCGACGGTCTATCCATATGACACATTCTTTGATTGAGTCGAAGATCAGGGTTTCAGCGCAATACGTGTTTGCATTCTCTGCCTCTCGGTGACGGAATAGTTTTAGGAGTAAAAGGGGTAGGCGGATGGCGGGGCGGAGTGAACCCTACCGCGCTCGGCGCAGAAGCATTATCGGGGATAGCCGAGGCTAAGGAGGAGGGGGAGATGGAGAGGTGGGGCTTTTTACACCTGTCACGGCGTGACAGGTGTCACTCAATCAACTGGTCTACCCTCCGTCGAGCAGTTTCAGCCGTCAGTGAACTATTTATTTATCAGTTTGTAATCCTTTTACCACTGATCTTCGATTTTACGGCCTTTGATGAGTTGCGATTATTCGGAGTGAGTTGCGATTATCCAGTGACTTTTGTATATGTATAGGAAAACTTCGGTTCCTTGGGGAAAGTTACGATTATGCGGAAATGGAGATTAAGAGGAGGGAGATTGAGCGGAGTCGGCTGTAATAGGCTAACTGCCAAAGTCAAGCGGCGGACGTGACTTCCAATCTACTGAGAATGTATACACCGAATCCAGCATGAGCGGTGCAAATTTAGAGCAGCGAGAAGATGAGCGACCGAAGTGTCAGAGGTGGGATGATATGACGGGATCCTCAACCCAGGCTCCTGATCTGTGCATGTCTGCAAAGAACATTCTAGCAAATTTTCTTGTCATGTTTTAATACGAATCATACTTATCACTGTTACGGCATACTGATATTATGAAGCTGCGATGTTGTGCCTGTATTTTTTTTTTTGGTCAATAAATGTATGTACAATAAAAATTGAAAATTAAAAAAAATATTTTGCTCATTTTGATGTATCTAGTCTGTTTTACTGTGTGATGATCTTCAGAACAAAAAGAAACTGTATGTCTTGATATGAAAACTGCATGTAAATCTATAGAAAAATAAAAACATGATAAGCTCGAATTTGTGACACCGAGAACGCAGCGACGAAGCCCACAGAATTCAGTCAATTATTCATAAAAGACGTTTTGTAATTTTTAGGTGTGTCTTCTGGATGTTTAACGAGTGACTGGTGCTGAGTTTAGATGTAAAAATTCAAAGCTATGAAGAATAGTTGAAAAAAAATTGAATTCAAGCAAAACAATAAGAATTTGTAGTGATTTCTCTTCATGATGCGGCTCTTGAACACCACTGAGCCGCTCCCAGCATCTTCCACACTGGAGCTTATGGGGAAAGTGCAAGATAAAAAAACAAACAAACAAAAATAAAGCATTTTTAGCTTGAATTTGGGTAAACGTTTGGAGCGGGAAATTTGCACCATTCTTCAATTAGAGATTTATAATTTAAATTTATTTGCGTGAATTTTGTCTGGCAATTTAGTCACGACGGTCCCGTTCAAGAAATCGGGAACAATATATATAACTCAGTTGTACTTTCTGTGATGGAGACACTGTCACACGAAAAGAAGAAGAAATATCACGCATTTTATGAATAATTCAAACGTAGGTATGTGTATCTATTCTATGAAGTTCCAGTGCTGGTCAACATTTATTTCGGATCTCAATATTTAGTCTATCTGATTCCTAATCATTTAGTAAATCATCTCATAAATAGATCCATGATCCGTGCAATGCGAATATTTTTTTTATTTTTTATTCCTGAACCAATTACTCCTTGAAGTCTTGACGTATACATACACACACACACACACGCGCACGCACACACACACACACGCGCACGCACGCACACACACACACACACACACACACACACCCAGAGAAAGAGAGAAAGAGAGAGAGGGTAGCTGGGAAGTCTGTATGAGGGCCACGGCTGAATAGGCTTACATGGGCCTGTTTCTTACGGTTTTGACAAGAGAAGACACATTTCTAACAAACCTCAACCAGTCTAGGTGTGCACCTTTCCTCACCGTGACTGGCGAGCACAGACCAAAATTTTACCCTTTGCCAAGGACTGACCACAAAATAAGCTTACAAAAGGACAGCCCCTTTCGCGCTGCCACAGTGACCAAACAAACGCGTACGTATACACCTCCCTTTCACTCGTCCCCCACCCTTCTCCCAAACCATAATTTTTATTTATCTCGCCCGCAAACGTGTTAAAACACCTCGATCAGACATGTATTTTTCTTTTCTTATATCTTAGACATGAGCAACAAACAAACAAACAAACAAACAAACAAACAAACAAACAAACAAACAAACAACAAACAACAAACAAACAAACAAACAAACAAACAAGAAAGAAACAAACAAACAAGAAAGAAACAAACAAACAAAAATGCATGATTATTTTAAAACCTGGGTCTTCTCAAGTAGGCCCTTTGAGTGTTTCTGTTCTGATCAGCCTGATGAGAAAATTTAGAGACAGATCGGTAAGTATAATCTACTGTCTATGAATAAAAAAATTGTTAAGCTGCTTGTAGAGCTTGTACCTTTATTTCACCACAAAACTATAAAAATATTTACATCGAAGAATTTTGAACTTCCTTCTCGTCCAGTAGGGCTATCAAAATCATGATTTTTCTCTCAGATGGGACCTAACTCCAAACAACAATCAGTGTGTTCTTTTCTGCTGGTCCATATGAGCACCATTCAAGAAATCAAGTTTTTCAGCAAAAACATCTTATCTTTTCACCGGAGAGGCAGCAAAGCAGATTTACAAACCGATTCGAGATAAGGCCGAATATTATAATCGCTCGCAAAGCTTAGAATATTTGTTTTGTGTGTTGTTAAACGGTATTCATAGTTTTTGCTGTGGTAAAGTTGCGCATGCGTAGATGAGTCATGGATAACTCGGAAATAGATTTCTGTAATCAGCTATCGCTTCCGACTCTTGAGTGAAAGTCCTCCCCTTACTTCATCAGGTTATCGATACCGAAAGTGCTGCACTGAAATATTAAAATTGAGCTATAATGGCTCGAGAATATGATCATTTATTCAAACTGTTGATAATTGGTGATAGTGGTAAGTCATACTGATCTTACAGACTCAATCATTCTCATGCATTTTGGGGCTTGCATTTACCGGTCTGGTGACCACTCCGAATCATGGAAGTTCTAAATATTAAAAACAAAACCTCCCCTTTCGTTCTCTAAATAAAAGCAACATCCTTTAACGACTGACGTGTGTCAGCAGCTGAGAATTTCTAGTCTAGTTCTAATTGTTAGATCCAGGGGATAGACAATACTTTTGTGGATGGATGTGAATAGTCTAACAAGTAACATGGGTTTACCAACAAAGTAGTCATAGTGAAATAATAAGTCATATTAAGTCAGTCTCTAGTCTAGTCTAGTATTAACTAGACTAGTAATCATTGTAATGCAGAGCTGTGTTGTTTTGCAGCTTATCTTGCCCATTTTCAATCATTCATCTGATGGTGAATGATGGGCAACCATTTTTGATTCTGTGACAACAAACCTTCAACAACATCCTCTAACGTTAATAATTCTTTAATATACGCATGTTTCCGTATGCCATAACATGGTGAAAAGAATTGAGAACTCTCAAAAAAACTCTAGATCCAGAAGGGTTGTTATCTTTAACCTTGTGTCGTCTCTAGGCTGTGTCGTTTTTCTTGCGCTTTATTCAAGTTCATATGGGTGCGCACTGTTCCAATGTTCGTGAGGTGCGCACTGTTACACTCTGGTTACAACCCCAGAATTGCAAAGAAGTTTTCATCACTATTTAAACCATGCCTTTAAAACTATCCAGGTCATCTGAGTGATCTCAACACCTTTCCTAGTACCTAAGCACTCTCTCAGGACCGCTATGATAATGGTGTAGTTCATTTAGTTTTGGACAAGTTATTGAATCGGTGCTGTCATGAGAGAGAGCTGTCATTTTTTTGCCCAACAGTATCGGCCGAGCCCATAAATAATGTAGATCTAGTTGAAATTTAGTGCAAACTTAAAGCACAAACAACTGGACCAAATACATACATGTATCATCCAGCCACACATGTTTTGGCAGAATAGACAGAAAAATTTAGGGAAGGATAAACCTTGTCGCCGCCTTTAATTTGATGTATAATTTATCACACTTTATCATATTACTGAAGAGTTACAAAAATTCCCGAACACACCTTTCTACCACTGCTAGATCTGGATCTAGATATATTGTAACTCTAACCCTAAATCTAAAGCTCAACAAGATGGGATGCTTGATTCTGATGCCCATTGATACAGGATCTCTATCCAAATGCCTATAGTCCTATAGACTAAATAGAGGGACGTGCTTTGCTCTAATGCCCATCAGTTCTAGATGTATCGGTTAAGTTGTATGAGGCATGTTCGGAAGACCTCCCAATTTCTGTATCTGACCCATAATAAGGTAACTCCAAAGAACAAGAAAATGAGCTTTCTTCTACTGTTTGCAACTCTATACCTCACATGATAATTGTAACTTCATTTTAATGAAACTCTATAGCTACCACTATATGTATGATAGATTTACGAAGGAGATCTCCCCATCCCTGTTGCCCATAGGCGCAGCGTTTCCTTCAGTCATTCATATTTCATTCCTCCCCACCAGTTGCTTCCCTCATTGGTCAGTACAGTGTATGCAATCACTCTTGATTTTGCAGTTGGGCTGTCATCATGGTTTTCATAGATGATGCCTAATGGGATTTCACAGATGTGGAAAATTTGAGTTGGTTTGTCTGAAGCTGTGCTTGAAAATTAAAAAAATAGTTTTGTTGGGGGAGGG
>JAWQUT010000295.1:249670-278505 GCA_033807755.1 Ellobium chinense | reverse complement strand
GGGGTCCCAGAACTTGCCAGCTTAAAGATTTGCAGGAGCAATGTGATCAGGAAGAATGGGAGGTAGAAGTTGCATGAAGAGTTGACGTGTTTTGGGTGTGCCCATGTCCCTCCTTCCTCTACGGGAAGGTAACGATGGACTCATATACAGTCGAGTCCGCTTAGCTCCAATTCGCTGGGACCACCCTAGTGAGTTCGACGAATCAGAATTCGACTCCCGATTTCCAAGGCGAGTCAACTGTATGCAAGCTAGCGAGTACACTGGGGAGGTCACGAAGGCAGCCTCTTGTTTATATACCGTCACGGTGCATTGGGCCAGATGCGTTGTAAGCCCTACACACAATACTGTCGAGATGCTTGATTATCGATCGATTTTTCAGCACTGCCGAGCCCTTGCGCATTTTCTTCCCCCTACTGTCTTATCAGCGGTGGTGTAATACACACGCCCTACTTATTGCGCTGCGGTTAATGGCACTCGCAGTGTCCAGTTTTATTGCCTCTCTCTATCCGCGGCACCGACTCGTTTGTTTTTCAAGCCGTCGGCGTTGTTTGGTACCACGCGGGGAGGACGCCAGGAGGTGATTTTGCCTCTGTGGCAGCGCTGGGCAGTTGGACTAATCAGAAATGGGCATTAATTACTTCGTCTTATGCAAGGATAATTAATAGACGCAAAGAAGGAAAAAAAAAAGTGTTATTTCTTTTTCTTTCGACTAATAAGTAATTGGAGGAATCCGATTTTGACATTCATGGACTTGACTGTAATTGTAGTGTGCAGTTTTCCTTCCTTGACCTCCATTATGATGCCTGCAATCATCATAAGATTGTTTTGAGACTTAACTAAATAAAATTTTTAAAATCCAGTGCACTTCGGCAGGTCAGTGTATTTCCTCACCAGTCGTCATTGTCTCTCGGTGGGCCATCTTCACCCCACTTTTCATTCTGATCAGGGAATCCACTGGTATCAGAAAGCCCACATTTATAAAATAATTAGGTTTAGTCCCCATCCCTGACATATGGTCATCCTTAACAATATTGGACACAAAATCTAGTAAGTCACTCCAAATTGCCAGAGTAATTAATTGGAAACTGCAAACATTTACCCACTTTTCCACTAGGATAGTGTATAAGTGGAAATTCTGATGCGTGTCAGAAATAGAAATCTTTCTAGCTGACAGCGGTCACATTCTGATATTTTGGTCATGATCGCGTTGGAAGAAAAGAAGCATTAGAAAAGACAAACTTAACTGACTCTACAAGAAGCCTACATTAATTTGTATTTTATGCCTTTCTCTAATAACAATAATGGTTAATGTCTCAGTAATGACAGTTTTGCAATAAAGATGAGGAGGTGATGTGATGTAGGAAAGTAGATGATTTAGTTTGACATAGTTTGCACTGTGTTGAGATGAAAATCTTGTTCCTGTTGTACCATCTAACCATCATTGATACACTTAATTGCTCATTTTTCATAGACATAAGTGTCATGTATGCACAAATCCTGTGGTCAGTAAAAACAGGTTGTGAGGCATGTGTCAGATCAGAAGAGACCCATTAATTTCACCAGCGCCTCTGAAATGAATGATTTAGATCTGTTCCTTATCATGCAGCATGAATCTAAATCCCAATCTTTCCAGTCTCACAGTCATCTTCATCTTCTGACATCCTTGAGTCTTTATCTTGTATGCACAATCTTAATTTGTTCTTTAAAAGTCAGCGGGAAACGTTCAGCATCATTGGTTTTGGACTCTCTTATAAACCCAGTGTTCTCTCATTTACAGCTTGGTAAAACTAGAGTGAAAATTATAGAAGTATGGTATTAACAAGAAAATAACTGATGAGGCTCCATACAGTAGAACAGGAATACCAATACTGGTTTAAAATCACCATAGATGCTGTGGATGCTAGTGGGGAATGCAGTCACGATTTCTATCTGCAGCATTAGAAAATACAGTAGTTAAAGGGTTAAGGAGACAAATAGCAGCTGTGTTTATTGGTTTTGTTTCTGAAGCAATTTAATGCACAGCAGTACCGATCCCACATATACAAAAGAAACTATTAGCTGTTTGTTCATTTTTTCCTTTTTCTTTTCAGGTGTTGGCAAGAGCAGTCTTCTATTGAGGTTTGCAGACAATGTATTTTCAGGTTCGTGTATATATTGTTGTTTTCTGGTTTCAGTTTCATTGTCCTCACATAGTTTGGAGTGTTCTGTAGTCATTTGATCGTAAAAATTAACAGAAAAATTTCATTTTTGTAATGATTTAGTGAAAGCTGTGACATTTATTCCATACCTTTTAATTTCAGGTACATACATCACAACAATAGGGGTAGATTTCAAAATCAGAACAATTGATGTGAATGGAGAGAGAGTTAAACTTCAGATCTGGGACACTGCTGGTCAGGAGCGCTTCAGAACAATTACATCAACGTGAGTAATATAGCTTGTGCCTTAAGTGGTAATTAGAAAGGACTGTATGTTGTATAAGTATTCCCTTTCTCAAGGATCTAATTTTCTTGAATTTCAGGAGGTGTGAGGTTATATCAAAACATTTTCAAAGAAGTTATTATTTTAAAAAATCATATTAATAGAAAAAATAAACTTTTCTTTGTACGCAGCTGTGTGAGTATTATTTTCTCAACCGATTTTGCTCAAATTTGCTGTGTGAGTCACACATTCCTTGCAGATGGTCCTTTTTTGGTCAGTGATGGTTCATTTTCTGCCCCTGAATTTATAAAAGATGGATTTTCCCACATCCATGTGACCGGCTTCATTGTTTAACTCGGACATCCGTATGTGCATGACGTCACTTCTTTTTGCACAGCCTATTGCAGTGTCTGCAGCCAACTTTGCGTCTTGAGGCCAAATTCCTCGAATATGACGGTTTTTAAGGAGGCTGGCGCCAATAAAAGTCGTTTGGCATGTTATATATTTTCTCACTTTAACAGATATGTTTACATACAAGGACGTGTTTGAACATAATAAATAATAAAAGAGAAGCAGTGTAAATGCTGCAATAGCAGTTTGGTCATTTGCTTCACACAATAACCCCGCAAATTTGTGGGTGCTTTGACTAGTTTATTAGAAGGCAGTAACCCTTAAGGAAAACACAAATGCTGTTATTTCTAGCTACAACCTCGTGTTATTTGGACATAATCGATTAGTCTGTAGGATATTACCCCATCAAAACGTAGAAGCACTGCCAAATGTGCTTTTGTTGGCAGTTTTGTAATGTCATTTTGGATTACTCTCGAATTATGCCCTCATATTCACATGGGAAACTACATAGGGCTTACAAAAATTAGATCCTTGTGAAAAAAAACATTTACCAGTACTCCTCCTTAATTATTAATCTGTATGCATAATGTCAGACTTGATTATAAAGACTGTAATAGTTTACTTACCAGTGTATAATGAGGGCTACGGCCCTGAGCATCCTATGGTTCACTGGTCTCTGAATTCAAGATGATGAAAAGTTATCTTTTAAACCTGGGAAAATGCGTTACATTTGGATCTGAGAGTGGTCGAAAGAGGAGCCATTACTGCCCCCCAAAGTCAAAACGATGTAACTGCCCAGTTCAACCGGACTGTCTAATGGTCGTTTGTCTTTGTAGAAACTTTGAGAAGTGTAGTTGAATACATCATTTTTAAATATCTAGAAATCAGATCATCTGTTGATATGCATTCCTGCTTCAAGCAAGACCTACAATGCGTTCCTGTGGACCAAAACAAATTGGAGTCATAAAATGCAGGAGAACTATGGATATGTCGATTTGCCTTTGGAGGGCAGATTAGGACTGACATTGTCGTCTTGGTAAGTAGTCCTGTATGATGGAAAAGAGATAGAAGCAGATAATTGGCTCCTGTGCCGAGGAGAGGGAATGTAACTTGTTTTGTATGTTGATAGCTTGAAATGATAAAGATTTCCTTATGTTTCTGTTCACAGATACTACAGAGGCACACATGGAGTTCTTGTGGTGTATGATGTAACTAGTGGGGAATCTTTTGCCAATGTACAGAGGTGGCTTCATGAAATTGATCAAAACTGTGACGTCGTCAATAGAATATTAGGTACTTAAGCAGCTCTGCTTTGACAAGTGTGAGAGGTTGAGGCATAAGTGAATTTCATTTTTGTTTTTTGTCTGTTGATAAAAACAGATATCACAAAGCCCTTTCATATCTCATTGTCTTAAAGGCTTGCCTGTTTTCATGGAGTATGAAGAATTGCGCCTTTGAAAAAAGTTTTTTTTTTTTTTTAAACTAGCAAAAGTTACATAGTATATGATGTCACTCACTAAATAGTGAGTTTATTCATTGTGCTTCTTACAAGCTGTAGAAAACAATATTTTAGAAATGTTGCTCAGGATGGTGCTACCTTCTTCTGACCACTGGGTTCAGTGAATGCAAGCAATTTCTTACTGGAAAATTTGTTAAGAGAGCCGTCAAAGTGCAAATGAATGCTCATGTTGGTATCCTGTCTTTGTAATAGCAGTGTTTTCATCAGGTCATATCATTTAGGGGGGACATTCCCCACTTGTCATAAACTTGAGGAGGAATTTGTAAATTTTTTAAAGGGATTTTAGGTTTTCTTTGAGCTGCAAACTTGGAGGTGCAGGAAAGAAGAGGAGATTGGCGCGCATTCAGTATATTTTAGAGGGAATTTTGAAATTTAAGAGGTGAATGGTGTGGTCTTGAGAAAACAGTGTATTAAAAGTTATGATGTATTTTCTAATGCAGTGGGCAACAAAGATGATGACCCCGACAGAAAAGTTGTCCTCACCCAAGATGCTCAACGATTTGCAGAACGGATGGGAATCCAGTTATTTGAAACTAGTGCCAAGGAAAATAAAAATGTGGAAGAGGTATTGTGTTTTGGTTATGCCTGCTTGACATAAATACTCATTTTCTAGTTAAACGAACAACATTTATTAAGAAAATGTTTAAATGTTGGGTTGTTTTCATTTTCACTGTTTGAAAGACATTCTCTGTTGCACTTAAATTCCTTGTTTGGATTAAATCCGCATCCATGCTTTGATTGTTGCACAGCTGGTGTTGAGTTCAAGCTTTAAACGTGGATCCTTTTGAGTTATATTTCTTTTAATGATACACTCACTGGTTGAACCATGTGTTTATCATTATTGCACAAGTTTGCAGCTGTCGCCTCTGGTACAGTGCAGTTGTTTTCATACTGATGCACCGTGAAATAGAAACTCAGTTTATCTGTAGAAAGGGAGATAGTGCGGGGTGGGGTAGGAAGTGATTATTTACCAATTATGAAGTGTGTTTTTGCTCCCCACCATCCCTCTGAAGCACATTTCTGCCCATGTATCTCCCTCACTAAAATAGATGTGTGATTTGTTATATAGACTTTCCCATCATCACCCTTTACCCCCACACTGTATAAGTATTTATAGGATGTCAGAAATTTCCCCACCAGTCTCTTTTTGTGATTGTGAATTGTATAGTGCACAGCTGTTTCCATGCAGACACAGAATAAAATCATTCTGTTTGGTAAATCATCACATCCATCAAAAACATTTCTTTTCAGTATTTGACTCCAACATGCTTATTTCAAGAACCTTTAATAAGAAACCAGGGTTATTGAAGCATTTTGCAAGTCCCTGTGTTATGTAATGTCTGTTACAAAATGAGCCCCAAACAGACCCCCATTACAAAACATTCCTGAGTCTCCTTCTGTCCCATGTTTTTACATCAAACCTTAGTCTGCCTATCTGTCTGTCCGTCCGTCTGTCTGTCTGCCCCTCTCACTCTCTCTCTCTGTCTCTTTTTCTCTCTCTCTCTCTCTCTCTCTCTCTCTCTCTCTCTTTCTTTCTTTCCCACTCTCATGTAAAGCAGCCCATGCACAGGAAACCCCTATTCTTGCCTTGCCTCTAAATTAGACTAAGGCTTGTTAACCAATCATAACTTTATAATAAAAACTTTATGACATTGTCTACTTCTTGGTTTTCATACTATGAGTTGAAGAGCATGGTAGAACTATTATTTGCAAGTTTCATCCCTCATGGCTGTTTCTTTTCATGGATGATGCGAAATATGCATAATATGAATCAGTTGAGTGGGACTGTATATAAGCATGTTGAAGGTTTTATAGTTAGACCGAATTGCTGTTTTCATCCATTAGTGAATAATTGAATGACATGATCAGATTAGTTGTGCTTGTGGATCCCATTGTGTAAAATATTTTGATACCGATTCATTTAATTAGAACAGTTAGTTTTGATTCTTTTGAGCCTCAGTTTACACATTTTCTATGTTAATATGGTTTAATTATCAGGTTCTTCCCAGGGTAGTGATAGTGTTAAATGGGCAAGGTTAGTTATTTGATTGACAGTCTAGGAAGTCCACATTTTTTTTTTTCATAAAATTTAAAGCATGAATATGTTTTCTTTCACCTGACAGTCTGAGAAAATACCCCAGGAATATCGAGATTTTTACCCTGTGTTTGCCGCCATTACTTGTGCTGCATGACATAAAAAGGCAAGAAAGACTAGCAGACGTTTGGTCCAGACAATCTGCACCAGTCATCTGCTAGCTTTTCTCGCATTTTGATATTATGCATCATGAGTAATGACAGCTTATAAAGGGTGACAATACCGACATTCCAGCAATGTTTCCTCAGAAATGGTCAGGCGGAAGGAAAATGTACGCCATTGAAAGATTCTGATAAAGTAATTTTTTTGGCTGTGAAGCTCTTTAAGGTAGGGAAAAGAGAGCGCTTTTGTGAGAGTGGATAATAATATTATTATCATCCCTAATCTCACTCTTAACCTCAGCCTTTTCACTTTAATGTAATGCAAGCACCATTTGGGGAAGAATCAGGAGTTTATGCAATGGACGTAAGACACATGTAAATTTACATGACATTTGTACCATCCACTGGTGACCAACTAACCTTTTGAAGTTCAGTAACAGCTGTGCTTAGCAGAACACCACAACAATTTAAAAGATGTGGAGATAAACAAGCTAATTGAGAAAATTTGAAAACTAGGGGGAAAAAAAAAGATTGCTTTGCCGCTGTGTCCACAGTTCATTATGATGAATTATTGTTATAAATAGCAGTGAGGGCTATAACAAAATTTTTATGGCAAAGAAAGCAAAAGAACATAAGCTCTCAAGCTAGAATGTGCATTCCAGTATAATGTTTCATGAATATTACCGCTTTGTCCCTCATCCACTGGAGTTTCCTGTAACTATATTCCCGATCTCCTGACAGAATCTTAATTTCTGATAAGGTGATGGAAAAGTGTTATGTGACTAGTGCCTAAAAATTCTGCGGGTTTACTTATGTTACTGGATGCAAAGAGTTAATGTCTGCTCTGAAATTTTGCGGTTTAGATGTCAGTGGATGGGTAAAAATCATCACTTTTCTCAAAGTTATGTAGCACATTTTAAGAAATTTTCATGAGTTTGCCACTTTTTATATTATTTTACCTATATACTAGGGATGGCAGAACGCCGAAAATTTTTAGAAAACCAAACATTACACCAGAGAGAAAGAATATTTTCACAGTCTGGTGAGTAAATGAAATATTAAGGCAACTTATGTACTAAAGAGAGACTAATACATTGATCTTATTGTCCCAAAGTTTTCTATCAGCTGTTGCCATCCCTGATATATCCATGTTCTGTTCATTTGCCTTTATTTAACCCGTGGTTTGTTTTTTTTTCCTTTTATCCCTTTTCATTTTGTTTACCTTTCCTTCCATGATTTGAGCAGATGTTTAGGGCAATTACCAAACTGGTATTGGACACCAAGAAAAAGCAGCAGCGAGAGGCACAGAGAGCTAGTGAAAACACGATACAGCTTGGATCATCCAGGACCACAAAGAAGAGAAAATGCTGCTAGCATTAAGGAGATTTACACATAGAATGTAATTGTAGCCAACAAATCTCTCTGCTAGTCAACATATTTTCTGCGTGACTATAACTCCTCCTTATACTAACCATATCTTCAGCATGTCACTGGCAGTTTTCATGTTCGTTTTCATGGCTTTCATATAAAGCAGTTTGCTTTCATTTGTGTATAATCCAATCTGTCAACAGCCTGTATTCAGGGCTTTTAATTAGTGTAGGTACTCATGATCATAATCCTACTTTTCTGAGTAATTTGTGAATCAGTATAGATTTCCATCAGTCAATAAAAGTTTGATCAGCAGCATTAAAGCTGTACTCATGATATAAAGAACTGGAATTGTAGTGCATATTATTGCAATTGATGCGCCATGTGGTGCAAACACTCAATTTTCTGGTGCACTGTTATCGAGGTTTATTCACTCTTATGACATGGGTCTTAACCCCTGAAAACTGTTATATCCTTAGTGAAGGTATGGCCCTTCCCTTGTAGAGTATAATGCATTACTGTGATGATAATGATAATAATAATAATAATACATAGCATTTGTATAGTGCCTATTCCTGTACATACAGGCTCTAAGCACTTTACATAGAGAAGTAAACACAAATTATATAATATTCAGCTCACACACCCAAATATATTATACTCTGCACATATATACCACAATACGGTTGTATGATTAAAAAGATTTCATTTCGTAGACTTTCACGGTCAGTCAAAATATTGTTTGAACAAATGTGTATTGAGAAGTTTCTCAAAATTACTTAGATATTTGCTCTACAGGCATTTTTAGGCAGTTTATTCCAAACAAATGGTCCTGTGGACGTAAAAGCCTTTTCTCATTTTTTCAGGTTTGCTTTTGGCACATGGAGACAACTAGCATTTTCAGATTGTAATGATCTAGTAGGCTTGTGCTGAGCCACTAGTTTCGATATGTGTGGAAGCAAACTACCATTTATGACCTTATAACAGAAAGTGGCAATCTTGTACTTATCACTGACACTGACTGGTAACCAGTGAAGTACTTGTAAGAGAGGTTCACTGGGCTCTCACTTACAATTCTTAAAAAATCAAATGGCCTGCAGTATTTTGGACTCTCTGTACTCCATTTTAGTTTATCCTCTGTAACCCCTGCCAGGAGAGATTTGCAATAATCTTAACAAGACAATATCGATGATATTACTAATTTTGTTGTGACGTTTTCAGTAAGATATTGTCTAATTTCCCTTATTCTTTTCAGTTCAAAGTATGCATTCTTAATCAGATTGGTAATATGATGGAACATAGACAGTGTGTTGTCAAAAATTACTGCAAGACACATGTTGATGCACATTACCATTTTCTAATTCAATAGAACATTTTGCTTGCAAAACTGTGCACCAAATTGCTAAATAAATTTTTTTTTTTGTTGTGGGTAATGATCTTAGGAAATTGTTATCTCTAAACACAAGTTTTACTTGACCACAGATTGCACACATATATTTAAGAGACAACATATAGCATAACAGAGGCATTTTAGTCTTCCATGTTTAATTCTTAATATATCCCTCTGAGAGATGGCTTTTTCCCCTTAGTTCCGTGTAACTTCTTGAAACATAAATATATAAACATAAAAAAAAATATTCTGTTAAACACTTTAGTGCACAGTTGCCTGGAGTATTAACCAACTTCAGAAGGGGCATTGCCACCACAAATGCACATTAATGCATAATAACCTATAAGGGAGAGGCTGTGC
This sequence comes from Ellobium chinense, assembly GCA_033807755.1. Taxonomy (NCBI): domain Eukaryota; kingdom Metazoa; phylum Mollusca; class Gastropoda; order Ellobiida; family Ellobiidae; genus Ellobium; species Ellobium chinense. Next base: position 268,900 of record JAWQUT010000295.1, on the reverse strand, counting down.
AGTGACATGAAAAGGCTTAACTTGTGAACTGATTAGATGAACCTATTCAGAATATTCCTGTACAGTCCTTTAAGTGCCCGAGTTACATATTTCAGAATGCTAAAGTGTTTTTAAGGTTAGTTATTTTCATCAGTGCATAAGGTGAATTTGTAAGGATCTGAACTTCTGTCTCCGTTCACTACATATATTCAGCTCTGAACTTGGCATGTACAGTTACCTCTTTCTTGGAAGTGCAGAAAAACTTGCAATCAAAGGGGGGTTATTATTATCCAGTGACTTCTGTACAGAAATATAGCATTTTGTCACGTGGAAAACGTAGTGTTGCAATCAGGCAAAACTGTGATTATCAAGATTATGATTAAGTGGTGTGGAATGTATATGTAATAGGATCAGTGGACCATTTCAATGGCTGTACTGTCATGTCATTTCATGTCCATGTTTTCTTACGTAATTACTATACTCTCCTCCCTACACTGAGTAAGAATGCTTACACAAAAACTGTGTAATTCTTATTTGCATCAGGACTGTCCTATCAATGTTTTGCATGCCTTTTGTCAGGGAAAGGACTTTTGTTGTTTTTTTTTGTTGTTGTTTGCTTATCCCTTTTTGGCTCCCAATGCTTGGACCTGAACTGACTGTCAGGAACTGGCTTCAAATTTGACTACAAAAAATACATCTTTGCCTTAACACTTCGTAGTTAATCCTGTTTCATAGTTAAGCCTATGGTTTGTCATTTGCTATCAACTGCAAGACTACATGGTACTTAAATCTGTGCATCAGGACTTGCTATTTCAGGCAAGAATACAAGTATATATCTTTAATGACAGGTAAATCTTTGAATGTCATTTGCAATCTGGGACAAGTACATAAGTACCCCCCATCTTTAATGTTTGCTAAATTTCTATAAAGTTGATTGCTATGAAGGCCAGGAATGTAAGTATTCATCTTTAATGTTAAATTTGATGGCAGTATTCAAATGTCAGTTTTTAGGCTGGTTAAATTCAGATTCTGTATGCACTCTATTATTTGCACATTTTACACATATGAGTAACATTTGTGAATATCATTTGCTTAATAACTATTCAGTGAAAGTCTGTATGAATAAGTGGCTTCCAGTAGTGGAGGGGCTCTAATAGAATCCAAACCAAAATTACATAAATAAATAGATGATCCACTTACATTGGAAATGTAGATGATTTCCAGCGCTTTGAACAAAACTATTTCCCTATGCTTTGCGATCCTGTGATACTTTGACTAACTTATAATTCATGTTGGTATATGAGTTGTATTGTCAAGTAAGGTTGTTTGCAGATTTTAATATCATTTTGTTGGGAATTTAAAGCTTCCATGACACGACAGCATGTAAACATACCAAAATTTATGTATAAACCAAACATATCTCTGATGATGACATTCATCATGTAGGGGAATTAGTTTTGAAAGTCTCTGAACAGGATGACTGCTCTAGGAAACTGTAAACACTGTCAAAAACCATTCAACTATTCTATAAGCTGAAAAAAATTGGGGTCACAGAAATTAATCGAGAATCATGGTTGTTTTTTTTTTGTTTCATGCTAACACTAAGGATGCTTATTCCTGTTTTATACAATCATATCTAATACAAACTGTTATGGAATACAACATTATACATCAGCATGAAAGGTGTAGATTTTTCAGGCGAACTGTATTATTTCATGTTTTATTGTCTCAATCTGATGACAGATCTCTGACATATCTTTCCAATGTCTCTGTCTCCAGATGTTTAATGCTATCACCCAACTAGTGCTTGAGTCAAAACGGAAGATGCAGGAAGAGGCCAGGAAACAACCCGCAAACACAATACGTGTAGGACCCAGCTCAGCTAACAAGAAGAAGAAGTGCTGCTGAAATCATAGTCTCATTTTCATCAAGCCATTTTAGTAATAATTAATATAAATCAAGCATATAATTGATTTTTCAACTCCAGGAATTTCTCTTGTACATTTGCCAGTTTCATTTGTGACATGATTTGAGAAATAAAGTAATGGCCTGGATGATGTAACATGAGAGACCTAATGGTTTAGAGAAACAGGGAAGCTATAGGGGGGAGAGAGAGAGAGAGAGAGAGAAGGCATTGAGAATTACTTTCATTTCTTGCCAGAGACATTGTACCTCTTAACCTTGCAGAACTAGCATGGTAACACATCCACTTACATGCAGAGAGAAATGGCAGAAGTGTTGAGAGATCACATTTTTGATGATGTTTGCAGTATTTACAAGCAGCGTGAGGCAGTTTAGGAGTCACATCCTGCATGTCTGCATTTTGACAAGACTAACAGTTTTATGTATTGCCTGTAAGTCTTCCTCTGAAGTCCTCCCATTGCCATGCTGTTACGCTGCCTTTGTCTTGTAAAAGAGACTCTTTAAAGAAACATAGGTTGAAAAGTTGAAAAATTATTGACTAAATTTGGGCTATATTTGAGGTTACAGAAGAAACATGGCACCATTGACTTCCTATAGCTGAGAGTACAGGTCTTACGTGTTACATGTTCTCTGTAACACATTTCATTAATATAATGAAATTTGTTTTGATGCAAGTTTTAAGCTGTTGTTGCTGTAAGGGATGATGTTTACAATAAAGTTTATGGGGTAGTGTTGTCACTTGACTTGAGGCTTTACATGAAACCAGTGTCGTTGGCAATGCTGGCTGTATGAATGTTATGGGTATCTTGGTATGTCACATGTCAGCAAATTTTAAAGAAAAATTATACCATGACTGTTGTTATTTGTTAGTTGATATCTACAGTATTTTTATAGGAAACACTTGATGGACGTAGGTAAAGTTAATGTACTAACTGTGGATTGATGTTGAAAAAAGAGTTGTCGGTAATCTGTACTGTTAGTTGTCGGTGAATGGTAATCAGTTAGGAACAGGTTCAGTTAGCTGTATGTTTAATGGCATTCTTGTACTGAAGAGAAAAATGCTGATACTGAGATTACTATGTGTGTTGAGTTTTCACACAGGTTAGAAAATCTCACTGTTTGCCAGAAGGGCAGTTTTGAAAAGATGTACAAAATTAAGGATACTAGTACCATAATTCAGATTTTTGAGGTGTTTGAGTATTATAACATTCCTGTATAAAACATGGGCGACTTGGGATTGGAGCATTTCCATACCATGAATTTGTGGGTTTTGGGAGTATTTTTAGTTAGAAGTCGAGAGGTATTTCTGTATTACTGTTATGGGTAAACCTGTCTTTTTTTCCACTAAAAGAAGAAGAAAAAAAGAATGTAGGCACCAAATTAGGCCAAAGTCAGATTCTGACACCTTTGTATAGAGCTTTATTTTTTTCCACTTAGCCATGCATTGGTGGGATTTTATCTTTGCCAGTAAAGTTTTGCTGAAATAAATGGTGTCTGTGTGCCTCTTATTAATAATCATTAAGAGGAGCGCAATGAGAGTCTTATGTCTCCATTAAAATTGTGATCTTAGGGCATATGGGCGTTTTGTGTAAGGTGGGAACCACTTCTGTCAGTGCCACATTTTTTTAAGAAATTTCTTTATCCCTGAATCGTTGTAGAAGGATATCTATAAAATTTCTGACTTAAAATGTGGCAAATATTGGACTGGTTCTAGTGCAGCATCAAAACTGGATTATTAAAAGTGCATCTTTATGGGCATCAGTAAGCTATTTTTCACTTTCTGATCACTTCAACGCTGCATTTGGTAGATGCATGTATGCAAACCATATCCTCAAAAAGACTTACTACAGCTTTTCTTTTTCCTTCCTGCATAAAAGTTTGAAATACGTCAGAATTGTAAATTAAACTTTATGTCAGCAGTTTTTAATGGAGACTGGTACAAACATTTTTGGTTTACGTATTTAATGTAAATACCTTTGACTGTTGTTCTCTGGCTGGTCCATAGTGTTAATGCAAAGCAATATTAGAAGTTGTCACTGTTGTAAAATTTTGCCTCATGCCTAGAACAATCTTATAATTCTTTAGCTCATTCCTGATGCTTTTTGAGGTATTTTTGATGATTTGGAAATGCCAGAGCACAGGTGATCAGAGCCTGTTTTTGAGTTGGAGGAAAAAAACTGTGTGACGTGGCCTTTGGATCAGAATCACATAAAGATGTTCCAGGAGCAAAAACTTGTGGCTTCTAGATGGGTATCATGATACAGTGATTTTACTGCAACTCAAGCCATGGACTGAGATCACCACCTGTACACCGGAGTTTCCAGTATCTTTTAACTTTTCCAGCTCTGCTGAAAGGATTGCCTTTGCTGACTGCCTGTAACACGTGCTATGAAAGAGGCATAATTTAACATGCTGTAGTGAATGAGTTGACAAGATGATTTTTTTAAAAATTTTATTTTCTGAATTTTATTCTAGCTCAGCACTATTTTAGCTTCTGTTGGCATGAATGGTATTGATAAGATCCTAAGTTGTCAATGCACTTTAAAATATTTCAGGACAGGCCATATGTCATTATGACTTTTTTTTTTTTTGTGAGGACAAGGTGGTCCTGTCTATCAATAACCGCACATACGTTTAGCCATTGCTCATTTGTCGTTTGAATTGTTGAGAGCAGGAAGGCATAATATATGGGATTGTTCGATTATAAAAACACATGCTTAGCCCATTCAGGTATTTTCTGTTCTGTCACTTGAGCAGACACGTTGGTTTGTTTACCCACTCTGTGCATGCTTGACTTTTTACCAACTATTAAGAGCAGCCTGGTAACATGCAGAGCATGTAAACAGATCAACATGTGAGCCACGATCTCTTTGTCACATGACGGAACTAAAAATACCTTATTGTGTTTCTGAATAAACTGAATGCCTTTCCTCTCAGAGCAGTCAATTAGGATGCCTTATATGCCAAGTAATCAGTTTTACTATTGAAAAGCTTTGTATCTCTCTTGTGTCATCACAAAGAGAAGTTTGACTAGTTAGTCTTCAAACCATGATACAAATCTGATCAGAAATCTTGAACAACTCAGAACTTGGATGGCCCTCATAATACAACTAGCAGCCATTTGGGTTTCTTTTCCTCGCTGAAAGTAGTTACGAGTTCAAATTTGCAATCACTTTGATTCGAATGGGCTGACTGTGACACGCTGGTTTTCAGCCCGTATTAAATCAGCCAGCCAGACTTCCTATCTGTGATACTGCAGGTGCAAAATAAGCACTTGACTTGTGTGACATTAGATTTCCCCACTTACTAAATATGCTTTAGTGTCCAGGAGAATTTGACATTGTTTCTTTAAGGGCAGGTGCAGTACAACTAGGTCAGTTTCATTAATAAAGGGAACTTTGTCATTTTGGGGTGAAAAATGGGTCATATAGGGCCAGGAAGGGCGGAATGGGGGTGTTTTGCTATTTCCTCCCTCGGTTCCTATGGAAACGCCAATTGTTTGACCGCCATATTGGAAAATATGCATAACTTTTGCATAATTTGAACCCTTTGATCTGGAGAACAACAGATGGTAGTATGCTATTTTTTTTTTCCTTTTGAAAGATCAGTTTATTTAAAATAGAATGTCACTGGCTTTTCTTGATTTCTTGGATTTTTTTTTTTTTTAATTTTTTTTTTAAAATGCCATGAAAAAAACCTTGAAAATTTTGAGACTTTTCAACTTTAAAAATTCATAAAAGATAGAAAACACAAGATATCGAAAAAACACTGTGACAATCTCAAAACAGGGGCTTGGAGAGTTGTTATGCAAAATTTTGTGTAAATTGGACCAGAAAAAAGTCAGATCGAAGGGACAGAGTGGCGAAAACTTTGATTTTGAGATAACTGACGATAAAAATTACCCGACAGATGCATTGAGACAGGGTGACCATTTCCTTTTGCATCAAAATAAACGTTTTGAGACAGGTATCATGAAATTAACTTCAGGAATCGATAAAGGACATGTCGCCAATCCAAAAACTGCCCTTAACTCATTTTACACAATTTGACCTAATTTTACCCCTACAGGGTGCGGCACTTGCCCTTAAGGCACAAAGTATCGATTAAGAAAAGATGTTTTCAATGTCTGCCTTTGTTTTAGATGAAAACTTTATTATTGTGTCATAACTGACCATTTTCCTATAAGTGGACAGATCATGTGCTGTGATTTATCATGAAATTACTCCCAAGTTTTTATTTTTTTTTTTACTCTTGGTTTCCACAGACAACTGACTGGTCTCAACAGAGCACGTTGCATTGCATTTAAATAGCGTTTAAATTTCTTATTTCACTTTTCCCATACAGTCTCAGTTTTTTCCTTGTTCTTTATGTAGAACAGTGGACATGATGTAGACAGTTTTGAAATATGCTGCATCATTATTTGATATGTCACAGTCATAGAAAGATTGCCTATATCATATCAGTGAGTTTGTTTGTGAAGAGGAATAAAAGCACTATTTCAGTTTTGTTTTCATGAGCTGAGTTCAGCAGGTTTATGACACTTGAGACAGGGCGAAGACTGTTGAAGTTCTTGAGATAGGTGAAATGCTCTGACACTGTTTTTGACAAATGACTTTGTGACTTGCTTGCAGTGATATTTGATTGGTCTATTGGGTAGTTGCAAGCATATAAACGTCCCAGATATAAACATCAGTGAGATAGGCAATATGCGTATGACCGTGATGTTTAGGAGGAGTTCAGCATCCAAAGCACTTTTTCAATAGTATGTTTAATTCATGTCTGGCTTAGGTTTGTGATGTTTCTCACCTTTTGACTGGCAGTTATGATGCTGTATTTATAATCACCTGATTCGCACACAATATGATTAACCTAGGCAGGAAAAGGTCACAATTCTGACCTCCCTCGTATCTTCCATTTGAGACTTATTTACCTCCCATGCTCTATAACAAATTGGTCCTAAGATACCTTTGACCTATCCATTGATTGTATATGCACTGTAAATTTTGTGAGTATACTAATGTTATTCCATAACGCCCACCATGAACACTTAGAATATAAACATTGAAAGGAGTCCCAAATGCATTTGCTTGAGCTGTGATTTGGACTCTAACAGATCCTGGGTGAAGGCTTTGGGGAAGCCTGTGCTGTTGGAAGATTGTGGACTAACGTTTTTACAAAGCCTGATACTGGAAAAGGGTTTTTTCTCGACCTTTGAGCCACGGTGCTGACTTGAGAGTATGCATTTGGAACCCTTGTGCACATTCAAACACTGGTATTTGATGTGAAATGTGATAATACTGTAAACCCTTTTCATGTTTATTTAAAAGAATGGCTCCAATGTAGTTTCCACTTTCACTTGAGACTGTTTTAACTTGATAGTGTTCAGTCTGAGCATGTAAAAGGACTATTGATCAAAGTTTGGACCCAAGCACTGTTATGTCTCTTTATCCTCAAAAGTCAGGAATCACCCACATCCTTTTTGCATTGTTTTTTTTTTGTGTGGAAATTTAATAGGTTTTTACCCAAACATAAATGGTTTTGTGCCCAGTCTATATCAAAAGTAAAATTTAACTCAGAAACAAACTTCTGCAAAAGTCACGTCACTGTGAATCAAACTTTGCAGTTTTAATTGAAGAGAAATGCACTGGGAAAAAATCAAAGTGCCATATGAGATTTGAAACATCGAATTTACATATATTTGTAAAAGGAAATCCCCTATGGCTATTGCATCATTATCTATTAATAATGAAAATTAATGGATGCCAAGAGATTCTCATTCTCACGATGATGAGATCAGATTCTCATCACAAAGTCATGAAACCAGAAGAGTAAGCTTTTCTTTGTTTTTGCAATTACTGCAGAACATGTCATTTGGCACTTTTAATTCTTCTAAGTTGCCTCTATCCTGTCTGAGGGTTCAGTGATAATAAAGTTTGGGTTGTTGTAGCTTGCAAAACCAGTTTGTTGACGAATGTTTTGTTAGATGACAGAGTGTTCTAAGCCAAACCAAACCCCAAGACATGCAAGTGAGCTGTGCATTTTCTCCCCATCGATGTAAATATTGCTTGAAAGATTATCATCATCACCAGTCATCTTCACCATTGTGTTTTAAATTGTGCAAATGTAACTCACTCTTTTTTTGTATCTTTTGCCTGCTGTTCTGGGATAGATTTATATCTAGTACCTTCAGTTTTCACTTGATTGCCAATAACACCAAAACTAGTATATTATTGTGGAAATAAGTTGCTTTATTTACAATCTAGAATTCTCATTTCTTTCGATTAGTGTATGCATTTTAATATGTTTTTTTTTCTTTTGTGGTTCTTTTACGTTAAATTTGCCTTTTGATGCCCTGAAAGTCATACACGTACATGCCAGTGGGGAGGTTTTTGTTGTGAGGAGCTTCCTGTGCACTCTTTAAGGGGATATATTGTTGATAACAGATAATGCAGTTAATTTGGCTTGGCCCCTCTTTTTGCTCATTGGAACAGATTGCAGCATAGAAAATTTAATGCATAACAGAAAGCCAGTCACTTAATTGCAAACTCTGCCGAGAACTTCTGAGCCCGAGCAGAGATCAGAGACATGCATTGTCATGCTAAAAGTGTGCTGGTACACTAGTGATATTGGTTATGATACATAACTGATATATGTAACTCCACGTATTCAAAATATGTTTTAAATTACTGATTTGAGCAGATGGGTCACATTTATAATCACCACTTTATAGCGACTGTCTGAAGGTAGCTAGCCAGTGGAAACATTTGCAGCCAAAAATTTCTTTTTGGACATTTGGAAAAGTACAAAGAGAAACTAGAGGAAGGCTTGGCTAGAAGCAGTTGCTTATTTGGTCATGTAAAATTTGAAAGAGTGCTTAGGTTTGCATCTAAATCTCTGACTTTGATGCCTGGCTTGCTTTGTATAGAGCTGACAAGTGCAGATGTGGTGTTATTTGTTGCTTCAGAGGTCAGTCGATATGTATAATCTGTCTAGGCATATTTTTGACTCTTGTATTCTGGTGTGGAGATAATGAAGATGGACGAATGGGTTGTGTTCATTTTTCTTGCCAGGTGAATTTATTTTATTCTTACTTATTTGTATCCTTGAAAAGGTGCATTTTGTTTTCCTGCTCTACATTTCAAACTGTGAGAACTTACTTAGCCTGTGCCATGCTGTGTTGCAAACGAAGCTTTACATGGTTGATTTTCCTCACTTATAGCTTGCTTTCTCTTGGGTATAGACAAGTTACAGTACAATAGAGAAAGCTAGGGGAGTTTGAGAGTTTTATTCTCGGCACCTTTGATGACACACCTTCAGTTCACGAATCAAATCTTTCGCTGTTAGCTATATTGAATTGGATTGGATACAGTGAAACATACTCAGAATTATGGTGTCTTTGAATAAGGTTCTCTTTTTATGCATCATGATTCCCTCATATCATAGATTATTCAAAAATACTTTGTGGACCCTAAAGATTTGAAGAATTTGTGCTGGACTGTTATGTAATAGCTTCCCTGACGGTAATTTTTGTCATCTGTCAGGTTTCTCTGATGTATAACAAGAGTCTTCATATCGAAATCTCCCTTTGCAAAATGGTTAGTCGGAGCAGCCCGCAAAACGATATTTAAAAACATCTGTAAAGTATGCTGTGAACTCAGTATAGTTTCAGTCATTGAATCCTCTGTCTCTTATGGAGGAAACAGGGAAGAGGACTGTGAAAGTGAGGTTGGATGTTAGATCGGCACATTTTTGCTGTCTTGTTGTGCATTTATATAGTGTGAGCAGTTGTTTACTTTCTCGCTATGTTATGGTCAGATATGTTCCAGTCCTTCTGTAGTCTGTTTTTTTTTTTTTGAGTTTTCAGGTGTGTCTTCCAAATGCTGCTGCCAGTTTATATGTTGTTTTTTTTTTTCTCATAGAGCACATGCTTGGATCAATTTAGTATCTGAAATGTGACTGAAGTTAATTACATTTGTGTGATCAGAAGTATAACTCACTTTAAGATGATGATATAACGTGAACGTATGTGTGAATGACATGTTGACAACCCAGGCTCATTAATTAAGCAGATACATTTTTCTGTCCCAATGAATAACATATTTGTGATTTTGTATATGTCATTCTAGGAAAGTTTCATGTTTTCATAATGCTAAATACTTTTCATACTTTTATCTGGGCTCTAGACACAGAATAGTTTCATCATCTCAGGATCTTTGTGGTACGAAGTGATGAGATGGGAGAAAGGGGGGTATGGCCCAGCATTTCATTTTACACAACTGGTCTCAGATTTGCACCCAGTACTGAAGAAGGCAAGCTAGAATAATGACGTTTATTTTTATTTCACACCGCTGTCAGACATTGAAGCTCTTATGTGTACTGAAATTTGTGTAAACTTTTCAACACATGAAATTTGTAGGTGGTTGTCTGAGGTAATATTGTTTGCTAAAACATGTTTTAAAGAAAGAAGTATAGTGACCTTTTCATAACAGGTTTGACTCTGTTAATTTAATGAGCATTTTTTTTTTCTTTGACAGTGGTGTGATTTCAATGTGTTTTCAAATCCTGAGGGTTATGTTTTTTTAATTTTTTCGACCCATGTCTTGGGTGTCTAGGCTTTTGAATATCTTTACATAAAATAATCAGAAGAAAAACATTCCAGAGGGTCATATCTAGTAAGGTCGTTTTGGATGTTTTCATCCAGCCTCATGGTGTAGCTAAAGTCGTATGAAACTGCTGCTCGTGACAGAAAGGTAGAGCAGGCAGTAATGCAGTTCAAATGCTGTCAGTTGGATCAGTTGAGAACTGATCACGGTATTTGGACCAGAGCAGTAGAATGGAATATTAAAAGTACACAGTTAAAATAATAATGTCTTTAAGGATAATGTATTTTACTGGATTCTGGTGATTGCTTGGTTCGACGAAGAGTATTTGAACTGCATTCTGCTCTTTCAAGTACACAACTACACTGGTTTTTAGTTCTTTTGACGAGCACCTTACATGGAACATTCCAAGGCACTTATGTTCCTCTATTAGATAAAATATAATACTTATCATTATCAGATTTTAAGAGCCTTCTTATCACTCAGATTCTGCAGTTATTAATTACTGATATCACCCTATTATACCTGCATCAAATGAAATAAAAAGTACTCAAATTTTTTTTTTCATGAATGAGAGAATAGTTGCAGAATATGAGTATGACTTGTGCGTCTTTCTTGTATGGCTAGACTTATTTATTCTGCTACTCTTTGATATTTATTTCATAATAGAGATGGCATTGCATTTGTTATTTGACTTCTAAAAATGTCTTTGTTAGTGCATTCTTTAATAGTGTCTTTTTCATTTTGTACAGTCCTGTTGGTAAGCTTGTCTGCCAGTTTAGTCACTTTTTTTTTTTTTTTAAATAGGGCCTTGCATTTTCCCGTAGTTCTGTATCATTCAAGATGTGGTATTCTGAGAGCTTAGATTTTGAACTGTGGTATATACTTCACATTGGCATGTTTGTTTGTGAATTTATTATTTTGCTTCAACCCTTTGCCTGTATGTTTTTCAAGTTGTGTGACGATTGTTTGTGTTGTAGAATGTTGGTTTCAGATTTCCCCATTCTCACTGTTTATGTAGTGATGAAGGGAGGGAATGGCAAATAGATTAGATTTGCATGTGTCTGATTATTACTTGTTGCAGTGTGTTGCTCCTTACTGTTTTCGCTTTTTCTTCAGAAGGGTTAGATCAATCTGGCAGGGATAGTATATAATTTGATGAAAGAGATAGAGTAAGTTGTTTGGGAACACAGTTTTGTCTGATAGAGATTATTCCTAATTCGAGGAGCAGATTTTGCCGTCACCAGCAGAAAGCTAATGCTTTGCGGGGGGAAAAAATCTTAACAGCTGCTGAAAGTTGTAAATTTTGCCCGTGATTTTTTTTTTTTCAGAATTTGAAGGCCATGCTATTTAAACACTTAATGGTACATTATGTCCCCGCTGCATGTGATTTTTATGTGTGATAAAATGCATTGTGCGACTTGATATGTCAGATCAACAAGTGAAAGTAATTTTCATATTTTCCAAAATCTGCACAGGACGCTAAAAACTTCCGCAATAAATATATTAACTTACAAGTGTTAGTTCTTGCTGACCATAGTTATAGTAGTTACTGCCAGGGCACTGCTGTAGCTTGGATCCCAGATTTGGAATTTCTCTTACAAATGTACCCTCAAAAAATGATTCAGTTTGATGAACTGACTGATACCTGCTTGATTTTCATATTCTGATTTGTGGTTCAGTCATGTTTTAAATCAACTACTCTTTTCTTGTTTGTCATTAAATTTGATTCCACTACTTTGCTTCTGTCTCTAAGCTATATTTATTGAAGAGTCTTTCTGCAGAAAACTCCAATAGTCATTATAAAATACAAGGACAGCTGCAAATGGATGCACTGTTTAGTACCATGTTATCAGCTGCTTAGTTTAGTCCATGTGTACCAATACTTGACTGCAGTCGATGTTTTCTGATGTTAATGTACACGGATGTATTCAAAAGATTTCCTAACAATTGCTTCAAAACCCTGCAGAGAAAGTTGATGCAGTTTGTGAGACACAAATGGAGGTCAAAGAGTCTACCAGGTCAAAGACTCCTGGGTTTGTACTGCATTTGGATTTTGACTACATTAGTACATGTACTGCTTTTCATAAATTGCTTCCTACGAGTTGATCAAAATTTTGATATAATTTTTTATATCATAAAGAGAAGGGGTCAGTGCTGCAAAAATTGGTCTTCTACATTTTGTGGTTGTAGATTTTCAGATTTTTGCGAGATCCATGACTGAATATTTTGTGTGTTTTCAGAAGGATCCTGTTATTCTTAAAAAAACTACCAAACTTTCGAAATTGGGAAGAGTGGGAAATCATTTGTTATGAGCAGCTGATTAATTTTGTAGTTGTGTTTTACATGTTCCCTCAGACATAAGTGTGTACTTTTTTTTTCATTATCAGTTGGTTTTCTTACATTATCTTTAGTGATAAGTATTTCCTTTGTTCCGCCATTCTGCAAAAAGGCATCATAAATTGTTTTTTTATGATTTACTGAAGGGGAGCAACTTGGATATTGTTTTGTTATTACCTGGTTGGCAGTAGTGCCTAGTGCACCAGTCCTCCCTTTCACTTTTTTATTTTGTGCTTGATAAAGCCTTAGCCAAAAGATGAAACATGAAAGTTTTTATTTTGTAAGTATGAAAGATTCAAATGCTTTGCACATGGTGAAGCCCATTCTGATATTTTACCCTTTTTAGAAAAATGATGTAGTAAATGTCTCATCTGAGAAAGTTTTAGAAAACGTTTTGTTACATTGACAGTTTCAAGAAGTCTTTGCATTTTAAGGAACGTTCTTAGCAATGATGTTGAATGATAAGCCAAAAGCAACTCCTTGTGAGGTGCAGTCTTTCAGGATCTTGTAACAGCTCAGGGCATCCTTTTGCCACTGGTATGCAGAATGCTGAAGTTAGACTCCTTCTCTTTAATGTTGTTATTCTTTTTTTTCTATTCATATGCATGGTTTAGATCAGTTGAAGTATGCAGTCCTCACTGTGATTCTCCTTCAGTTATGCACCTTATGTTTTTAATCCCTACACAGTTTGTTTTATTCATTGTTAGAGCTGCTTACCTCACTGCAACTTGAAACTTTTGATCGTAGGTGAGTGCTCATGCATAATATACAATGCATATCTCTGTGTCATGGTTTTGGCAGAAATAGTAGGGAGGTTGATGCATTACAACAGGTTTTCGTTAATCAGATGGCTTGGTCTTTTTTTGTTTTCTTTTAGAAATATTTGTGGGTTCTCTTCACATGTTGTAAAGAGTAGTTTGTAGCTTAAATTTAATGTTTTTGGGATACTGTCTACATTAAATTTGTGATTGGTGGCTGATGATAGCATCATACAAAGTACTGATATGCAATTTTTCCACAGTAATTGGATGTAGTTGTTTTGGTTTTTTTTTTTCTTAATGACAGCAGAGTTTGAGTCAAGTTTTTAGTGACTTGTTAACTAACCAAACCGATTTAGAATACTATACATCCGAGTCTGGTGTAATTCAAGAGTGGCAAGGTTTTTTTTTTAAATGATGATACATGGTTGTATACAAATTGTCTAATAGAACTGTTTATTGTTCCGAAAAGACATGTTCAGAGAAAGGATAAGGACAAAAAAAAGAAAAAGAGGGGGCTGCCATACCATACATCAGTTTCGTACAAATGCGTTTCGCTTTTAATTTGTTTCAGCAATGTAATATACGGTATTTGTGTTACCCTCTGAGTATAAGTGCATCTGCCTAAGTGTTCTGATTTTTTGTTAATCCTTATCAGATCATATTTTGTAAAAGCAACTTCTCTGTATTTTCTTTATACTTTTGTATCAGATATCTTGTGTACAAGGCTGACTGTGACTTGTCATTGTTTATTTCTGTTTCTTTTCAAATTCAGGACTGTTGAATACTGTTTTAAATGTTGATGAACTCTCTTACCTGGGAAATGATTTATCATGTAAATGACATGTACAAGATAAACGAATGTTAGATGACATACATACATTATCTTCTAGATTTTTTTTTCTTACATAGGAAAGATGTACAAACTGATGTATCATGTTCTGTGGTAACTAAATAATAACAATGATTTGAAACCAAAATTCTATCAAAACAGTCTTGATTTTGTTATAAGTCTCTCCTGCTTGGTAATAACGTTGTCTTACTTTCCCTAAGCTTACATTTATCTGTCTATTTCCTCTCAGACTTCATAATGATCAGACTTATATTTTTAGAGGTGAACTAAAAATATGATGCATTTGAATACCCTTTCTTGCAACTGCCACTTGATCACCATCAGTTATTCAGGTAACAAAATATTGTATAATCTATATAAAAGTCACTGGATGAACACAACTCTTTTTATCACAGCTTTTTCCAAGGTCACAAGAGAACTGCAATTAAGCAAAGCCATTTGTATACCAATATCTATGTTCATTTAGTTAGACGCAAGACAATGGAAGTTCACTATTATCAGAACCCTTCATCAAATATCTGAGTGTTCTTCACCAACAAAGTCAAATTCTCTGAAAAAGGTGTGCTTGCTGCAGTCAAACTTACTGTGAAATCTGATACTCTAGAGCACATTTTATAACCACATAATGAACAAATCTTTTAAAAAATCCAGCAGCAGTGATCCTTTCAATAATACTTTTTAATTCACTCATGATTTTTAGTTAGCCCGCTATTAAATAATTGCATGGACTAGACTGAATACGTCAACAGACTCAAAATTACTATCCAATAGCAATCAATAATTTCACTGAAGGAACATTAATTAAGGAAATGAATATTCTGATCTTGCATTTGTATATGACCTATTGAGAAAAAGACACTTGACACACAAGGTTCTGTAACACAAAGCATGCAGATATAAAGAAATGTAAAAACAAAGTAAGTATGATGTCCTGGGATTGTGATGCATGGCTTAATATGCCTTAGCATAAGAATTTCACTTCAAAAAATCCCCAAACCTCTCTCGATACAATGAGTACATAGGTGTATTTGTCCCATGTGGACACTAAAGGGCGGAAACTCATGTCGTCACTTGGCTCTTTAATACTGGTTAACTATAAAACACACAGGTGTCATCTTGATTTCAGCAGCCTCCATACACAGGCAGTTGTTAATCCATTGTTCTCTAACTGACATATCTTTGGTAGGTCATAACTAGCCACACACTGAAGAGTCCTTTTGAGTGGATGATTTATAAATGGGAGGCGGCCTGGGTCACCAATCAGGACTGTCGTCTCCACAGACATGGCTTTCACCCAATCGGTGATTAATGTAGTGAAATCTGGGTCATAAAACATATCTCCTAAAAGAATAACATCAAAATATTCCTTCAGTGGATTTCCTAAACGATCTGCGGTGTCGATGTTGACATGGGTTCCAATTTCCTCCATATTCAACGCAATGGCCACAGAAGCAACTGATTGGATGAAAATAAAAACAGGTTCAACCAATAAGATCAACACAATAATAACCACTTTAGCATAGAGTTTTGCTGACCACTCTGACATGCACGCATCAAATACATCTGATAACCACTTAGCATTCTGGAATAACATTAAAGAGAGGCATCATGCAATTTAATGTACAAGCAAAATTTTCAAGTGCAGTGAGGAAGTTCTTGTCATCTCAGCATCTTTCAAAACTATCAGTGACATAAGCAACAGATTTTACCACAATATCACTAGTAACTGCATTCTGTAATGTTTACTGTCCAGTGGTGACCATTGTATCATCCAACCACTATTATTTAGACTTAAGACAGTCAACTCAGTTATCTAAATTTTTCATGAATTAGAATTACTTTTTAAAAAATTTCACTCTGGCCTGATGATGGCTTCAGGCACATAATGGTCTTCTTGGTGACTTTGTATCAACCAGTTCTCTGCCCTCCCCCCCTTTCCCCCACAAGTGAAATATTTCTTATCACTGAACTCGTGTGAGAGGCCACTGTGTAATGGTTAATTTCAAAGAACTCGTTTAACACATTAAGATAAGTACATAATATCAAAACCAAATTTTTTTGCAAAAGGTTCCTACGTTTCATTCATACTGACATTGCATGACTTGACCCTAAGAATGACAGAACAAGTTAATTCACTATGGGCATAATGTGGGTCAAGAGTCAAGAGGTTTCATCTGCAGAAATGTTGATTATGAGGTAAAGGTACATGCTAAAAGTACTCATTTTATGTTCATGCAAAGAACCATTTGTCTCAATTTTTAGTTGATTAAATCTACTGTGACAAAAGTTTCCATCTGCTGTCAGACCACATTCCCTGAACTTTTACTTCCAATTTTCTCAAAACATTATATTGGTAGACAGAACCTTTTGATTCTCAGCCCACAAGAGTCTGTGTTAAGTCATTATGATAGCAGAGTGACAAGATACAAAGACTGGTAGAGTACCTGGATCTATGTCATTAGCCACAACCCTAGCTGCTCCTGTCAGTTGTGAGGCTAAAGCTGCTGATCCACAACCACTTCCAACATCCAGAATGCTCTTGTTCTTACATATACCAGGATTGTCCATTATGTACCTATTACAAAAGAAAATGGTAAACAACACTCAGGGATGGAATTTGATCATGAACATTTTAGAAAGAAGCATTTGCAAAACTGTCCATACCTATTAAGAGAAAAAGGCATTGTTATTGTAGCAGGAAACTAATATGACCTGAAATCTGAAATGTTTCACTCGATGATTTTGCATACAGATTACAGTATTTCTCATCATTTGAACATGCTCTGTGTTCCAGCTGTTCCCTCCATAATGTATTGTATCTGCTCAGAAGATTAGTCTACATACCTAGTGAGAGCTTGTCCACCTGGCCAGTAAAATGCCCAGAATGGGTCGTCAAATGGACTGTTGTTCTGACCGGCTCTCCACAGATGACAATCAGATGTAATAAGATGAAGATTCAGTTCTGGGGTCAGGTGATTCCGTGATAACTTAGTATGTTGTCTGATCAGGGCTCTCAGGAATAAGTTGTTCATCGTCCCACTGCCACATTTGATACTGTCTACTATTTTTCTGTTATGGAATAGAATTCATCATGTAATTCAGTCATTGCTGCCATTCCAACACTGTAGATCACAGTATAATGGCATCAGCAGAGACATCAAAGTCAATGGGCAAGCATTCAACACCCTGTCCAGCCTCAAATACCTAGGAGTGATTGTGTCAGATCAAGTATCCAGACACAAATTTCTTGCCAGAGTAGCACAAACAACAGCGCTCTGACACGACGCAAGCCCATCTGGAAAGACAGAAACATCAGTCATGGATCAAAAGTGAGATTGCTACACTCACCACATGTCATCTCAATTCTTCTGTATGCTTACTTGGACCCTCACAGCAGAACTGCAAAGAAGAACAGAAAGCATAGTAAGAGATAAGGTGCAAAAGAAGGCTTTTGGGAATTTCATGCACCCAACATATCATTAATGAAGCAGTCCAGCAGACCATCAAGCAAGCCACTGGACCACATGACCACCTGCTCACCATTGTCAAGAAACAAAAACTGAGATGGTACAATCATGCCGACAGATTGTCAGGCCTTACAAAGACCAGCCTGCAGGGAATTGTTTGAGGCACCAGGAAACGAAGGCAACAGAAAAAGAGATGGGAATATAACGTCCAAGAATAGACTGAAGCTTAGCAAAACAATAGGAACCACAGAGGACAGAAAGAAAAGGAGAAAGCTGGTCAACAGATCATGTGTGGTGCCCCAACGACCCCAGAGGGTTATGTGATAGGATAGGACAGGATAGAATAGATTATGTACAGTATTACTATGTCAATGGGCTCCTCACTGTAGCTCAAAATGGAATAAACTGACATTACCACTAGCCCCACAGCTGACCCCACTTAATCATAATTTACTTTCTTATAATCTCTGTTTGATTGCACCATTTCTCAAAAAATAAAATATTTTCCCTTTTAAGTACTGTATTGGCAAATTTCACAACTACATTTAGTGTCAAAGTTTTCTTAATTGAGCTTTATTTGCAACAAGTTTTGCAAGAAGGGCACATTCAGTAACATGCAACAAAATATTCACAGCTTTCCTTTCACTCACTGTCAAAACACATACAGAGTAAAAGAGTTGCTGTCAAAATTGATATGAAGATAGGTGAATGGGTCTTACCTTAAATCCAAAACCAACCATTCCACAATAACCCAAACCTAACAGGTCGGAGAAAGAAATTTTCCTTAAAAATTCATCTTCAGCTGGCACTACGACTACCATTTTCAAAAACCTCAGATTATTTACAACAGGTAACATGCATGACAGAAATCTGAAAAATAAAGCAAATGCTGTGGCTGGCTGAATTTGTAGGTGGGCTTTGTCTGATTTGGAAAATCCACAATATTTCAAGTATAGGTCTCAAATTTTACGGGAAAGTGGGTGGAGAAGGAAGAGTAAGAAGAGCTCTTTCATTGGTAACCTGTGGCTCTTAAGATCTTAGGGATTTAGAGCAGCCCTACTCTGCTGGAATGAAGGAAATGAGATTATCAGTCATACATTAAGTGAATGACAGGGCAAGCTCTTTCTTTATTAACTGACAAAAAAGCAAGCAGTATTCCACCTTTGCCAGTTAAGTACATGACATCACAGCCTCTGCAGCCTAGAGTTACAAACTTGGTGATATGACGCCAAATTCCTCATGTCTGATTACAATATTTTTGTTATTAGAAAGGCAGCATAAACACGAGTAATGATCCATGAAATTGGTTG
>JAWQUT010000295.1:217304-249633 GCA_033807755.1 Ellobium chinense | reverse complement strand
ATTCTCCCCCAGACAGGCAGTACCATGCAACCAGTTAGTACATCATATTTACCACACATCAGCCTCGAAATTTCACTTGCATAATTGGAACATTATCCTGCTTTTTTAAGCCAGCAAAGGGTGCCGAGTATCTGGGCAATGTCTCTTTCTTAAAAAGTTATTTTGATAATGATAAAGTGTGGTACAAGTGGAAAGATCTACACTTTGTTGTTTGTTATGAACACTGTTGGAAGGATGGCTTTGTGACAGGTACAATCCTGGAACAACACCGCTGGTAGGCCAGGCGTTAGAGTAACTGAATGACTCTGGCCATTCATTTCGTCTAACGCCTGACCTACCAGCGGTGCTGTTCCTGGATTGTACCGGACACTCTTTACATCCTTCCAGCCTATCCCCCCTTCCCAAGGGCCAATATGTCCCTCCCCGGCTCCCTCACCCCCCAACATTCCCTTGGTCAAGCTTCAGAAACGACTGCTTGACCACAGTGACAGAATGTCCAAACGACTGGACAACGTTTTACAGTCAGAGTTATCTGGTTAGTACTGGGATAATCAAGCAACGATAAAAATAAATCTTCGTCACAGAAATGCACCCACCAGTATACAGCATTAGAAAAACAAAAAAACAGCTGTGATTACAAGGGAAGTTATTCTCATAAAATAATATCTTCAACCGGAAGTAAATTGGTTTAGTTTCATCTCGTGACGGGCGATTCTATTTATGGAGAGATCGATCCGCTAATCATAGGTATAGGACGGAATTTGATTACGATTCCTCCAATAATTTGTTACATTTTACAAACTTAGATTTTTTGTTTTAATTCTCCATGAGAGGAAATAGAAAATAGGACAAAAAATTCCAAACTATTTGCTTAGGATAATGCGACCAAATCTTAAAGATCTAAATAGATTAAGATGTATTTAGTATTCAGCATTCAGTTTGGTAAAAATGCAGACTTTTTATTCCAGCTGGGTAAAACTCTATTAGTAACATATTATATATATTATGTATTCTGACATAATCTTTCTTGCACTACTGTCCCACTGTAAATTTATTAGGCGGTCCTACTCTTATTATCCAAGTTTCTCATTCATCCAACTGAGGCTGTTAAATGAACAATCTATCTGCTTTAACCGTCTATATTAATAATAATAATACACAATACATAGCATTTACATAGCGCTCATTCCTGTAGATACAGGCTCTGAGCGCTTTGCATAGAGAAGTAAATAAGATTATATAATATTCAGCTCACACACCCAAGCAAACTACACTCTGTACACATGTACTGCAATATAGATGTTAAAAAATAACAACAAAAAACCATTTGGGTTTCGCAGACTGTCATGGTCAAGCAAGATATTGTTTGAATGTGTTTTGAGAAGTTTCTTAAAAGTACTTAGACTATTTTCTTTACGAATATTTTTAGGCAGTTTATTCCAAACAAATGTCTAAGTACTATTTTTTGCAAATTGGTTGGTAAGATCCTAGGCTGCTAGCAATAATTATTGTGATTTTTTAATGCTTGGTTGCGCTAGGGTTAACTCGATTCTTAGAATAGTCAGAACCCGAGTACAAAAATAATCGAAACTTGTGTCCATCTCTTTCTTCGAACCGCGCTAAAACCGGTTCAGTCCGCCCTTTCTACATTGTTCTATTTCTGTAACGGAACGGTGAAAGAGTATGTGAGTATACAACGCAATCTGTCCTCTATCCTTCCCATCGTGTGAACGTTTAGTTTTGTATATGGGCAGTTTTCAGACATTTATATTTTGATAATCATTACTGACAATTTCATTTGACAAACCCGCAGTCTTGCCCAGGTAATACTGTTAAATATCCTATTATCGATAATTGCTCACCTCATATTTTCGACAACGTCATACAACGTTGTGTTTCATATTTAAGGATCATGTATGAAGTCTGGTATCTTACTAAGCAGAATCTAGATCTTTGCTGTCTTTCGGTAGATCTCCTAGACTAGTCTAGCTTTCTAGAATCTAATTTAAGACTCCAGAGCCTATTCTGACTTCTTTGACAATTTCTTAGAATTATGAAAGTGAAATGAGTGAAAGTAAAATTTCGTTGAAATTAGGCTAATTATGTAGTCTCTAGTCTGGACTAGGCCTAGTTTAGATCAGATCTAATCTAGACTAGATCAAGACTTGGACTCTGGAAGATCAAGACTGATAGCCTAGACTAGTCTAGATCTCTAGTCTTAGACTAGTCTAGATATTTTGGAAGGATTCTGAATTAAGACTTGCATCCGACCCGTAACTCATCAACTGACATCACTCGCAGTCACGCCTAGTCTAGACTAGTCTAGTTAGTCTAGACTAGTAAGACAGTGGATGACTGTCTCTATCTAGGGGAGAATTTCCATATGTAGTAACTGGTGATAAGGAGTTTGCTCGTTTCAACTGATGCTCCTGTCTCGATGGGCATTTACAGTTGGCATACCATCAATACAACAGCTCACGTATAGTCTACTATAGATTGGCCACCAGACTGATCTTTATTCATGGACTATTCCATTGGGCTATTTCTCAGGACAGCACAGCTCTGGGTCTAGTTATGATACAGTTCATTTAGTTTTAGACTTGTCTGTTGTCATCAAATAATATTATTATTAATAATAGGTGCTAATCAAATTGAATCAGTGCTTGATTGGCTTGAATCAAGGCTTGAATAAGAGCAGGCAGCGTTTTATTCATCTGATGAATCATTTTGTGCTCTGGCTGTGAGTGCAATGTGCCAAAATACAAATACAGCACATGGTCATATATGGTTTTTGGTGACACACATCTCTATTTAGTTTTTGATAAAGAATCTGCATGCTGTCAGACTGTTGTGATACCTGTGATTTTTGGTTAAAGGAGTGCCTGTGAGTCAGAGCAAAACATTGCTTGGCAATGTGGCTTCCTCTTTCTTTTAATTTATAATTCACTAGACACCAGCCTTGAAGCGCAAACAGGGATTATCGCGGGGAAGTCTTTTAAAAAAACTATCTTTCATCATGTTCTAGACTCTAGTCTAGATCTAGGACAATAAAATTTGGCCACTTTGTAGTTCATATTATTATAAGTAAAAACATAACCTTTTTTTTTACTTTGAGAAAAAATGTTTTTCAAGTAGTCTAGTTAACTGTTGTCTTGAAAAATTTCATTGTTTGGCATGTTCTAAAAGTTAGAATTTCTTTGAAACATCTTTCACTGAACGACAGCTGATGTATTTAAAAACACCAAACACCAAGAGTATTGAACAGGTGAACTTCGGAAATCAGTTATGGGATATAGTAAGATGTTTGATTTGACTTGTCTAGAGTTATGCCCCTTGATCTATCCACAAACCAGTGTTAAAGTTACCAAAGTCGTCTTCGCCAAGGCTCTACAGACCTTATTCCGTCCCAATTGTTCCAATTTTAGCATTATCAAGTATTCTTATCTTAGATTCAGCAAAGAAAGGAAAATAAAATCTGTTTAACGCTAAATGGGGACCTGTGGATCTCAGCACCTCGGTACTTTACACATAAGCCTGCCTCTGACCGTTCTACTGATTGTGCTGTTATTATTATATATTATTCACAGTGAATATTGTGAGGAAAGTTTCTACTTTTGAGAGGCAATCTGTTATTTATTATTTCATTCACACTGAATAAGAGAGATAAAGTATCTTTATGGAAAGGGTTTAAAAAACCCTTTATTTTTCATATATTTCTTCATGCCTTTGTCTCCACCTGACCATGCCTCCACCGAAAGAAAATCCCAATGCATCGAACGGCTGTTTGTGCTGACTAGGCCTAGATTTAACCTAGTATGGCTTGCCGTCAGCAGAAAACACCTTTTTTTTTTCCATCGATACAATTTTACTTTCCAAATTTCTCACTCATAGTAAATATCTTTACAGATCTGCACTCAGCAAAGGGCATTGGGTCTAATAGTTTTTTGTATATATGTGATTCAGTTTATGTGTAGAGTTCTACAGTGTTTTGCGCATTGAAATGTACTGTTACTGACATGAAACTGAGAGGGAAAGATTGAGCTTGTCATTGATGCTAAAATTTAAGCAGATAGGCCAAGTGGTCGATGAGTAATTGGCATGTAAAATTGTGTAAATAGGTCCGCGTGGCACTGTCAAGTTCACAGTCTATCTATGCTCTGGGTACCTATTCTACCACACGCTTTCCTTGCTTTGTGAGCAAATCAGAGTGCATAGCTTATTTTTCAGAAGTTACTTCCCACAATCTTATTTCCGGGTAACGTCTATTGTCATTTCATGAAAAACTGATACTTTTATTCACCAGAATACATCTGTTTACTTGAAATTAGGCTTCATGCTGGGTGATGCTGTTCTTCTTCATGGTCATAACATAGTTGTTACAGGATAAACAGAACAGCTCTCAGAAAACATTCCCTCTATACCAGACAAAAGAGGAAATGGCATAGTCATGATTAAATGTGATTTGGAATGTTAGAAAGATGTACTGGATTACTTGTTGGGTTTTATTTAATACCCGAGTTATTTTGCACTTGGTCCATCAGCGCCAAGGAACACCTCTGAATTATCTCGGGCATGGTATTCGGTGAGTTAAGCTATAGCAGGTATGGGATGACTGGTACTGTAGGGGATAGTATCAACAGCACCACTGTCACCAGTCAGGTGATTAATCTAACTGAAATTATAGTTTGTGTACTCTTTACAGAAGGACGAGAATGTACTATTAGTTAACTACTATGAGCCAGTGGTTATAGGGGGACCAGTTTTCAAATCTACAGGGGCGCCTGACTGGATTTCATATAATTATATCTGCATATCGGTCTGAGGTTTTGCATTGTAATCTTTAGCCAACATTCTTTTTTTCTTTGGCAGCAAACATGGCACAGATGGATGATATACCCACGTTCAAGGTAAGACTCTTCTTAAGTTCATTATTGTTAAATAAAGACCTTAAATACAGTGGAACTCTTAACACAGTTGTCCTTCTGACCAAGCTGTTAACTTAATGGGGTATTATCAGAAATTAGGTTTTACTCAGAGTTCTTTTTAATTAGGTACAAAGCAGTTGGAAATGGTAAATGGGAGTTGTTAGCAAAGGATGTATTAACAGAGTACCATTGTATAATGTAGGATTTTCAGTATATTCAATATATATTATAGCAGACCTTCCCGTTATTCTCAAAGTAAGAAATTTCATCAAGCCCACGAGTGACAATACATTTAGAATTGTGTGTGTGAAATTTCATGTTTAGTTGTAAACAAACAGCTTTGGAGAGGATTTTTGAACACAGCTCTTACCTTAAAAACATTAAACAACACCAATAATTTTTTCTTCTAATCTGTGGCAACTTTTCAGCCATTTCTAAGAATTGTGATGGCCCCCCAAAAAACAGTGTCAACTTATAAATCCATTCTAAAACTCTGCTTTGAAGATGTAAAGCTGGAGGTAAGACTGGAACTGCCCACCATTTGTAACAGGACATGCCCAGTTTTGTTATTTTGCACTATCATCTAAAAACATGGATTCAGCCCAAAGAATGATTATGCATCAGTTCTCTTGTAGCAAGTCTTGTGAAAATACAGTTCATCCAGCTCCAAATTTTGTATGAAAAATGTCTGCAGTGCAAAATAATGTGTTGTTTTCACTGTGAAAGACATGAACGAAACTGTCCGGCCAATAACTGTGTGCATTGGCTCAGAGAATTAAGCAAGGGATTACCATGCAAGAGGACCCAGATTCAATATCCGCTCATTTTTCTTTTATGTTGGTGTTGGCTATGAGGCGCATTCGGAAATCCTTCCCAGCTTTGAGATAAAAGCAGAATTTTGGATCATACAAATTTAGTATGCAGTTTGAAATAACAATCATCAAATGGGTTTTAGCTGATTTTAAGTTTGGTGCTGTGTTCCAGATTCCATAGAGTAGATTTTGACATGTGCAGGAATGGATTGAGAAAGTATTGATAATTGTTGCTTTTTATCGAACTTGCAGCTGGTCCTAGTTGGAGATGGAGGTGTTGGAAAAACCACATTCGTCAAGAGGCACAAGACAGGAGAGTTTGAGAAAAAATATGTCGGTAAGCAGGAAGAATGGGCAATCAACTATGAAATGCATGTGCAGATCAGTTCACTGTGGTAACATCGTAGGCCTCTGCTATTTGTTTAAGAGGGTTTTGTGGTTTTAGGCTAGTTTTCAAGGAGTTCTACACATGTAAATTGTTTTATGAAATGGTTAGATGCTAGGCCTGGCCAAATAATAATCAGATACCTGAGCTCTGACATTTCTCTTCTTTATCTCAATCCATGATTACTTTAGTAGTTTAGTTAAGCCTTTTTCAGTAATTGTTCACCTCCTAGAGATGATGTAAAAGTAATTGTGTTGGTCATGTCATCTGATTAATGCACAGGTAGATGCAGGTGAAAGGGTATGGCACTGTTATGACAATATCTCATAATAATAAAGCAGTGTCAATTATAGGTTAACCATAATCCTTTCATATCCTTGAAAGACAAGCCGATATCCATGCAGCAGGATATCAGGTCATGGGGCCATAATATCTGCATTAGAAGAAATAAGGCTTGAACTTGAAGAATGCCTCAGACCCAAGATTCTGACCAGGATGATTACTCTTACCCACTTTCATTTTATAGTACTGTTTTGGCATATATATAAGTCTAGTAGATACACTTAATAAGGATGTCCTTGGAAACCGAATCCTTGGGCAACACAGTTGTGTATAATATTTTTTAAAAATCTTAAAATAATCCCACCTGTAGCATGAAAGAAAAAACTTGGGTTGATTCCTTTTCATAAACATGCTCTTGTAGTTGTAGACTGAACCTTCATCATGTGGCCACATGTTCAGATTACAAAAACCTGAGACTTGCTCCAAGTTTGATAACAATGTATCATTTGCAGAATAGTTATTATTTTCATTTTGAATAATTTTGCATGTGTTTTCTTACAGCCACACTAGGAGTAGAGGTTCATCCACTTGTTTTTCACACAAGCAGAGGGCCCATAAAGTTTAATGTATGGGACACAGCTGGTCAAGAAAAATTTGGCGGTCTTCGTGACGGTTACTATATCCAAGGTGAATTATTTGAGGGCCATAATATGGGGCTGCATATTGTTGCACAGGAATAGAACTTACTCTAGATAAAAGGTTTTTTTTTTTTTTTTAAGGACTGTCGTTGAAAAATTATATTTATCAAAATCAAGTATCTGGCCTATTTTCTGTGTTTTATTCTTAGTCTGATTCCATTTCTGATTGCTATATTTCATCTTGAAAAAAAAGTTAACAGACACACTTGATTTGAAGGCGGATTTTATGGGGTACAGAAACTGTACAGTTGAATTAAATTACTGTTTGGTGTTAGTTATCTTTTTCTTGCTTGTACTAGTAATTAATTTTCATCACAAGAGAGTGTTTGTATAATTGTTCTGTTTGTAAAAGTGTTAAATGATCAATCTATGATTCTGGTAGAAAGACTGGCCAGAATTGACATTAGTCATGAAATTTGGTATTTCAGTTTAGAGTCATTACAGGCTTAATTGAAATGCAATTTGTGTAAGTGAAAGTAACAGTGCTGACCAGTTGGTTTGGGTAACAGGTTTTACCGGGACAGAACACATTGGCTGCCTTTGTTTCTTTAAATATCCTAATTTTCAAAATCTTTAAACATCAATCACCCATATTTTAGTTGGTTGTGGAACATTCCAAAAATGACACGGTTTAATAGCATGTTGCGATGGCTATGCCTGTGATGATTACATATGTCTGATGCTTCTGTGAAGCAATACATGTCCCTCTAATCTGAGGCTTTGCTGGTAGTAGTATAAGTCTTTACTTGTAGGATTTGGTAGGTCTCATTCGGTGCGGTAGAGGGAGAGAAACATTCATAGGAATGTATATAGAATGCAAATGTGCTTAGCATGCAAAATGGTGACGTGCAATCAAAACAAAACTGACATCAGCTTCAAGTGTTAAGTTTATGTATTTAGGCGAAAGCCAACCACATGCACTGTAATGTCAATCAATACATTCTGCTCTGCCTAGCTCTTCTCATTCCAGGGATGTAAATCTTCCGGTTTTGGCCGGATTTTCCGGCCAACAGGCCTTTCCCGGCTCAGCCGGCCGGCTGGTCCGCTGGTCACGCAGAGAAAGCAGTCGAGCGCCGGAAATAATAATTATTTTTCTCACTTAATTGCGAACGTTTTTAACTACGAAGTTACAGTTTAGAATTGGCCGGAAATTGCTTGCTTGTTGCCAGGCTGGACGATTGGACTAATGTTGGCCTGTAGATCTAGACTAGTAAGCCGGAATGATCATTGTAACCTATACTATACAGACTAACTTGATTTGCCCTGGCAAGATTTCAAATTGATTTGGCTGCTTTGTGGTCGATACCCTGGTACACTGATGCAAACTTATGAAGGCTCCAGACTGTCACTGTCTGTCTCGTTAAAGTAGCGTGGCTTTACTACATGCAGACTGCTGCCACCAGAATGAAAAGTGCGAAGAAACATAAAAAGTCAGCTGTGCCCAAACTTAAAGAATCTGTGCATGCTGTGTCAAAAACCCTTAAACTGTCCCTGATTCCTTCCCACAACAAAAGGGTGCCTTCCAAGAACCAAGAACATGTATCACAGGACCCCCCTGCAAAAAGGAAGGCCAACTTTGAAACAGCCCTTAAAGAGAAGCGGCCTTGTGTCCAAGACATTAGGGTTTTTTTCTCCAAAAAGTAACTTATTATTATCCAGGTCATAATGGATGCTTTCATAAGAAAGTTCAAAGCAGTATTTCTTTCTCTCCTTATCATGTTTTTTTATGTCCTCTTTCTTGCAGTTCAAAGTGTTGTACAAGATTTGTTACTATGAAACCTTATGCGGAACACTGCATCCGCATTTTGAACCTCGGGGAAATTTTCCTGATTTTTTGCTCTTGGCTATTTACATCCCTGTCATTCTCTCTCCCTCCTTCCAGCTCACATACTTCCACCCTCCCCCACAGATCCTAACCCTCATGCTTCCAACACAACTCGGGCGCCCCCCCCTCCTCAAAGCGTGTGTGTACACACACAAACAAATGTGATAGAATCCTATTGCTACATTTTTTTAGTTCGTTGTCATTGCTTGAATTTAAAAGATGTAGGAGTCAGCATTAGTTATATTTAAAGACCTGTTACCATAAATGTTGATGAGTAAAGGTATGATAAGTTCGTTGTAGGCCAGTAGTTTAAATGAAATTATTCCCAGATTGTCAGTGATGAGAAAGATTAGTACTGTAGCTCAAGTTTATGAAAGTAATATTTGTTTACACATATCCTTAAAAGTTATAAACAAGCATTCCAACTATGTATCTATTTCCAAATCTGTGATAACATACTAATCTTGACATATTTCTGTGTTCCTCAGGTCAGTGTGCCATCATCATGTTTGATGTTACATCTCGAGTCACATACAAAAACGTGCCCAATTGGCACAGAGACTTGGTGCGAGTCTGTGAGAATATCCCCATTGTTTTGTGTGGTAACAAAGTTGACATCAAGGACAGAAAAGTCAAGGCCAAGACAATTGTCTTTCACAGAAAGAAGAACCTGCAGGTAATTTTCTTCCCACTCAGTTCCTTTTATCTACAAGGATACTACCTTTGCTCACATCCCCATACTTTCATCCACAAAGAAGAACAGAGGAGTTGCTGCAGACTGCTAAAAATCTGAGCATGTGTCAAATGAATATTGGCAAGAAAACATGTCAAAAAGAAGAATGAAAGTTAGTTTGCTATGAGATTTGAATATTTGCGAATTTGAATTTGATTCTTTTTCTAAATATTGGAATATGAATTGGCTTCTTTTTTTTTTTTTATGAATTGATAAATCTAGAAGGATGATGAGTATGGGAATGATCAGTTGTGTATGAAAGGTTTTTGTCTCGATGACTTCATTTTACAATCATCCATACAGATGTGCCATTTTTGTCAGTTTATGCAACCTCATTGGCTGACCAAAATAAAAGTCGTCAGGGATGCCACTCTTCCGGGAATTCTCGGAAATCCAAGAATATTGGCGGCTCTGAGAATGCCATCTGAGGTCCTTCTGAGAACCCATGACGACTCTTGGAAGAAATAAATTCCCGAGATCTGAATTCTTTTGTAGGAAGTTTCGGGCGGATAGATCAGCATTCATAATAGACATAGGCGTTTCAGTAAGGCCGGCGTATGGCTAGATAGAATAAAATCAATGAAAGGTCACTTCCGACCTCAGTAAACGTGTTTTGTGAGTTCCGAACTGTCGTGGAAGCGGTTATTTTGGTCTTGAAAACTCATTTGCAGCATGGAAACCACACAAGGCACACAAATTCAGCGTTATGCTTTTCAATGCATGCTTTCTTTTGCGGAAATTGCCTTGTAGGTAGGCCTAGCGGCTATCTCCTGGGACAGGACCACTCTTGCAAAGATGCAGTTCATTTAGTCATTTGTTTAGCCACAAGATCGGTCCTATTCCCTGATTATCCCGGCCTAGCTTCGGCAGTACTAGAACTGGCTAATAGCCCGTCGCTCTTGCTCGTCTTCCAGGGCGGTGTGAGGGTTAGGCTGGTCTACTTCGCAGAACACGTAGATCTACAGTTGATTTGCGGAGGTAGTCTGAATCATTATATTTATTTAAAACCAAGAGATCTAAGCAGCAAAATCTTTTAAGGACATCCTAGTAGTATCTAAGGGATTTCCAAATGAAGCTTTCACTTATCAAGTTATAAATATAACCCAAGCACTTCGAGAAACAAGATTATGAAGCAAGCCTGTCTCAGCCTTCGTGTTTACCATCAGTGTCTGACGAAGAACATGTTTGAATGACTGATTAGAAGAATCAAACTATGTGATGAGTTGTATTCTAACAGCCTTATCAGCTGCATGATCCATGATAATTAGGGGTTGGCAAGTCTGCTTTCGATTTCTCTACTGTATAAAATAAATATGTAGTCTAGTAAATTTATGGGTCTTCATTTTTTAAAGAGATAGCTTTATTTCTTTATTGTCTAGATAGGTTTATTTAGGGATCAAACATGATTTGGCTCATTGAAAGTAGAAGTTTCAGATTAGAGACACCAAGTCCACCTGATTTTTCGCGAAGCCGCAAAAGTTTCCAAGAATTTTATGAAAAGTGAGTGGCATCCCTGGTCATTCTCTCCGTGTCATAGACATGCCAATTTTCTGACCAAAGTCCTCTGTTTTGTTTTGTTGTTTTTTTGTGTGTGTTTACTGTTTACTTCCAGTAGAGGTGTTGAAGTGATAGCAGATGAATTGGAGTAGTTAGGATCACAGTTTTCACCTTACCTGTTGTTAGAGCAATGAATAAAGCTACCTTTAAATAAAGTCTTGACTTTATTGTAAATACATCCATTCTCTTGCTGATCCCGGTAATGGCAGAGACTGGATTCAGTACTTTCACTCTTAAAACGCTGGATAATGAAGTGAACAACACATTTTATGTGGTCTTGCACGGAGGGACCAGGCTTAAGGGCACAATTTTCAGGTTATTAGCAAGAGATAATGTCTTGTTTTTGTTTGTGATGAATAGTATTTGAAAACAAGACAGTGGGATCGTGTAGCAAGTGGTGCATTCTGCAATTTGTAAATAGGGAACCGGAAAGACTATTTTTTAATCAAATCCAGTTGGCATCCCAGACGTCAATAGCAGGCTTATGTGAATGTAGATTTTCAGCAGGATGGGTGTGTTGTTAAAAGTGCTCATTTGCTCTAGCATTTCAAAGCATGTTTAAATGTGTGCCAGGGATTTTTTTCCTCCCCTCCATTTGGCCTGTTTATCTTGCTCATGAATATTAGGTAATATAGAGTTTTGCTGAAGCTGAGTGGCAATGTGTGGGTGAAAAATGCTCACCAAATACAGTTGTGATATTACTTTTTTAATTTTGCAGTACTATGACATCAGTGCAAAGAGTAACTACAATTTCGAGAAACCTTTCCTGTGGCTGGCCCGCAAGCTTGTGGGAGATCCCAACCTAGAGTTTGTAGAAATGCCTGCCCTCATCCCACCAGAGGTACAGATGGATGCTGCCCTTGCTCGCAAGTATGAGGATGAACTCAGAGTAAGTAAATTTTTCATAAAATTTTGGTCTCTTCTATTCTTTATGCCATGTCCCTGCATAGGCTATTTCTTGTTCTGCTTGGACAAAAGATCTGTGTGAACTTTCTTCTTGAGCATTTGGGTCAGTCAAATAGTCATTTGCTGTTAGGAGTTTTGTATGCCATTCTTCAGAGAATTCTTTGGATCAGAGAATATTTAATTCAGAGAAGACAAGACATCAAGCTGTCAAAATGCTTTATGGGAAAATCATAATCTTAGAAATGTTTTGCCATTTTAAAAATTTTTTTTGGTGTGTGTGTGTGGCGGTGTGATATGTTATAGAATTGTGCATATAGATCAGTGTACTTGCTAAGTTCACTTAGTTCATTACTGGTACAATCTGCCTGCAAGTGAAACTGTAGAGAATTTGATGTAAAGTCAGTGGCATCTCTGATAATGTAAGGGTTCTGCACTGGGTATTAGATATGTTGTCCTTGTTGGGAGATGATGTCTGTATGTTGGGATGTCTTAAAATTCTTATTACTGGCTCTGTATTACTGTTATATGCAGCATCTGTGTAGGATAAGCGTGTCGTGGAATGAGGGCCTATTCAGTGGACATGTACTGAAATAATTTTAAGTATCACAAGTGGAAATGATGGCTGTATTCTTAGTAAAATAGTGGTTCAGGTGTCTTATAAATGGCTTTGTGGCAACATGTGTGAGATATTATCTCAAACATATGATAGCCCCCATTTTACTGCTGTCATGAGGTTGCATTGGAGTCTCTCATTACATACAGTGTATGAAAGAAAGTTTCATTTTCTGTTTTTAATATGCATGTATAATTTGATTGCCGTGATGCTTCTCTGCTGTGTTCCCTTTGAATATACTGTATTATCCCTCATATAAATTCAATAAATTTTTTTTGTTTGTTTGTTTCCTGTTAAATAAGTTGTCGTTGTTGCCGATATTATTGGTCCTGCTATTGTTATAATTGCAATTATTATTAGAGAGTCAAGGCAGGGTAAATACGGCCATTTCACAGTAATCATGCTTTCTCCAGGTCTTTTGAGTTTAGGGCAGGATTTCCCCTTCATCATAATTATGGGCACATGTTTTTGTTTATATTTCTTGCCAAATCATAGGCAGGAAATGAGGGGTAATTGGTGCTTGTCTTCATTTAGGGGGAAGATTTTGAAATTTAAGGGAGGAATAACAGTCTGAAGAACACACTGAGTAAGAGATGTAGCTGCAACCTTGTCAGGGTAATATTTAGGCGTCTTCCTCATGGGCTGTTGACATTCCTAATTAAGCCCCAATGAAGAGCAAGTGCTATTGGTAATAATCATATTACATCTTTGTATTACAGGTGGCACAGGAGACAGCCTTGCCAGATGATGAAGAAGATCTTTAAGAACTGGTGCAGCATAGGGGTATTTTTGTAGATGCTCTGGACTCGCATTTCACAGAACAATGCACATGTTGTACATGTAAAATAGATGACACCTCATACTACACCGACACTGGCGTGATGGGAGTATACCAGCACTCACTTTTTGCAATACAAGTTTCATGAAGGACATATACCCTATAGCCTTCTCCATTCTCATGGTCACATGAGGAATAAGCATTCATCATCTCAACTGTTGTGGAAAGGGAACTTTTGTCTTCACACCAGGAGAGTTCATCGTGGAGAAGTGGCAAATATTCTCTGCTGTTTGCTGAACATAGTTTATTCACCGTCTGTGTTGTTGCATAGTGTTTACTCAGGCTGGAAAATTTCATAATTGATTCAACCAACTACAGCTTGTTTAGGTTTCAAGCCTCCTCATGGTAACAGAATGGTATTTTACAGCCTATTTTACTTGTGAGAAATGAAAAAAATAGAAGTTTGTGAACTTAGCAACAGCGACAGTGTTTTCTCCAGGGCATATGAGTTTGTGGCGATATTCTACCCATATCATGAAATTGGATTGGGGATTTGTAAATATTGAGGGTGGTATTTCTCACATTCTTTCTTGTATATGGCAGGAAATGAAGGATTAGTGCTTGTAACATGACTTTTTTGGGGAGTGGGGTAAAATTAAGGGTGAATCACAGGGTCTGGAGAAAACTCTGCAGTGATAGCTACCTACAATACCTTATTTTAGTGGCAAGATTCTCCCATTATTGATGACTAAGTTAAAAATGACATACACATTGTCTGACTTGACTTGCTGTGCTGGCAGTGACTTGACTGACAAAATCTGTATTCTGTTAGGACCTTGAATTACAATTATAATGCCCATGAGTAGTAAGTAGCATTTGAATTCTCACTGGGAGGAAAGATTTTCAGATATTTTTTTTTTTTGTCACAGTTTACCATATTTCATTCCATCTTGTTTATATCCATATATTTTTTTACTAAATTTGCTCCACACCTCTCTCATATTTCACTCTAAACACTGAAATTTTGACAAATTAGACTATTAGTTAGAAAATCGCAAGACACATTTCTCATTTTTTCCTGTAAAATGTAGGCAGACAGTCACACAATCTTATACAATGTATGAGATTGCAAAGATGCACGATAAGAATTAGAACAATGTTAGCATTGGCTAAACCTGTTCCGTATTTATTTTATATTCTTTTCCCTTTCATGTGTCTTAAACAACTGCTTCGGGGAGTGTTTTATGCCATCTTTTTTTGCGTGCCTGTAATTTCATGATATTTGTTGTGATAGAAATGATGACCATAATTGACAAACATTGTCTTTTTTTTTCCCTTCTTTTGGTGTAGTTTTAGAATAGGGGTGTTGGACAGTAACGGTAAATTCTGCAACTGTGCTGAATTTTTACTGTTAGAGAACAACCAATGGTTACTGAAGAGAAATGAAGTTACAAATCCAGGCAGAAAGTGTTTCAAAATTTCTATTGAAAATGGTTTTGATTACAAATTGCGAGGCAAATTGAAATAAAGGTAATGTGGGATGCAAATGAGGATGGTGTACATGGATGGGAAATCGTACTTGTATCTACATTAGATCAAACTTTGTTCCTTCTGATAAACCATTGTATTGTCATTGTTGTAATTACTGACAGAAATAAAACTCATCAGTGTCTTTGAACGAAACAGCTGTTCAGTGTTTGTCACATTTTCACATTGCTCTTCCTCCTTTGACCTGACGTGGATGTATGCTTCCTTATGGCTGCACAAAGGTTTGATAATACACGGAAGTCAGGTAAATTGCATTGAAGGGACCAAACGGGTCTTTTTGCATTAACCTAATTCAGATTAATTTTATTGTACCTTGAGAGGGAAAAAAAGGATGTGCATTTTGCAAAGTATGTGCATAAGTAAGCAGATTATGCCACTGGGTGAAAAGAGAGCATGTTTTTCAGTGTGACTTGGAGTAACAAGCACGCTGATATGTTAATCCTCTAATCAGAATAATTATGGTCACTATGAAACAAAACAATGGATTTAATAATTGTAGGATATAATCTAGGCAAACCAAAGTTTAAACTTGTAATTCTACCTTCTGTAATGAGTACCCCCATATGGTCTGTTCATGGGTCATTTGGCCTGTTGGTGCAAACATTATAACAAGATTTCTAAGCTAAAGTACGATACTGTGAGCATTCTCTGAGTTTAATTTGGGTGTATGTCTGTGTTGATATACAGTTACCTATCACTGAGCTTCCGTAACAGCCTATGTCTGACTTGGGCCAGAAAGAAATTAGGGTGCATGGTTTATAATGAGATTTTAGGCTCATGCTGATATATATTGACAAAATAAAATATAATTTACTTCCAAAGACATGCATCAGCTGACTGTTAAGCCATTGTTTTGTTAGGACTGCAAATAATTGGATCATTATGGAAGCACTGAATGAATATGACCCCTTACTTCAATCCAGTCTATACAATTTGTATCGAATTCACAGAACAGTGTATCCTGTATGCATTATAATTATATATACTCAAAACCAGATGAACAAGAACCAGAGACACAGGTGTTTGCACAAAATTGACATATTTATTGATACACAAATTTATCGTTGGTGTATGAATGAGGTGAAAAGTACAAAATCGTGATCAATGTAAGCATTACATATAAATCGCAAATGTATAACTTATTCATGAATTACAGTATGTTTAAATAGTGGGTAGACATGTAGGCAAATGCTGGGGGTATAACTGAATTTCCTTGTACCCAGTCATCTCTACCCAGTCATCTCTAACCGCTCCTCCATAGCTCCATACCTCATGTCCCTAACAACACCGACTTCAAAGACTCTTTGGAAATAGATTCGATTTTGTTTCATACGAGTACTGAAACTTACAAAACAAAGAGGGGGGACATCATACCAATTTTGTTTTTATTTTGATGCTTATGGATGTGGAAGGAATATTAGTCGGTGTGAGGTGTTCCTCTGACAAAAAAATAAAAGGCCTGGTGTGGTGGTTTTGAAAGGTGAACTTGGAGAGCAAAAAGTATTAGTACAGCCCCTATGCAAGACAATAGCTCATAACTAAGCACAAAATACAAGAAAAGAATACAACAGAAAAATACAGTATCTACAAGAGTGACACAGCCGTGATGGAGTTTAGTAATGCCTTTCTAAAAACTCTACCTTCTGAAACACATTAACTTTGATAACCACCATAAATTTTCATTCATTCAAAAAAGTTGTCCTTATGATGGTTTAATTACACTGCTATCATTAAAAAAAAACAAAAACATTGGACTACCTGGAATGAAATGATATGAAAACAAAATTTTAGCAGTCTGTGGCAACCTTGATGCTTACAAAATAAATTTCTCACATCTATGGATGAACAGATGGTCCAGAGGTTAAAGTATGAATCACTGGCAAAACAACACTAGGTCTATACATGTGATACCCAGCTCCACAAACGAACAAGTCCTGATGTGAAATAGGACATGTGGTTCATACAATCTCTGGTTGCTCTTACACAAAATAAGCTCTAGCAGATAGCACATTCCAAAAGGTTATCTTCCTACAGTACCAATGTTAATGTGAAGTCAGCTAGATACAGTTTTCAGTATGCAATACAAAGACAAAAAATTCCAGTTATAGCAAGAAAAGCATGAGCAGCAAATATATGACATAGTATTACTATTAATTACACAGAAATGGATTAGAGAGACAGATTTAATGCAGTTAAGAAATAGATAATTTTGAAAGAAAAGTAGCTCTCAATTTCTAATGTGCTAGTTTATGATCTGATGCAAAGTGACCTCTCACAAGACCAGGGCAAAATGTGTACATATTGCTTGCCATGCAAGAAAGTGTAACTATAACCTGTGGCATTTCTACACACTGCGAGAAATTTATTCTGCTGCTACTGCTATGGTAAATTTAGGAAGTTGCTGAGAAACCAAAGTATCAGGCCTATTCTACTTTAGTGCAGGGTTTGTGATAGATTGTCATTGCTTTTTTATTCTAAAGGTATAAAAATTCAGTCCTTCCATATGCTGATACCTCCAACTTAACAATGCTGTCTATTACCTACATGTAAAATTCTGTACTCAAATTCCAACCCTCATCATAAACAAGACAAAGGACACCATTACAATTACAATATCATATGAGGAATATACTCAAATAATGGTTTGATCCCACACTTGTTAAATTATTGAATCGCCATCTCTACATTGCAAAATATACAGCATAAGCTAATACACCTTCTCACATGCAAGATGTCTTAACAAGAGGCTGAGATTGAGAACTTTACACCTGCTGGGCTACAAGTCTACTGTATTTGCAGAAACAAGGCAACATAAAGGTACAGAACATGTACACGAGAATCTGTTTTCATATAGATACACGTACTGTATTTTCAAATCCCATGTCACAGTTACATAACAGTTGTCAAGGAGTTACATGCCACTGAAATTCCCTGGCAGCAAATAACCCCGTTGTAGACACAAAAATTATACACTACTACAGTATAACTGACTGAAAACAGTACACTTCCTGAGGACTTAAGCCACATCCCTTTCCGAAGACTATCTTGCACCTTATTCTTAGAGACGGACAATCTACACTCACAAACAATGGGTACATATATTTCAAAAGGAGAAGGGTATAACAACACCTGTATTGCACAAACAGAGTTTCCTTGTGGAACATATGAACATCTTTTGAAGTGGTAATGTCACATACAAAGGAGGTTTTATGAGAAGCAAAATTTGCCAGTTACTTTATAAATGAAAACTTCATGTACAGTATATTACCTTCCAAGTCTGAGAAAATACAGTTAAATGGCAAATGTTATCTCTGTGGTGCAGCTCACTTTCTCTCCTGCCTGTCATAGAATTGCGTTCTAGTTTACTAAGTTCACAGTACATGTACAGTAAAGACTTCACACTTTATTGCAAAAAAATACATGTACATGTAACTCGGCGTCCTAATCATCACTAAACAATGCAACCTAGACATTAACCTGCCGCCATGGGCAAGACTACATCATGCATTATTACAAATGACAACTCAGATTAGCAGTTTTGTAACTGCTTAGCATGTATGAGTTTATCATTCAGTAAACAAAGGGCCCACCCATAGCTTTGAAACGAACTGTGATGACTATGTCACAAATTTGTGGTTACATCTTCCAAAAGCTTTTTCCAGAAAGTTCCATTACACCTTCTAAATTACATACAGAGCTAGGTTCACTTTACAGCTCTCAGGAAACAGTCCACTCTTCATGCATTTCCATGAGGAGAGCATGGACAATGTTACATTTAAGCAGAGGGAGTGATGAAGCATGGGGTATTATTTTCTGGAAAGTGCTGCAAGTTGGTGAAAAATTTGATTTGGAAAATTGTAACTAAGCACAGTCAACCTTACTATGACCCAGTTTATTAAATTGACCCCATTTGACCCTGTACATACAGTCCAGTTTGACCCTTTTTCACCTATACTTTTAAACATTTATGTTACCTGTGGCCAAAAAATACAGTGGAATTCTGTAAATTCTAAAGCTACTACTGTATTGCTTAATACAGTTCCCTGGTTTGCAAATTTTAATGCTACCTCTGCTTAGTACAGTTCCCTGGTTAGTGAACATCATTAATAGTCCCAGTAGCTTTGTTTTTTAGATGTACTTTAGATAACATCAAACTTCCGGTAACACATCCTCAGTAGCTTGGTCCACAGGGTGGATGGGTAATTAGGGTTTCACTGTACTAGTACCCCAGGCAAATGGTGCTGCATGTATCCATACTTCCGGACATTCTCAGCACTATTCTGCATTTATCTTTCCTGCAGTGGTGTCAAAACTAGAACGCATTACTGACATACAAAAAGCAAGTCTCAGATACAAAGTGAACGAATATTGGTCACAACCAGCTGACGCAAAAACATGCAACATCCCTTCTACAGCTACAGGCACAATACAATAACAAAAGCCAGTGGAAATTTACACTTTCTACATTTTTATATTACTGTGTTCTCTCCAGTTTCTACATGAAAACAACACTTTTTGTGGCCTTGGAATAATTAGATTCAATATACTGTTGAACAGTTAAGAGGCAATAAGAAATACTAAGTATGAATTGTTTATAGGCTCTTTGAAATGTAAGATAGTACAGTATTGGATACTTATGAAAAGTTTGACAGACTTGACATGGGCATTCTTTTCTGGACCCAAGAAGCAACATAAACTTTTTCTTGTATTACTGTAACACGGATCGCTTCCAAACACTATGCAGATCACATCACTAGTTTAAAAGTCTACTGTATGTCTTAGAATAAGTTGTGAAGAGTACAATGCAGCATTTCCAAAACAGCGGAATTCTGTTAAGACAACATTACTTAGCACAGTTACCTGCTTAGCAAATTTCCCCCCAGCATTTTCAACTGCATTGTTCCTTATAAAAAGCATGCTGGATAAAACAAAATTTCTGATTACAAACCATTAAATACTTGGTCTGAAGGGTAGTAATGTTATCAGAGTTCCGCTATATATGTACTGCGCTATACTATGAAAAGAATAACTCTCATATACAGCTTTTTGGACATCCCCATACTCTGAATCTCTGCTCTGCAGACCTAGCAATGTATTAGTTTTCTATGAAACTATGTTGCACCTATGAATAAATGGCCACTCATAATCTTTATGCTGCCTAACACAATCAATTCATGACAAAGAACTGTTGAAATAATAGTTATGGCAAAGAAATAGCTACACCAATGATACAAACAATCTCAAAGATAGAAATGCCAAAAGTTGCAATAATGTCATAAGCTGTATCAACATATAGCTGCTACTGTGGTTTTTCAAATGGTTCCTCAGCAATGTGAGCAGTAACAACAGATTCCCACAATGTACAAGACAGTGATAATGTCTCAGATGATTAAGTTGATGTTCTGTGTATATATGGGTGATAGTCAGTGTCTCAGCACAAAGTCTGTTGTGCATTTTAAGTAAACCATTTATTCAGCATTAAATCTCAACTTCTTTAAACATGCTTTAAGAACAGGTGATGACATGAAACTACATCAGATCTTGTTTACGAAGGGACACAGACACTGTTATCTTCTTTGTCATCTCCCTTAGAAAGAAATATAAAGTCTACACAGGTATCCTTGACATGAGGAGCTTAATACGTTGGTAAGAGCCTGTTGGCAAGAACTCAGATCACTGTGATCTGAGGTCAAATTAGAACACATGATGGAAAACATATTGCCATGTGGCATAGAATCACCCTCATTATATTCATGATAAAAATATGCACTGATTCATTCTCCAGATGAATATCAATGTAGTGCTGATGATGTTGGTTCCTCTCCAATGTCAAAGGCAAAAAAGCATTTAGTGTTTGATGGAAAAGGTACTGCCATGAAACTTGGAATGGCCCTGGTTTTGCTTTCAGGCAAAGCACAGTTTCAATATGCTGGCTGTTGAGATAAAGAGCATTTGGTGTTACTGATACTATCCACTTGACTATCACAACTTTCCCAGTCCATTGACATGCTGCTGTTGTGCATTTGACTGCAACTGTTCCTGCATTTTGGCCAACATCTGCTGCATTCTTTGGATCTGTGAAACAAATAAGGTGTTGGTTTTAGAAAAAATGCCCTGCAATCAGCAATGCAACCAACTCTGCTTAATCACAACTCCCTAGAAGCATGAAAAAAGTTGCACTTAAAAGGTGTTGTCATTATCCAGTGACTTTGGTTGTAGGAAATACTGGATAGTTTTCTATTGTGCAAAGTTCACAAAATGTGACTATAACCGGTTTCTATGTTTTTGAGACCTCTCTGAGTTTCTCATAGAATATTTGTATATATAGAATGAATTGTAACTTATGGTACATTCATTAAGCACTTTAGATTAAATGAGGTTTAGCATTGCATGTAATGCATTGTTACCACTTAGGTAATTTACCTCCAAATCCTTCTGCTCAAGAAGCTTATCGGCATCTGCCACAGCTTCATAGTTTGGCGCTGAGTCTCGTTTAAGTTTTCTGAAATAAAGGATACATGAGTAAGTGCTATGCATATAATATATATCTTGTATCTATGACTGTCTCCCCACAAGAACTAGGCAGACAGCTCTGGAACTCTCTTGTGTTGATTATTGTGAGATCAGCCATGATTTGCCACTCACTTCTAGTCCAGGGTAGCAATCCAGTGCCCTGTAATGATACCAAATCTTGTCTTAATAGATTAGGCTACATAATCCACAAAGACTTTCCTCTGCTCTGGCTTGCTGTATCACTTACTACTGATAGAAATCACATAGGTCTTCAAATGGCCAAGAAAGAATTTGTAACAACTCTGATCAGGATGATCTGATAGTAAAACTGTAATACTGTACTGACTATGAGCTCAGTGTAGGTATGTATGTTCAGATGCTTAATACAGTATAACCTTGATAACAAGTTCTCATTTAATAAATTTACCTTATCAATAATATGACTTTTACATGCACAGATTCAATATTTTATATCATTTCATTATTCAGGTGGAGGTTGTTATCTCAATAATAAGTATACTTTTTCCAAGCAGCCGGGCATACACTATATCAAGGTTCTGCTGCACTGATATGTTTTACCTTCATATGATTTAGCCTGAATTCACACTGTAATGACAGTCGACTCAAGCAATGACAACCATATTTCCTTCTAATGTAAGCAATCACATCTTAGACAGCCAATTTTCTCATACAGATTAGTTTCATTGATGGTTATTACAGAACAACTTCTCTTGGAGATCCCAAGTTCATGCAGCTTGGTCTTCATGGACTTTCAAAGTCATCACTTTGAAATCCCCTTATGCTGTGTTTTATCCTAATGTCTTATAATGTTTGGGCATTTCAAAAAGATGGATTACGGTCAAGTTATATGGGCAGTTACAAGCGTGGACATTAAGTCACTGGCCTGTAAGTGTAAGAAAAATGAATGGCCTTTTCAGATGGTTACAGTGTGTTCATGATCTCTGCATCAAGTATCTTCTTATCTTCTTCTTCCTTACCCTCTCTCTTTCTGTGCAGAGCCCAGCTGTGTTCTGATGTGCATGGCCCTGTAATTCTCATAGTGCACATCTGAGGTTACATCCTTCAGATCTTGCATGTGAGTGCTGTAATGCAGTATAAATAGAGAATGAGATACTACAATAAGGAAAATAATAATGTGGTTTATAAGCCTCATTTCCAGACTAATGCCCACTCATGCAACTTTACATTATTATGACCCCAGCAGGCCTGATCACCCTAGAATGCACTAAACTCCCAGGAGAGGAATCAGTGCTTCTGCCATATACAGGTACTGACTATTAGCATTCTCACAACTGCTTCCATTGCCGATAGCTCGGTTTCCGATTAACAAATGGATGGACTGAGGAAAATGTGAATGAATTGCTTTCCTGAGGCATTAACATGGTTGGGAATCAAGCCCACAACCTTTAGATCTTGAGTTCAATGCCATTACCATTTAGCCGCAGCATAAAAGAATCTTGTAGGTATTATCAGCATGCTCACCATATATTCCATTTAACCTTTACAATTCATCACTTTGCAATTGACACAACAGTATGTTACTCTCAGTTTCAATGCAGTTTAGGAGACTAGTCACTTTTTTTTCTTTTACTTCATTGTAAAGTTTTTATCAGATAATTCAGATCTGGGTGCATGGTTTAATGTCTGGAAACTTGAGGAGGGCTCGCATAAAACAAAATTCCCACCCAAATATTTTGCATGTGTTAGCATGAAAAGAACTGCT
Source organism: Ellobium chinense (assembly GCA_033807755.1). Taxonomy (NCBI): domain Eukaryota; kingdom Metazoa; phylum Mollusca; class Gastropoda; order Ellobiida; family Ellobiidae; genus Ellobium; species Ellobium chinense. Next base: position 226,314 of record JAWQUT010000295.1, on the reverse strand, counting down.
AAAAGGTCAAAATCTCAAACCTCGAATTCAATATCAAACCACACAGTCTTATTCTATCGTTAATTTCATTTGTGAAGGCCGAGTGCAGCCTGTCTAACTAAAAGAACCAGAGGGTGATCACATTCTAAGATTCTTACCTGATAAGCATTTGTCTCAACCTGACAAAGTCACAATGGCTAGGGTTGTCAACTGATGATGAAAAACAAAACAAACAGTTACAATGAGTAAATTACAGTTATAAAAGAACACTATAAGGTGTTTGGCAGGCAAAGATCGCATTTTAGATGGGAATCTGATCCTGTTCATTATGTGCAACACACATGTACTATCATCTCAATCATCCTTGTGTAAGAAGGACTCAGAAGAAAACTTCCCAATACTTAAAAAGTATGGTGGAGTGCACTTAAGATAGTCATGCTTAGTATGTAAACAGAGATATAGAGTACAATATATTTGGCTCTGATTTTTCATCTCTAAGGATACATGTATGGTTAATATGTATTTCTGTTAATAGATACACTTCTGGTTGGTCCCAGGGTGTACGCATTATTTCTGCTCCATTGTTTCTGCATTTAAAATGAAAACTAAAAGTAAATCATCAGTTAACATTAAGAACCAGTCTGTTGTGGACCTACCTTCTACAATTCCCCAAGGGTAAGCCCTTCCCCTAATTTTTTTGCCACCTGCCTCAACCACAGTGTTGCAGCCAACAACGGCAAATGGAATGGAAGCCTGAAAATAAACAGATCAGACAATCAAATGAAGAACAAGCATTTAGTAATTCAGTGCATCAGTATGGACCAAAACAGTTTGGTCCTTAACGTAACTCCATTCACAGAGTGAAAATATGTTGATATGTCTGATAAAAGCAAATTTTTAAGTAGATTGTCAAAAACATAATATGAAAGGGAACCCTACAAATTCACTCCAAATCAGTTCACGTACATTGCGGAATGGTCTAAATATTGAAACTCATGATTCCTGGATGTCTACAAGAAACCTTGTGACAAAAGAATGGAAAGATGTCCCTAACATTGAATACATGTACTGTATTATCTTTCACTAAGACAAACAATCCATACCTTTAATTCTCTGTCTTGCTGCTTGAACTCTTCATCCTCGTCACTGTCACAGTCTGGGAACTCATATATTCGTATGCTATTCTCATCAATTTCATCCAATATCTGTAAAGACACAATAATTGTGGTGAGTATTTATATTAATGTCTGTTCATGAATTTTACGAGACGTTTCGTACAGTTTACTCGTTCCTTGAGCTCAGAGGAGGATGTGTACATTTCAAATTCTTGGCCAGCTCTTTTGATCATAAACTTTTAAAGTAAGATCAGAGACAATAAAACGGGACATGTTTCTAGATTACTACAATAGCATCATAAAGTTATCTTGAAGTGAAAAGAAATGAAGAGCCGCCTGGAAAATTCAATAAGTTTAGGTTGAAAGCTATGCCTCGTCTGTGCTAGCTAAACCATGGAAACTGAGCAGCAGAATGGTGAGAATGTAAAAAATACAATCACAGGCTTCAGACTTTTGAAATGTCATGCTAAATAGCAGTAAAACAAATCAACCTATTGACATTAATCGTACAATAAGCACAGGCTTTCCCTTTCAAATAAATGGCAACTCACCCTAGCTTTCATTCTCTTCAGTTCCTCTTTAGTTAGAATATCTGCCTTGGCTATTAGAGGTACAATGTTCACTTTGTTGTGGAGTTTTTTCATTGTCTGAACATCGATCTGTCGAAGTCTGAAATGCATTTGATAATGAAATATCAAAACTATGAGCAAGAGGTGAGAGATGAAAAAAAAAAAAACGAAAATGAAAAAACTTTTGTTTAGCCTGTGAGACTAGAGTTACAAGGCAACTACAAAATCTGAGCACCTCATATCAACAGGAATAGCAGAGTATGCATTCTCTAAGAAAAGCAGAGTACTGCATTCTCTCCAGAAACTAAACCAAATACAGTACTAGACAACTGTTCAATCCCCAGCTCTGCATCAATGACAGCAACTGTAGGGTACAGATATTTTCAAAAAGTTACAGTACTGCAAACAGCCTATATGTGATTAATAAATTACAAGCCATGCAGCTGTTGCTCTCACAGGTGGCTTAGACTAAAATATTAATACATGTATGATTAAATGATAAAAATACTTGTGTATTGTAAGTTAGATCTGCTGTAATAGATTTCATTTACAGGTAAACAAGATCAACTATTTGCCTCCCCATCATATGTGATTTACTGAATAAATTCAATTATGACTGATAAACCCTGCGGTGTATGACATATACATATATATAGGCTATTAATGGACTCGGGGACATTCAAAACATGTTAAGCTGGTAGCTGCCAGCACAACATAATAGAGACTTCTGTTAGCATTATTTGAGTATGATACAAATATATCTCACAAACAATGATTTGAGGCATTAACAGATACTGTAGTATTCAAATTTACATACAGGTATTTGTATAGAGACAACATGTTGCTCAATTCAAGTTAAATACAGTGTGCAGGAGAATAACCATGGGCGAATGAAGAACAACACTCAAATTTTCAAGCACACTCTGCACATTACTGGCTTGAGAAGGGGAAAGGGCAGGGGTGTATTATAGAGGATATTTGTCATCTATATGTATTTTAAAATCAGAAACACCATTGTTTATTTTAAAATCAAAGGACACCACATCAATTCCTTCTACATCTTTTCAGGATGGTATCTACACCCAGTTCCTGTGGTAGCACTTACCCATGGCCATATGGAGAAATGAAATAGAGACAGCAGTGAACCCTGTTGTCCACGATGTTCCTTCTATTCAGACCACTCTCATCATCGTAGTACTGTTTGAACTGGCTATCCACATAGTCCAGCAGAGCTGTGTGACTGCAAGATAAAAATCACATATCATATAGTACAGACAAAGACCAGCCAGTGGGAATTAACAGTGGAGAGACTGCACCAGCGATTTGTTTTTCTGGAGAGGTGGGGGTGGGGAATAGGGAGGGGGGAGTAGGGAATAGGCAGTTATGGAGTATGGCAGAGTGATGTTGTGAGATAACAAAGTTTAAACAGAGGTGATACTCTTTTTTAGAGGTTGTAATGCAATTTACATGATGTGGAACTTATCACCCATAAGCGCTTAAATGCAAAATTATACACCAAAGTGCTGAATGGGGCATTTTTCTCCAAAAAGGGTGATGATCTTATGGCAACTGTCATATGAGATGGCATCAGTTGTTTGACATCAGATTTCACCCATGTCCCTAAGATATCTTTATTCATGACTTACCAAAGCTTTTCTCAATTTTCTAGATACAAAAAATACTTCAGTTTATGCCACGCCAAAAAGCATTAGTTGTTAGTCCCTCATAATCATGGGTCAAGACACAAAAGCCTTTTTAGGGTCATGCATAAAGGTATCTAAGAAACATGGGTAAAATCTGGTGTCAAACAACTGGTGCTGTTGCAAATGACACTTGTCCTATGATTATCTTCCTCAAGGAGGAAAAGAGTACCATTCAGCACTTTGGTTGCCAATACTGCAAAGAACCTCCAAAGCACTTTTGATGATAAGTTCTGCATTAGAACCTCTGGGAAAGGGTGACATCTCCCTGTAATTTAGTAAAATTAACAATACATTATCAATTCTTTCTGTCAACAGGTGACCTCTTTCTATCCATGTGTCTTTGTCGACTCACCTTACGTATAGATACATGGATCTACCTGTCCTCACCTCCTGTCCAATATTTCCATACCCTCTTCCTAACTAACTGCACTCACCTGTTCTCAGCATTGACTGCATCATTAAATCCTGGAGTGTCCACAATGGTCAATTTCAGTCTCACTCCCTTCTCTTCTATCTCCAGCTGCTTCTTCTCTATAGAAACTGTGCGCTCTATCAGGTCTGGATTCAACAAGATGGGGATGGACAATCAATCATTACTTATAAAAAGGTCTTAGTAACACAGAGACGGAGATTCTCAAGATGTCATGTCTGAACAACAACAAGAAGGTAAACACCATTAAGTTATAGTGATTAAACACTAGTGCTAAAAGTGCTCTTTATCATAAGAGAAACTCTGGCCTCTGGCAAGTTTAACGTGAGCAGCATGAAGTATAGTTACAGTGGTTTATAATTACATGTAGATTTACAACAGTGATGAAAGATGTCCAACTGGATCAGACTTGGGATAAAAAACTATTGGGTACAATGACTGTAATTACTTTTGTTTACCACAGGAATACAAAAACTGTGTTCCCAAGAATTACATTTACTTTCAGTGTTCTTGCTTATGTTAAGGTTAAGTGTTCTTAAGATGAGAACAACAAGAACATCAACAACAACAGCAACACTAATGTGTAGAAGGATGACTAGGAGATAAATAAGAGGCTATGCAGTAACACAGCTGCACTATAGACTTTTCTGGATTCAAAACCAGGGTCGGGGGAAGATAGTAAGTGAAAAACTGACAAAGGGTCCAAGAGACCGGCTGGGTTTGGGAGCATGAAGCTGTAAAGGACACTAGGTCTGACAACCTACCATTGACACTTGGCAATTCCCTGTCTTTGTATAGCTCTGAGAGAAACAGACTGTTGATGAGTGTCGATTTGCCCAAGCCAGATTCACCTACAGAAATACATCACAGTGGATTGACTTTAAGCCTGTTGATTAAATCTTGCTGAATACATATATCTCCAACTATGTAAATGAAGCTACTGACCTCACACAGACCTGGCATTGGCAGCATTATTACTTTCATGTCGGCACACGTTTAAAATTATCATCATTACAACAGCCACAGGTACCAGACTTAAATAACAGTACAACACCATTTCACCAATGCCATTAAGCAAAATTATGATAATATATGTATAAACTGTAGTAGTATAACAGTCATAGTCATGAATGATAATATCAGCAGCCTGCAACTACCATACATGAGTCATCATTATAATCATCATCATTTTCATTATTACTATTATCACAATTTGATACAATGATACAAAAACTAAAAACTAAATCTTCATCAAACCAGCATTTGTAGAAAGCTGCCAATGGCATTTTCATACATTAAATATTATAGTAGAATCTTGATATAAAGTATGCTTTCATGCATGGTAAAAGTATATTTAATAATGAGGTATAATAATATTGAGTCCACCAGAATAATGAAATTATAGAATAATAATGAATCCATGCATTATTAAGTTCATACTTACTAAGAAGATATATTTAATTTTAGTAAAAGAGTATTTCATATCCAAGTTATACTGTATATCACAAATTTATACCATTAAATTATGCACTAATTTTCAAGTCAGTTGTGACTCTTCCTCAGGTTAAAGGCTACAGCCATCACCATTTGATACAATGATAATTTCGAAAAAGTAAAGTTTCTTCAAAATGAATTATGTTAAGAGTTAGAAAATTGCACTTTAATACACTATATATTAGGATCACAATTAAGTTAACATATACACAAATTTTCAAATCAAATGTGCTTCTGTTACTACTGCTAGTGCTACCATTACCATCACCTTCACCATCACCACCACTATTATCACAACAAACACTGCTACAACTACCAACACAATTAAAAAAGAACAGCAACTACAATTAAAGCAAACACCTACCTACGACCATGAGCGTGAAGTCAAATCCCTTTCTGACTGCCTTCCTGTGGACTTGCTCTGGCAGGGTGGCAAAGCCAATGTACTCATCTTCATCCTGTTGGATGACAGCAAATAAGATAAGATATAAGTAATGATGATGAGGATGAAGATCAGTAATAACTGTGGTGTAATATGATGATGATGATTATATGGAAAGCTGTCATGTTGTTGCTGAAGATGAGAGCACAAACGATGATCATAACTTTTGGTAATGATTATAACGATGAAGAAATGGTTGCTGCAGCTGATAGTGGTGGTGGTGGTGGTGGTGGGGTGGCTGTGGTGAGGGTGATTATCGTGTTATAGTTACTATGGTGTTGACATAATGACGGCGATGGTCATTTGTTTGGTGATGATAATGATGATGATGTGATGATGATGATGGTGGAAGTAGCTGTGGTGAGGATGGTAATAACAACAGCGATAAATGAGGTTGGTGTTGATGTTAGAGATTATTATTATAAATGATGATGATAGTGATGATACTGGGTTGTGATGATATCTAATGTACAAGTAGATTCTGTCTAGTTGTGATAATGATAATGCTGATGGTGATAATAATAATAATAATAATAATATTGAAAAGATGAGGGAAGGAGGATCGGGAGAACTGGAAGATACAATAAAAGATGAAGGTGTCACAGGAACTTGCAACAAGAACTAATAAACACAACAGCAGTCTAATAACCATAAGGATTATAATAAAACAATGATGAAGATGATGATGATGATGATGACAATTACATGTATATATAACGTGGGAGAACGACTGGTATAACAGCAGAGGCAAAAAAAAAAAAAGAAAAAAAGTGCACAAATAACAACAAAGAAAAGGGAAAGTCACAATAGGCCCAGTGTACGGTTGCGGAGCGCGCAGTTACAGTACTTACTTGTGACATAATCATTTCCTTAACAGATTAGGATTGCAGCCCCTGTTTACCTAATAAACAAATCCGCAAAGCCAGCGGGGAGGGGAAGAAACGGAAAAAGATTACGAAGGGGAGATCATGGGATTACAGCGATTGTTCAGCTTTTGGTCTCCCATTCAGGTAAAAATATTTTTCATTGTGTCAGGTGCCGGCCGCGGGTAAATCCTAGGATAACCCCGGTGTTGGTTTCACAAAGGTGCCAATTAAAATCCCATGAGCAGATGACAAAAGAAGGGCGACAACTTTTCTTTACGCGTTTACTGACCCCTGATGGAGAGTAACCAAGAGAGATTACTTTCACTTACAGGGTTGGAATCAAGTGACCCGGAGGTAACTGATGTTACGCTGGTGACCCCTGGTGTTTTCTAATTAAAACATTCCAAAGTTCCTCTCCTTTGGTACTATTTTGTGGCTCGCGCGGGGATGTACATGCCAGCTAGAATGAGCGTCAAGTTTGCTCCTATTCAGGACGCGCGGTTTTCTTTAGGGTAATGGCTAGTAGAACAAAGACGTTGTTTGGGGTAGACAGACAACACGGCAGCTTGCCGAGCTCTGTTCTACTTGGTACGGCATCGGTATGGATGTGGCTACGTCCTCATTGCTTAAGCCCTTACGGTTTGTCAGAGAACATAGTATAGATTCTGCTGATAACTATGAGTAACTATTGGTATTTCTAGACCTTTAAAGCTAGCCAACTTTTTGGAGACCGGATCATCAGCGCATAATTGTTTTAGGAATTATGTCTTCTTAGGTTAAGCCATTTCTGTTTGTATGGGTGGTTTTTGTTTGACTGTGCTGATAACCATGAATTATTGTTGGTACTTTTAGACCAAGAAGGCTGGCCAGTATGTTTGGAGATCTAATCGCATAATTGTTTCAATGGGTATGTAAAAGATGTTGTTTTACCCTTCATGACCCATCGTCTTCCCAATCTCCCCTCTCCCTTTGCACCCTGGCCCTCCGTCTTCTGCTTTATGTGAACCTCCTTCAAAGAACTCCTACAGTGCAAATAAAGGTGGATTTTATCATATGAGCAGGCAGGCAGGCACAGACACAGACACACGAACAGATGAACGAACGGACATATGAAAGCACTGGTAGACAGAGCAACAGAAACAGATGAACAGATGGATGGACGGCCGGACAATGGTTGGATGGTTTGCTTGAGCAGACATACCATAGTTTCGCCTACAACATCTTCCTGCTTCAAAATCATTCAACTTAATAAGAAATGTTCAAACAGCAATTTCAGTCACAAATTTTATCATTCATTTGAGGTCCAAAAAAAATATCAATGTTTTTTCAACCACCAGTAAAACAAACCTAATCATCTAGTAATAGTCTGTCTTTGAACACACGACTACCCACGAAACAAGGATGTTCACAGACAGACTATAATCATGTTGCAGTTTCGAAATTTTCAGAACGCTTTCGGCTAGGTTCACTTTGCTAATGATTTGTTATTGATGGTTTTGTTTTGTTAAAATCTATTTCACAGCCTCCACTGCGGCCTTGAACGTTTGACAGCCGTAGGGAAAGTGATTTCCTTGTATCGCATCACTGGTTAAAAACGGTCTCATCAAACACATAGCCACGGCTGGGTGGCTTCAACCGGTATTAAGTAGTCTTAGCTGCTGTAGTAATAATAATGATTATAATCTGCAGCATTTGCTGCAGGCTGGGCGAAAGAGGGCGAAAGAGAGAGAGAGAGAGAGAGAGAGAGAGAGAGAGAGAGAGAGAGAGAGAGAGAGAGAGGGGGGGGAACGAAGAGAGAACATTGGGGGAGAGGATGGATATTAAGATGTAAGAGATGGAGAAATAGTGAACATTACAAGAGAAGTAGAGGGAGGGAATGGAGGAAAGAGAGAAAAAGCAGAAGAAGAGAAGGGTGACAGTAGAAGTCAGATAGGTGGGGCACACAAGTATGGAAATTGCTAGGAGTAGTCTAGGTGACTAAAACCTGAGGGGAAAATGTAGCGAACAAACACACACAGTATAAAGCGAACAAGAGACACAATGAGAGAGAGGAAGAGAGAGAGAGAGAGAGAGAGAAAGAGAGTGAGAGAGAGAGAGAGAGAGAGAGATGGGGAAAAAGGGACTCATAGTTAGTAAGCTACGAAACCCATAAGCCCAAACTTGCAGGACCGGGTCAAAATGAGAGAGACATCAACTATCAACGACAGGCCTCGTCTTCTAGTAGTCACAACAGCGATTGATTGATGGATGGACGGATAGACGAGAACTGACAAATTTTGATGGACTTCGGGGTTTGAACCCTAGAGGTTATGCACTTTTTGATCTGAACTTTTCACGGTCCATCTGGTGGGCGACAAGAACTGAAAATTTCACGGTGACTACACCACCCCCTCCCCCCCCCCCCCCCCCCCC
>JAWQUT010000295.1:186846-210705 GCA_033807755.1 Ellobium chinense | reverse complement strand
CCCCTCCCACCTCATAGTGCAAGATCTTGCCGGTAAGGAGTGGAGCCATGGTATAACCAGGCAGTGCACTTCCTCTCTTCAGGAAACATGGTGAACCACATGAACCACAAGAGGTGATATATCAACTCCGCTTTATCGCAGCTCCTCGGAAACATGAAAAAGTTGCAAATAATACAAGCTGCAATTTTCCTGTGATAGGTACTTTTCTATAGAAAATATGGTATTTAATCATCTGAAATATGCTGCGAATAAGCGGAGGTTTCAATTAAGCCGAGTCAACTCTAGTATGAATTCGAAGCCTCACAGGCGCAGTTATAACCGCAGGGAAACAGTAATGATATGCTTTAAAGAGCGCCTTTATAAATAAAGCTAGGACACTGTAATGTAACGCATTCTCTTCCATAACAAAAGAATGTAAAGATTTAGGTAGGGTTAAGGGGTGTTCTTAAAGGTCGGGTACCAACCTGTAACTACCTTATCAGTGGTCTCCACAATACGTGGGTAAATTGGGGAGAGAAGGAAGGTCAGCAGGTCAGCAGTGAAGGTGGGTGATAAGGGTAGAGATTCCCAGATTTCCAAGGTGGGCGTTGCAGATTCTATCGGCTATGAAGAGGAGGTGAATCAGCAAAAGCTGAATGGAAAATAACAAAACTATTCGAATATCGCATGTGAACGTACAAACACGTCCTGATTGACTAGTTAAAGTGGGGAGCGAAACCATAAAACGTGTACTCTATTTGTATTTACTATAACAACATGCGACGTTATGACACTCGTTGACGGGAAGACAAGGGAGATAATAGGGAGTACACACCTCTTGACAGGGGACGGCATTCCGTATTTCCTGACAGGTGCAGCAAGGCATGTGATTGGAGGAAGTGTTGCAAGGTCAACCGTGTAACTGGAAATACTCGAAAGGGGTGCAGGTTTCCAGATTTGTGTGTAAGGGGGAAGGGGAGGGTTCGAACGGGTAAAACTAATCCTGGATCAGGGTCTGAATCACTACAAACATTATTATGTCCAGAGGGGCTGACCCACATGTGGGTTTGTTGTCATTCCGCTACTAAGTACAGAGTTATATGCCAATTCCGGACAGGGGACCAATCTTGAGGACGTTAATAAAGGAAACCAGGATTATGCCAGGTGCTAAGAGATCCTGTAGCCGTCTAGGAATGATTCCAAGGTTTTCCAGCTCAGGGACATATCAACGCCGGAACGGGAAGGGGATGGGGGGGGGAGGAGGGGGAGAGCTACAGTCCCATGTCTACGATCGAAACAGGTTCATTGGAATTTGGAAGAAGGAAGAATATATAGAAAGATGAAAGTAGGGAAGGAAAGTAGAAAGAAAGAGAAAGGCAAGTGAAAGCTCCCTGGGGTAAGGTGGAAAGCTTAGATTTGAAAATCCTGGGAAGTAGGTCCTATCTTTTATTTCCCTGGAATATTAAGCCTACTACTTTCTTGATGAGCAATACCGTTAGGAACTCAACCAGACCAGCGTTATTTATAACGGAGGGCGGCCCAGCTTTTTCAGAAAACGAACCAGCCTTGTACTTAATCCTCTTGTGAGGATCTGTCTGAGGAAAGGCGTGGGTGCACTTTGATTCGCTGGGCCAGCAACTGGACACTCTTCCTAAAATGGACCATTCTGTACTGAGGGTGATAATATCAGAAGTTTCAAAGGTAAAACAGATGTACACTTAAGCCCTTGAGCTAACTGAATTCAGTCAAAAACTGAAAATGACCGAATGATAATTTGGACGTTCCCCTCAGGAACACTAGTGTTGAAGAATAAATTGGGCTAATCCCAATTTTCTGAGGACTTTAGCAATTTTTAGACCTTCCTCATTCACAAAGTATAAACAACGTAAGTCAAAGGTGGATGATGAGTGCAGTTACTATGTCGTAGATACTTTGTCACGTCAAAGGGACAAACGTGTTTTTCTCGGCCGAAGTCTTACCTTGTACTTGGCAGGTGTGTAATCAATCCTCCTTGTCAGTCTCCGCTTTAGGCCAGGCGTCGTGGGGATTCGAACCCCCGGCGCATTGGAATTCCCTGCTGGTATCTCAGGTGGGGGCGAACTGGGCAGCTCAGGTGGTTCATCTGAATGACCGTTGGCCTGGGTGTGATGACCATGTCGCCTACTGGGCGCAACTGGACCATTCGCGCGGTTATAGTAACTATCCATTGTTTACGAGTAAATTTCTGTCACAATTTTCTCTAGGGTTCACTGGCTGTGATCCGACAGTTGGTTTCTACATTGTGAAGTCAACAACACTGTTTCATACTATAGTAGTATAGTTTAATGTGCTATGGGAGCAAAACGCGTTATCCTTAGACGCACCCACAAGTGGCAAGTTTGAAACAAAGGTATTCTCTCCAAGACCAGTTACTGCAACATCGAAATGCGTTAAATCCAAGAACTGCAAATGCAAACTATTATCAAGAAAATCAGCTCATATGGCAGCAAAATGCGTTGTCTCCACGTCCAGCTGCTGCTGTAGTTCACAGTCTCAAGAGTAAAAGTATTCCTAATTATTAAGTAAGGTGACTGTCACGACAAAATGCATTAGAAGAAAGTTCAACCTTAATTCAGAAAGTAGAAACAACGATATATCTCCTAGACGTGCCACTTAGCTATTAAAATTAACTTAAACAGCCTAGATACCATCGTAGAAAGACGGAAATTATTTTGCCAAGGAAAAAATAATCTGACTGCAGATTTAAAACCCTGAATAAATCTGCAAGACACGCCACTCGGATCATATCTTCAAAGACTTTTAAAAAGGGGCCCAAAGTCCGAAAACAAAAAAAGCCGCCCGGTCACATGGCAACTTAGCAGATTAATATTCTACTCCTCTTGAAACACCGGATGTTGTTCTCAAAGGCTGGGGAAGACGTAATATGGTACGAATTTCCCAGCAATGACAAATTCAAGCACCCCAAAGTTAAATAATATTAGAACAAACATTTCACAACACCGGAAACTTTTGCAATAGCAAAGCGTTCAGATATTCTCATGAGTTAAGCCAAGACACAACACAGAAGAGGTCTACCGCATCGTGGCTTCAAGGAAATCAAAATTTCCGTCTTTGCCATACAAGACAAATCGAAACAAAAGTAACAAACGAAGGGGGGAAACTGTATTTTACCTTCCTGCTCCAAACATTTCTTCAGACTTTACTTGTTAAACTGTCTGTAGATACAACATCACTCCACTCTCAACTGTCAGTAGTCCATGATGCATGTGCTTTTGCCAACGAAGAGTCTCTTTATAATTATGGGAAGGAATTCCGAATGAGACTCACACTTATAACCAGAACTCGTGTCTACTTTATAGAACCCAAACCTTACCCCTAACCTTACCCCCAACGCTACCTCCTAACCGTAACTCTAACCGTAACCTTAAACCCAATGTCCATCGAGACAGGAGCATCAGTATAGGCGAGTCCTTAATGCGAATTTTGTTGTGGATTAAATTTTATATACCGTTTATCAGTGGACGCTCTGATATGTAACAACATCAACAGCTTCAGGAAGTGGCCTCGATTCTTGAAATAATTGCCATAGAACTCCTCGTCAAGTTATTTCATTAGAGTTTTCAAGCCCGCCTAACAAATCTCTCTCTATATATATCAACACTGATCAATGTATCTTTACTCTTATTAATACTGTATATGCCTTCTCATATGTACCATGTAATGAACTTGACTAAATAAAATGATTGTTACCGACGAGCTCCTTATGCGACACTCTTTTTTTTGCCTGTACGTCTATAGTCATCTTCAACTTGAACCTATGATCTATGTCCCAGTGCCTGACACCGATTCCTATTATGGTAAATAGTCTGGGTAAGATCAGATACTCCAGCAGTCAATTTGAGCGATTAGTTCCAGCCTAGCGTGACAAAGCAGGGAATAGGAAGAAAAACATCGGCAGGTTTTACCACTGTAATTTTCCGAGTCTAGACTCAACACTAACAAAGGCATTAGTAACATAGACTTAACAGTAACATATTGTAGACTTGCCGGCGATATAAAATGCTTCTGATCGGTAGCAAAAGGCCAGGATCCATTATGTTATAAAATGTTCTACGTTTTGGCTGACAGCAGTTTGAAACATTTCACACATGGTAAACAACAGAAAAAAAATGAGATCTCGAGAACTTTTAGGCATTTCATAAGAAAGCTTCGGGATTAGACTAAACTATACTATAATTTTGTTTGATCAATTATCAGGTTGATGCGGATGATAAAGATGTTTGTGAAACCCTATGAGCACCGATAATGCTATCGATTACAATGTCGTGAAAACCAGAGAGTATTACAGAACCCATTTTCACTTCATAAATGCGACTCTAACAGCAGTACAAGTACAGTTCACATTCTGATAAATTCTCGGAGTGGTTAGCCAGACCTATGAGCCATGAGAAAATATGGGATGATTTCCATATGTGGTAACTGGCGATAAGGAGTTACGCTCGCTTTGACTGATGCTCCTGTCTCAATGGGCATTAGTGTTAGGGTTAAGGGTAAGGTTAGGGTTAGGGGGATAAGGCTGGGGATAGGGTTGTATTAGTACATTATTCGGAAAATAACAACCCACAGTGAAGGTTTTTAGGAGCGATAGAAAAAGCTTTGAGAAGACCTGTCATAAACTCTAGAGTAAACAAAACGACCTTTGACCACAGGGAAGGATTTCCATATATAGTATAACTCTTACTACTACGGTCAGTACCTTAATTCCGAAAAACGGTTTCATACAACACTAACCCTAACCCTACCCTTAACCCTAACACTAATGTCCATCGAGACAGGAGCATCAGTCGAAGCGAGCGTAACTCCTTATCGCCAGTTACCACATATGGAAATCCTCCCTTCCAACGCCATGCTACGACAAATACAATACTTACTCACATTAATCCCTATAGTAGCCTACACTAAAACTTCTTACTTATCACCAAATGAACAAAACACACGGCTGTATCCTGTGTAGTCTAGAATTTCCCAGAGAAAGAAATCACATCTTCGACTTGTAACAGACTAAAGGTGAACAAACAGTGTGTCTTTTGACTCAAGACTTTTGCTATCATGCACGCTTAAAGCTACTCACACCAAAATACCCACACACTAAAAGAAAAAAAAAATTACTCATTCTTTAGTGACACGATGTATTCTGCTCATTGGTTGGAAGGTTTTCCAAATGTGGGCTATCTTACAAGATGCTCTTGACCCGTACCAATAAACACATTTATTTCAAGAGGGATTATTTTGATTGCACCGGCAAGAAAAAAAACAAGAATGGCTTAGTTTTTTGGGGGTTTTTTTGCAGGGGCTACACCAAGAAAATATATTTTTTCTTTTTTAAATATTGCAGGCTCTTTTTTATTCCCTACATATGGAAAAATTTCCTAGGAAAATATCACACTCTCGCTTAATATCCACACTAAAGACTCAGATCCAATGTGATGGCTGTCCTCAGTCGCCTCCCCTTTGTCCTGAATCTGGTTGTAAAAAGTTCCTACACAACACACATGAGAGCGGGTTTGTAAGTGTTCGTTTTCTTTGATTTCTCTCTAGGCTTAAAAGGCTCGTCTGGACGTTTTCAAGTGAAAAAAGCAAGATAAAAAAAAAAAACAACACCACTCTAACACACGGCCAATTTCGTTTGTTCCCTGGAAAAGAGACCTAAGTCGCCGAGGGCCAAATGCTCAGTCACATTTGTGTCACTTTTCACGTGACTGGTGAGTTGAAAACGTGCCATACAAGACGAAACGCCCTCCGGTGTCCGTTTACAAGAACGTAACATTTTCGTTACCGGTCAACGTTTTGAGAGTTCTTTAGCCAATCGCTCTGACCACACAAAACTAAAAATAGACAGCTCAAACTTCCTCCCACTGAGCGTCTATGGGTAAACTGACAGAGAACAAGTGAACTGCGGCAAATAAAAGAGTTTTAGATTTGGTATTGAAGAAACTCAGCTTAACTGTATCCGTAGTGTGAGAACATCGACTTAAAGGGTTGTCTTTTACAGAGGTGTTAGGGAAAGTAGAATGTAGTCTGGCAAACAAGGGGCAAAAATTAAACTAAGAGAGAGACAGGAAGAGAGAAAGAGAGAGAGGATGAGAGAGAGAGAGCTATGTAAGGAATGAGAAAGAGATGTAGAAATGACAGACAGACAGACAGGCAAGCAGACAGACAGACAGACAGACAGACAGAAAAGTAGACAGACAGACAGACAGACAGGCAAGCAGACAGACAGACAGACAGAAAAGTAGGCTGACAGACAGACAGACAGACAGACAGACAGACAGACAGACAGACAGATTAAGAAAATCACCCAGAAACGCGAATGCGTCGAACATTTTGATGCACTGCAATGTTCTCATTACGTCGACAATGTCCTTTAACAATAAACCCAGGAGACAATAAAAGAAATTCAGTAAGGCACAACAAAAACTGTGTAAGTTTAAAAGCGTCACGCTCTCTTACCACTGAACTATGCCAGACACGTAAATGCAGTCAATTTCGCGTTAACTGTAACAGCACTTGAGCTTAAAAGACATCGCGATTAAGCGGAGGGTACTACCTCAATGTTTGCTGTCGACTTACATGTCGGATAACTGAAGTAAAACAGGTGACAAATAAGCGGAGTAGACTTTAATAAGTATTTTACATACACCACTGAGCAAGTTGAATTGGTTGCCTCTTCAGCATCGAATTACGAACTCATAATACAGTCCGAAGCACAGTATTGCACACGTGTGTACATAAAGCTTTTATTCAAGTGCAAACTTAAATAATATAGATATAAACACCATAGAAGCACAATCTCAACACGTAACCTAGTTTTTGTAGTATTAAGGCAACATTTGTTCGCGTCAAGTTGTTAACATTGAACAGCTGTTCACACAGATGTTGCAAACATTATGCAAGCCTTAATATACAGTTGGCCTTTGCTTCCACTGTCTTCACTTTCAGGTATCAACAACATGAAGGGTAGGAAAAGTGTATTTAAAGTAAGAATCGACGATATCAATAAAAACGCCATAAGAATACAACAACAACAACAACAACAACAACAACAACGAAAAACTGAAAACTAAGCGTCCATCTTATATATGCTACTGTTTACACGTGTACGTCTACCGTGCACATTTAAAATTGTTATTGTTTAAAACTGCATGAGAATCCAATGTCCACCTTACAGGCCTATAGATTACACGCTTCTGACACATCGCATCGCCAACATTAGTATGTTCAAAACTAAAGAATAGTTTCAGAGTTTACAATAACGTATGACACTTAGTCATGGCAAATAAACGTCATGCTCCAAAAACTGCTGTCAGGTATGAAACAGATCCTCTGTCTTAACTCCTGGGCATCGTATTACTACAGTACATACAACGCATATATACCTTCCCAACGTCGACATTACCACATACGCATCATTGCACAATGGGAAACGTAATCTAAATTATCTGAATTCTAGATCTAGATACAGCTAGTGAAGAGGTTTCGCAAGATTAAGTTACTACAAATGTATCTATCCTTTAATCGGACATCAGGAAGATATTTAGTCAAGGAAACAGATTGTTCCTTCCCACGTCGAATCCACTTTTGTATCTTCTGGGTCTATATCCTCTTCCAACCTCTCCGGGAGACAAGCAACATACTGCCTTAAGGGGTACTGCTAATCCTAGTATTAGAACCGCTGTTTGAGATGAAGTAACCAATTTGTCAGAGCCGCTTGTCCTTCTTGTCTGCACACATACCCTCCCTTTCAGAGTTACGACATTCATTAAAATGCTTTCCTCGTCATGTCATTCTTGACAGTTCACAGACCCGGGAGCCCACTCAGCTGAGAAGTGAAGTTCACTTGAATACAGTGAAAAGGAACTTACAGTGGCTTAAGGTAAAATAGTTACTGCTAAAATTCTTGGCAATTCATCTTTTGTACTAGAGTTGCGTCAGCACCATTCCAAAAGCGACCAACGCGAGTTGTAGCTGCGCGAAGCGAAGAAACTTTTATGAATCTCTTTATTTGTCCACACCAGAAATACAAACTATCACAGTTCTGATGTTTGCTTACTTCATTGCTTGCTTTTCGGTGTAATTTAATGTCACCCACTAAGAGCAAGAGTCCTATTCTGAGACAACATTCTAGTATAGAACAAAGAGGGTACTTTCGTCTCGCAAAGCTACAACCCAGTTCCGCTGCTTTGGATTGCACCTAACCTAACACTGCATACTCAAGACTGTAGCATTGCCAACTCCACAAGATGGTCAGCCTGGGACCAGAGACAAAATGTGAACTACAGTGGAATACCTCTGGGAGAAGCTCACTGGATCACAAGAAGGATCTAACAACTATACTGGCATCCAACCTGGACTAAGATCGGCCATCAATACCATTGGGAAATCTCTGTCTTGATTTGAAAAAAAAATGTCGAAGAAGATGAGAAAGAAATGGAGGAAGAAAAGGAAGTGGAATAGCAAGAGGAACTCCATGATCTACCTAGATTTCATGTGCTAGCTGTTTCCGTACCAAGGTCAGTATGATGGGCAACAGATAATAGAGAATTCAGAGATGACAAGACAGATGACCCAACGAGAAATGCAGTTTGACCCCAGTATTGTGGGATTATACGCTTGGCTGGGCGATGTTTATCATACCACAGGGAGAGCAAGAGAGAAAGAAAAGAGAGAGAGAGAGGCAGAGAGAGGGGGAGAGAGAGAGAGAGAGAGAGAGAGAGAGAGAGAGAGAGAGNNGAGGGGGGGAGGAGGGAGGGAAGGAAGAAGGGGAGGGAGAAAGAGGCAAGACAGCAGAAACAGAGAGACACAAAAAGAGAGCAGAAACAGAAAGAGAGAGAAAAAAAAAACAACAGAAAGAGAGAGAAACAGACAGACAGACAGACAGACAGACAGACAGAGAGAGTGAGTGAGAGAGAGAGAGAGAGAGAGAGAGAGAAAGAGAGAGGAAGGGAGGAGAGAAAGAAGCATCACGAAAAATGTGCGAAGTGCAAAGCTGTTGGAATGGATGAAAAGGCAAAGGAAAAAAAATAGAGGGAGAAGAGAAGGATGAGAAGGACATCATGACCGCAAATACTCTGGAGGATGCAGGAAAGTATGAAGGCTTACCCTGAGGGGACAAAACAAGGAAATTATGATGACATCAACCTCACCCAACTTCCCCCTGTATAAGCATGGGAGGAGCAAGAAAAGGTCATGGATCATGTGGTTTATCTCCACCACTTTTCGTGTTGAAATACCTCTAAAGCGTATGGCCCACTATGTTATTTAATATATTTCATGAAATTTCTAAAACTCATGCAAGCTCATCAGATTTCTTGTCTCTGTATGTTTCTATCTGTACACTTGGAGGGCACCCTAGATACTCATTTTCTGATACTATCTGTAGCAACCCCAAAATAACTTCTTTTCGCATGCTCAACGGCGTTTTGTAAACTTTTGTGCGTTTGTGTGCTCTCCTCGTTTATGTCATAATTTTCTATTTGCCAGAGGCAATGTGTGTTATACGCTGCATGTCGACCGGTGTGTTCTCCAAACACGTAGCAGAGACTCCAAATGGCAACAAGCTTTAAAACATGAAAACGCATACGCTGTCAAGAGACGAGACCTCATCCCCGCTTGTCATAAAATCGTTGACGCATATCATCACTATCACTGTACGATAATGCAGCTATTACACCATAAATAGAATTAAGTACAGGAAGTCGGCCTCTAACAGAATGTGAGTAATGTCACAAGTTGGACAACCACACATTCTAAATGTCATTCAGTTTTATTTTCTTGCAAATCTGACAAAGGCTAAGTTGAGTTCACTTAAGGGCAGTCAAGTACCGACGAAGCCACACACCTATTAAGCGTCATATTAATACGCCATCTCCGCCCCCTCTTCCTCTATGTAGAAAAGTGTCCCAGTTCGCAGCACAAACGATGAATGAAATGAGTAGTGTCGTGACTTATCAGTTGTTACACACGCACACACGCTCACTCATAAAAATGACTCATTGAAGGCACATCATGTACTGAAACAAAATGTCGTCTTTTTCTGAGGAGAACCTAAAACTGTTGATGTACACAGATCCAGATCTATCACTTACTTTCGTGAGTAAAGCTTGACTCGTGAAAACTACTTCCCACGAAAACCAAAATTCCGTTATAAAGGGCTTATTGTCATTGTTTCCCGCAAGGAACACACAAATGCGGTTATTTCTAATTTCAACCTCTTCATTACTTGGACATTATCAATAACAGTATATTTTTCTATCAATACCAGGCAGGGTTGTCAGTTTGGCAGTTTTAGTGCTAAATTCTATCACTCCAGATTACTCTTTTCTATGAGAACATGAATAAAAACAAGAACATGAGTAAACCGTCACACTGGAGCTCGCAAAAATTGAAGATCCTCCCGAGGAGAAAATCACTTTATAATCTGTATTATAGATACAGCAACCACCTGCTTTGGGATGGCAGTGTATTTCCATATAGATGCTATTCGCTTGGAAACGTTCGTTCAATGCTTATCAAAATGCTATCGCCAGATGCAGAGACTTACACTTCAAAACGGTCACACATATGTGTAAAGAGCTCCAAATCCCTATCTCTTAAAAATCACGTCAAGTTGCGGAGAACCTCACATAAACCCCTGTCACGCATGAAACACTGTCTCATCAGGATAATGTGGTGATTTGCATTCCGTCGCAAGGTGATCACATGGTCAAGTTACGTCTGTGGTATCCATTCTGAAGGTAAAGCGGTTACTCGCATCATGCTAGGCTTTCCAAAAATTTTGCAACGGCGCTTTCAGTCTACTTTAAATGTTTAATACCACACACCAAGCAGCCAAGCTGCGTTGTACGAATCTAAAACACCCCTGTGCTGGAATATGCCTGTGTCTGCAGGTTCTATTCCTAAACACGTCTCTAATTCCAATATTACCAGTACTGATTATTAAGCCCGAATCGCACTGTCTATCATGTTAGAAAGAGGCTGATCAGAGAGCGTGGGAACTTTAAGCAATTCTGTTTTACTGCAAGATCAATAAAGTGATGTATTTTTACGTTTCAGCGTTTACTTTTTAAGTGATGTACCAAACAGCGGTATTGCATTAGGGCGACAATACACCCGTGAAAACCGTACAAAGGGCTGGCTGTTTATTGGAATGTAAACATCTCTGGAACACAAGCCTTTCTGACGTGCTTTAGTGCAAACAAGTATAAAGTGCTCTCCAGTGCTACGGTCTTACTTGACAACGTAACAAACAAAATGGCCAGATCTGGTGAAAAATAAACCTGGACTGGAATCTTTCGCAAACAAACAAATCCGAAAAAGAGAAAAAGATCTACTGGGTCAAATCAGTTCACGGCCAAATAGAAGAAGAAGGGGGAAAATCAGAGCAAAGAATGCTCACACTCTTCAAAACTGTGATAAGGTAAAAATAAATAAATGGCCAGATCGGCTGAAATGTAAACGTAGATGGAATCTCACGGACATAGACGAATTTGGAAGAATAGATGTAGGAGAAGAAGAAGCAAAGACAACAAGACGAATGAAGCAAAGAATGTGTGGTGTAAGCTCTTTCAAAACTTGAAAACGAAAAACCAGATCTAGTTGAGAATAAAACCTGGACCTGATGCTATACAGAAAGAAGCAAATCCAGTAGGGATTTTTAAAAAAAAAATCTATACAGCATATCTTCCCCTCCCTCGCCCACTCATACACACACATACAAAAAAGGAACAACGGGTGGGCGTGTTGTAAACACGCTTTAAAATCTAGCAACAGGCAGGGATATAAATGTATACTACAAAGTCAGAGAAAGTAAGTAACAAAACTAACAGGATTGTAACAAAGGTTTGTTGTGTGTTGTAGGCCGTTTATAGCTCGCTTATCTTCTTGACGCAAACGATGGAGTCTCGAACAATGACGCAGCATGAGATGACACAACAAGGCCATTATGTGGGAGACTCGGAGCACTCAGATTAAATTTACTGGGCGGAAACTGTCGAAGCGACAAAAGAGGGGGTTATGTTGGAATCTGTCTCAAAGAGGTCTGTCATTGAAAAAAAAATTTAGAACGCTTCTCAAGCTCTCTGGGAGAGCAGAAATTTTGTTTGTTTTCAGCGGACATAAAATAATTATATATCTCAGCTTTCCTTCTCAACGAACTCGTTTACTCTCAGTATCTCCTTTTCTTAAGCCGTAGATTTAAGGAAAAGCAGGGCAATGTAGACTGCGAGCTAACCGGTGCTTAAAGAGCTTCCTTTCCTTTCCTTTCCTTTCCATTCCTTTCCTTTCCTCAGAGCCGTATCTGGTCCTTCAAAAGCTCTCCATCACCACCCATATCGGGCCCTATAGAGATTCTTGAACAGTTTCGAACAAAGTCCTTTGTATCAGCCTTCAGCTGACTAGTAAACGACCCTCATACTTAACTAAAGATTTTATCCTGTAGATTCGCTCCTCTAGGGGCTTTGTACTTGTGAGACGTAGAAGTATTAGCCCAACTTCATAATACTAAAGTGACAACTCTTTACTACACTGGCGATCAGCGCAAAATTATATCCGTCCACGAAAAAGTAATCATACCTTTAATCGTAATTCAGTGAACGATACCTTCCGCTCAACCGCAGTCTTTAGAGTTCGATAATCATACTGTATATTCTTTAAAAAAAACAACAACAACGTTATGCGGTGACATTTGTTTCATCGTAAGAGTTTTCAGAAAGTGATTATTATACAGCATAACATTTTTCATTTAGTCACTGCTTAATTGCTGCTCGTTATTTTAGCAACTTTCGTCCCTGTTTGCAAGAAGTTGCGGTAAAGCGAAGTCGACTGTAATAACCATTTTATCCTTCTGATCCCATCTTTTCGGGCGTGGTAAGAGTCATTCAAAGTTGGGACATCTTACTTCTCTTTCCCCCCCCCCNTTCTTCCTCTTCTCTTCTTCTCTTTCTCTTTCTCTTTCTCTCTCTCTTTTCTACGTTTCTCCCGAGCATTAAAACAAGAGACCGAGAATTGTAAATCCAAGGGAGCCCCAAAAGGTCACAATAATTTCATTATTAAGCCCTAATGTTCCTCACGGAAGTCAGCAATAAATTCTATGAAATAAACACAGTTTTTACGAGTGGCAATGGACATTATATTTATAGCGTGACATTTACAGGTCGTGCCAAGAAAGTAGGCGCTGGTAAGCCGAGACCTATATATGCCTACTTAAATGACGCTTTCCACGGAATATGAGATAGCCCCTCCCAATTCCCCGCTCCTAGCCCCCCCTTCCCCCCTGTCAAATCCTTGACACTGGCCTGACAATCCCTGGATAGTAGGAGCGACAGATCTTAAAAAAATAAAGAATGGACTCACGGAAACTAAACACATTATAAAATTTATTATTGATGAAAACGTGTGGCAAAGCAGTCAATTTTGCCCAATCGTACTCCGCTAGATCGACATTCTCTCTTCACAACACGTTTTCCAGATGACACCATACTCTATTTTTTACATAAATGTTACTGGATAATCGCTAACTCTTTAAACTGCAACTTTGCACATAATCGCGAGGAGTTGGGTTTTGGCCAACAGTGACGTCATTATGTTTTATGAGGGTTGTGTAATTTCCTCTCGACCCCCCTCCCCCTTTACTCTTTCTCTCTCTCACTCTCTCTCTCTCTGTCTCTCGCTCACACACACACACACACACACACACACACACACACACACACACACACACACGCACATACACACACACACATCATTCCTTCCAGCTCATGCTCGAAACATGCACGAAACCAACAAACAAACAAAAATGGATAACATATTAAATCCGGGGATACAAACCCCTTAAAAGTACACCATGGACCCCCGAGGGTGCACAGCCCCCATACTGAGCGAAAACGGTTATTTAAAGAAGTCACCGTCTGGCAAACAGCAGGGGCACCCCTTAATCTTAACTGTACAGACAAGGTCGACAACCCTTAACACCTGAATGCGAGCCATCTATTACCGCACTTGTCATTAAACTTCAAGGAGCAGGCCGGACATCCACACCAGTTTTTCACGTTTCACAGCTTATTCTACCACCTCTCAAGAATTCGGGCAAGACACTCGGAGCTGTTGTTGTTGTTGTTGAAGATGTAATTATGGCTAAAGAAATGTTACATGAGATACACCTCACTGAAGTCAAGTCATAGGTACTGTCTAAGTCAGTTGTCTATGTTCCAGCATGACCCAAGCAGGCGAAAAGTATGCCTTTGAACTGCATTCCTACGTACATATGTCACTGACCTCTCAAGAAGTAACAGCTGGAGGCAAATGGTATGGCTTCCAAGCTCGTTCATTAATAATTTTTGTTAGAGGAAAAAGAAAACTCAGTCTCACGTTTTTTTGTTTTTTTTAAATGTTTGCTCCCTTGTTTGCTCACCACCAGTGGTTCACGTGGGACGTGAAAATGTACACATCAGTTACTCTGTTCTGCAATGTTTGAATAAATAGAGTGGAACTCCGATGACACTGCGAGCCTTCAGACCAAGCTTATGATGGTGTGTTATCAGAAATTGCGTGTTATCCAGAGTGCTTTTTATAAAGAACAAAGCAGTTGGTATTGCTGGATGGGAATGTACTAAACAGGGAATTTTGTTAAGCAGTAATTGTATTATTTCCATTGTAAATAAATAGATAAATAAATAAATAAATAAATAAATAAATAAATAAATAAATAAATAAACCTTTAGTGGAATCGTTTCCATGAATTTCACATGAAAATTCACTTCACAGCATACTCAATCCAAACCAGATGTAAACTGACTCTGATCCAAGTTTCCAAACAACACATAGGCTCACTTGAATAGGCTCACTTGAAAGTGTCGAAGCTTCCAAGAAGCTTGTAAAATGGTAATCTTTTAATGGGAGCGACGACATCCGGTCACTTGGATGAAATGTCATAAACTTTAGAGAAATCATAAACCTATCTAGAAATTATCCTCTCTAGGACTCTCTACTAACCATACCACTGTGAGGAATACTACTGGCTGAATCTAGAATGTCAAAATAACTGGCATCCTTATTCAAGCAGCAAATGAATTTGTTTAACCTAATATCAACACACATTCAACTTTCTCACAGTGAGTAGGAATCCCTTTCCGTAGGAGACTGACGGTGTAGGCCATACTACGGTCATAGTGAATGTAGTCCACAACTGCAAGCTTTGACTTCTACTGCAACAAGCGCCGACACTAATATTTGTAATTCACATTCACAAAATTCCGAAATATTTCAACCCTGCCCCTCCTCCCACGGCCTTCTCCTCTATTCATCTTCCCACTTTCCTCTCTCTCTCTCTCTCTCTCTCTCTCTCTCTCTCCCCTCTCTCTCTCTGTCTCTGTCTCTGTGTCTCCACTCTTCCCCAATTAAAACCGCCAAGGCCACAAGGTAACAAACTGTAAATGTCACGAAGTTTAAATACGAGGTTCTGTCCTCTGAGCACGGCCAATGAATTAAAGTCCTCCCCTCAGGGGCGTAGCTACGAGGCTCTAGGGGTCCGCAATCCGTGGTGTCCTTAAAATCAGAGAAAATCTTCAGCTCAAGGATAGCAAACCACTACTGATGCCCGTGACTGACATTCATCAAGATATTATCCACAAAATGAGCAGGGGCGCTAAAAACTTTGACGAGCTTGAGGCCTCGATGGGGTGTTTACGACCCTGCCTGCTCTTCCTTCGAAAAGTAGACGATTACCGAAAACAAACGGAGAGAAGCTGCTCCTCGAAATTCATACACAAGTATTATCAGACATCATTGACTTAAGCTACACGAGCCCCTTTGAGGAAACTCAGATTCTTCTCCCATATGAAATAAGTATTTGCGTTTGAAATGTACACCTTGCATCTTACGGGCGTGCCGTTCCTTAACACTAATGCTTACACAACGAGCGGCCTTGAATTTCAAACGTAGATGAAGTAGATGTACTTTTACTGTAAAGTGTCCCTTTTTTTGTACCACTGTTGATCAACTGTGAACATTTCACTCAAACATTTACTGTAAAGTGCCTCCCCTTAATTTTTTGCCACTGTTGAGCAACTGTGAACATTTCAGTCAAACATTAGGCTATTCTGGCCTCTTTCATATTGGGGCCAACATAAACTCAGGCTTGAAAATCGTTTCAGTTGAAAATGATCGGACAGAGAAAGACATGGAAACAAACTGAAAGAGATGACAGACAGAAAAAGAGTGAAAGGGCAGCAAGATGGAGAAAGAGAGAAAGAAAGGTGAATGACGTGGCAGAGTTAGTTATGAAAAATGAATAGAGTGAGAGAACAGACGTAGAACGCAAAAGCGGTGCAGAATCAAGAACGCATTAATAATTCACAGCTTGCGCATTAACGATGGGATCTCTTAGAATCGTAAGAACTGCCTTAGGCATCCCTAGTAGCGTTCAACATGCAGAGTCACTATAAGCTTAATTCTTATGATGAAAACAGATCCAAACGTTAATGCGCAAATTCTCATTTAATAAAAGACGGTTTTAAATTCAAAACAGCTTAAAAGAGAATATTGATCTCAATACATTGTATGAGATTACTCTACTATCGGCAAATGGATGATTTTCATTCTCCTGAAGAAAAATCAACAAAACTTCCGACATCATATAGGCAAACCCTGACTAGTTCGGAAGATCACCTGGTTTCGTCCAAGGGAGTGCAAAAAGAAAGGTTTGTCACAATCACATGAATCCACTCCTAAGCCTTGTCAAACTAGTGCAGCGTAAACATATCCCATTAATCCCGAATTCTTCGCATCGTTAACGTTTGCCCACAAACCGATCACGGTCTACTGCTGCAGTAGATAAATGTATACAATATACAACACCCTGAGGCGTTGTAAACAGAAACGTAGACACTCACAGGCAGACGGACAGGCAGGCAGGTAAACAGTTAGAGAGACAAACTGACAGACAGATAGACAGACTGACAGAAACACACACACACACACATACACACACACACACAGACACACACACACACACAACACACACACACACACACACACACACACACATACACACACACAGGGGACTGATATAGAAAGGCAAACAGGGGAAGACAGACAGACAGACAGACAGACAGACAGACAGACAGACAGACAGACAGACAAGTTACAGGTAACCCAAGAAAGCCAGAGTGAGGGAGGGAGAGAGAGAGAGAGAGAAACAGAGAAGGAGTGAGAGAGAGAGAGAGAAAGACATCTCCAAACGTCATTATAAAGCCCGTCCGTCATAGACTCCTGATCTAACTAGGCTCAAGGGTATACGGTACGTTACTATTCACATTCACTCTAGCATCTAGTCTATATCTAGCATACACGACAGACATTATCAAAGACCCGAGGTAACAGCCGGGACATAAGACACGTTGCTTAAGAATAACACAGACATAAATTATATATATGTCACGACCTACTTTTTTTTTTTTTTGGTTGTTGCTTCTTTTATAGTGAAATATAATATGCTATCATATGTAGTTTTTCCCAGGTCGACATGGCTTAAGACTATGCTTGAGAGTCGTACATTTAAATCTGGCATAGGGAAATGAATTATCAGGTGCTTAAAATTCACAGCGCCACCGTCTGCGTGTCCACGACTTAATGAACGATGTTATAAATGTGATCCTCTTTATGCGATTGCGTCACGCGATGTTGAGATTCATTTGCAAACGAAATGGACGGGACAAAGGCGACGACGGCTTCAAACACACACACACAAAAAAAAGTAGAGGGGGTTGGACGGAGAGGGGGGTGAGGGGACATGGTGAAAGGGAGAGTGGCAAAGAAAACGGAAAACTTTTTTTGAGATATGATTCGGGTCAGATCCGACATCCCAATAGCTAAAACATTTTCCTTCTCTAGGTGTCAGCAATTAGAGAAGTAGAAGCGACGTCCAGTGTCACACACAGGGTCCAAATTACGGCATTAAGACGCCCGGGCAAAAATTTTGGCCAAAGGTACTCTTGCCCGACATCATCAAAGACTTTTGACAGAAATTTCTTTGGAAGTGATCTTAACGATCTCAGGCACACTATACCTATTTAACTGGCTAAAACATTTAGTCATGATGGTAGTGGACTTCTTTTAAGGAATGGGAAACGGGAAAAGGGTATCTTGAGAAGGCTATATCGACACCTGTCAGTCCTGTTACATGTAAATAAGAACTTTGTACTTTTGTAGAGTGGCAGGTGACTGCGTCCTTAATAACAAATGAGTCATGTATGTTAAATGGTAATATTAACCGATGTAGTCCTCTTTGTGCGTAAGGTAAGAAGAACGTGTAATCTTATTTTAATTACATGATTTTAATCTCATTGAGCTAATTCTGGTCTAGACATATAAAGCAGAACAGTGCACGGCTGTGGACAGGCAGGAGGCTCAAATGGAAGAGTCATGAATATGAACAGGTTCCTTTAACCATAATAGTATACGCAGTACGTTAGGAACATATAAACATATCAAAATACAGAGGGAGAATACTGGTTGGACAGCTAGAATACACCGTACAGAGTATTCTGGCTGGAGTGTATTGTTAATAGAAACAAACATTTTTCTGCGGTATCTCCCCAGTTCAACTGCCAGGTTTTTCATCCTAAGTTAAAATGCCATTACCTGCTCTCTAGCTCAGTGGCTTATCTTGTTAACTCAAAATATGAAGGAAGTCCCAGCCTTCATAAAAGCTTGTTTACAAATAATTCCCCCCCCCTCCCTCCCTTTTCTTTTTTTTTTTCAGATCGGTGAGAAACATGCAGCCAAGCTTTGTCACATACGGTAATCTTACCGTCTGGCTGGCCGACCAAAGTACTCTCCATGAGGTGGTCTGACTGTCCAGCTAAAATATTCTAATTTACTACCTAATAACACCGACCAGCCTACTCATGTAAATTAAGGCAGAGAAGTCCACTGAAGTACAGAGGCAGACTAAGCCCTTAACCGATTAGGATCATGCGAATCAAAGTGCAACATTAACCGAAATATCGAGCACACCTTGCAAAGGAAGACTATTTATATATACTGTTTAATTAACATGATTTTTACCTTCATTTTCGAGGTGCACAATTACTGTCTTCATTCCTCCTCTATTAGGGTACAAATCAATAAAACCAGAAAGACAAACTAACTGATGAGAAAAGATAAGAGGCATGGGTGGATAGACGGATTGTCCAGGGGATGAATGTAACGATACCTTGTTGGCAACAGGTTGCAAACAGACACGGAGATAAATGACCCGGTAAGAATAACTAAGGGTTTGATATTCAGGTACTTGTTCACAAGGTATGGCCAATGGTTGAGCAAAAAAGAAAATGGGAGAAGATACCTTGTAGAAGACTGAGTGAGGATACGAACCGACGGAAAGAAGGCAGCAAAGAAAGAAAAAAAAAAGGAAGACGGATAAAACTTAAATGAAATGAAAGTGAGGGCAGAATAGCAGCCAATGCAATGTGAAAAGAATGGAAGGGATGAGAAGGTCGGAAAGAAGGAGTGGGAAAGACAGAATGTCAGAGACAGACAGATGAGAAGTCAGACCGGGAAATTCGACAGCAACCGTGTGTTATTAATGCCAAGCATAAGTCCGAAAGACAACAAAGTTACAAAAACGACGACAACAACGACGACGACGACGACGACGACAACAACAACAACAAAAACAACAACAACAACAACAACAACAACAACAACAACAACAACAGCAGCTATGAATATTGCAGTTCCTGGCAAAGACGTAGCCATGAAAGAACGTTTTGTGCATGCTATCAGTCATCTACATTCAAAACTTGTGGCAAGAAAGAAACTCTAAAACCAGCCTTTAATTACGCTGATAACTCAGAGTATGTGCATTAACGATGGAGCAACGTAAGAATAACATTAACTCTGCATGTTGAACGCTACTAAAGGTGCATTCACTACCGATGCACTGATGTAATTCTCAGGAAGGTAAGAGATCCCATCGTTAATGCGCAAGCCCTCAAATAATACATAAAAGTGCCTTAAGCTTGCTCTGTGACATTAACAGATTGTCTTTGTACGTTTACGCTCATGCTGAAATGAAAAATAAATTGGTGTGCTTGTATACTGTTTTCAAATTTCAGGGGCGTTTCTCCCACATTTCGTTTGTGAAAGAAGGGAGAGAGTCTAGAGACAACGAGCAGTCAGTAGTAAGTGATGTTAGAGATCTGGGCATTTCGGCCTGATGTATGATATCTGCTGCAGCGATATAGACCATAACATCAACACCATTATCATCCTCATTATCATCATCAGCAAGAAGAAGAAAAGCAACAACAATAACAACAGCAACAAAGTACATGTAAACAACTTTGACTTAATGAAGCTTATGACCCGTGCTCGCAGAATGCGGAATAAGAATAGTGAACAGGGTCTGAATCAAATCGGTTGTAAATCTCATTACGTTACAACTGCATGACGCATACTTATTACGAAAAACTAAGGCGGACCGAAAAAGTTCATACGGAAGGTGGGGGTAAAAGGGGGGTGGGAGTGAGGTGGGGTGAGAGGTTGTTGAGAACAGAAAATTGAAAAAAAAAAACATCATGGATCACGCCCTTTCCCTCTATCACCACCAAAAACATCTTTTGATATACAAAAGCTTTTTTTTTTGTGTCGTCATTTTCTGTGGTGTAGAGAGAGGACGCTCTACTGCAGGGAGTGAAACAGATCTTTAACAATTGAGAAACATCTATCTATCCTTCGAATAAGCAGTTGGGTGCTTAACTCCTGACACTCTAGACTCTACTAACAAACCTGGAACTCTGTAAAAAAAACAACAAAAAAACAAAAACCAAGGGTAAATATTTCCTCGACGAGCTCATCTCCTGCAAAAATCAGATTACAGCTACTCGAAGTCTCTTAGCGCATGTAATCTATTTCTTCATGCATAGATCTGTTATCTACGATAACCACGACCTGGCGATGAACTGAAATCTTTTCTTCCCAGCAGCGGTTAAGGGATCGTATAGCACGCATCATATACTCGATAACTGCTCAGGGATAGTTTCGCTGCACAGACATCTTGCTATCTCCAGATCGGACTAATTCTTCAAGGATAGACAGACATAAATAATAAATTGCTGCTCCTGTCGGCTCCGCTTACCCACATTCCACTTAATCCCACTTTGTTTCTGGATATCAGAATATGCACGTTTGTATTTTCTACACAAGATCACTGGATAATCACAACTCCCTATAACCGCGGCTTTGTTCATGCAATTAAGTGGGACTAAATGCATTTCTTACAAGCGCATACAAAATGCATTATAGACTAGCATTTATTTCCACACGACATTGCACGCTATTCTGGTATCATAGAGAGAGGAAAAAAAAACCAACCAGATCTAGCTTGCGTAACGCTAATATGAAATGGGGATATATCCACATCTACTCGATAGCACAAATAATTTCTTGAAGTAATTACTTGAAAAATCCATTTACACACGTATGATAATTATGCACTTGAAAGGCAGTACAGTGTAGTCTCCTCGTTGCTGTCTTGCGCAGAATAAAGTTCAGTATACCCCCCTCCCCCTCCTTTTTTTTTCCAAATACTTTTCCCCATTTCCCCTGCNCCCCCCCCCCCCCCCCCGAAAAAAACCCACAAAACAAAAACACCTCTAAGACTGCAGCGTATAAGAACAAGTAAAGAAAAAAAGTTACTGAATATATTCATATATACTGACCATACACACAATCTAGAAACGATAATTGAAATATCCACGACACACACTTGTTGGCTAGGGCCTCCAAATCGAGTAGGAACCCATACAGTATTAACTTGCACAGAACAAAATGTTATACTATGTAATTCCTCGAAACAAAAATCTAGTCTATAATACCCTTACAGTATCTACAAACGACAACTGCGATGTCTAAAATGTCCAAGAATAATATTCGTATTGATTATCTTTCATCTGTGCTGATTGTACTTTAAATGGTGGCAACTTAATTCTTTCAACACTACACTGCACAAAACAAACTGTTTTTATACCATTTGGGCATCTAGACCCACCTCTACACCCCTTATAGTCTAGAACGTCTCAAAATGATGACCATAATCACTTACATATTTAGAAATAATAATCTTAATGTCTAAAACATAACTCTGTGAGAACGCAGCTTCCAAGACAAGTGATCCACTCATCGCTACACTGAACAGAACAAAATGGTTAATTTTACCAGCCACAAGTAGATCTGTAGCGTATTCACCAACTTCTACACATCACAAATATCAAGAAATGTTTATTATAATATAAAAACATGTCAAGAAATAATAATCATAACGCTTATAGTATAAATAAGAGTCCAACACACATCTCTATAACTGTGGCCTTCACAGCTAGTAATCCTTCAATGATTGCTACACTGCACAGACCGAAATGTAGACGTTTTCCCCACCTGCGGTCGACGGACGTGGCGCTGTAGATAAACGCCGTAGTACAAACGACTCCACGGTGGAGTATGTAGATAGCTTTTATATATATTTTGGAGTTTGGGGTAAGTGTAGCGTAGCGTGGTAGTGCGGCGAGGCAATCTTCATGAACGGGATCAAGGGGACTGTATGTGGGATGAGGGGAAATGGATGATGAAGGAGAACAGCGGGGGAGGGGAGGAACAGAGGTAACGGGAAAGATGGGAAGAAAATGATGGACAAACGAAAGAGTGAAAGACAGAAGACTAGAGAAAGGAAGATGAAGTTGGGAGAGGGGAGAGGAAGACGAAGTAAGAGAAGGAGAAAAAACAGGGTATAAGAGACTGAGTGAGAGGGAAAAAAAGACACAGAGAGAGAGAGAGAGAGAGAGAGAGAGAGAAAGAGGAAGAAACGGAGGAGAGAAGGAGGGACAAGAAGAGATGCGGCGAGGAAGAGGGGGAAAGGAGGAAGAGGAAGGAGAGAGAGAGGGGTGGGGAAGAAAAGGGGGAAGAGGAGGAGGGAGAAGAAGACTGGCGGAGATGAGGAGGAGGAGGAAGAGAGGAAGCGGGGAGGAGGAAGAGAGAGAGAGAGAAGAGAGGCGGGAGAGGAGGAAGAGGAGGAGAAGGAGGGAGAGGAAGAGGAGGGAGAGGAGGAGGAGGAGGAGGAGGGAGAAGAACAGCCAAATGATAGGGAAGTGACACTGCGTAAAGTTGAATGAACAATGCGAAGAATGTAATGAGACCGTTGCTAAAAAGATAAGCACGCGCCTACACGCAACACGAAACAAAGAACCCACAAAAAAAAANAAAGCAAAAAAAAAAAAAAAAAGCACACAACGCTATCTTCTATTTACCCTCCATCCTAACCATACTAACAAAATAAACGCGAATACCGCGACACCAAAACCCCTAGTGCATAAGTATCTATTGTCCAATCGGCACGTTCCTCTTTGCGGTATCGCGTGCCCATACTAAGTAAATGCACAATATGCACATCAAAGGAAGACTAATTTAATTACGCTCGGTTCCGCTTAATCGCAACATTTCTTGAATATACACAAAAAAGAATGCCATTAAAAGGTACAATCCAGTGACTTTTAAGGAAGAGAAAATACAGCACTTGGCAATCTTAAAATGTCAACTAAACGATTTTGCGAGTTGGCGGGATGCGATTAAGCAGCGTGAGCTGTACTGTACATACTTAGCTTGCGACTTAATGGCTCACCACAAGTGTGGCAGGTGTATAGACACTAGCTGTTAACACGCCACTTACTTTGAAGGCAAAAATTACATTGCAACGTTTAAGTTAAACTTGAGGTCAGTGGCGTATATGGTAAAGTCCCCGCATCCTTCACAATAGGCGGTGGGGGGGGG
>JAWQUT010000295.1:162226-173185 GCA_033807755.1 Ellobium chinense | reverse complement strand
AGAGAGAGAGAGAGAGAGAGAGAGAGAGAGAGAGAGAGAGGATAAGTTATTCATTGAAACATAAATAATATAGTGAATAGTAGCCATTTTCATCTGAAATTCAGCAAGGTTTACAGCACCACATTTTATTTTGTGCCAAGTTCTGTGACTGTCTTTCATGCCTATTATATAAAGTTTGAAATGCACAGCATCCTTGAACACTTTAGAGATGGATCTAGTCTAGACTAAATGGGCCTTAGAATTATTACTTAAAGCTGGCATCTAAATAAGAGAAATGATGGAAGCAGAGAAGAGAAAAGCCTGCACAAGACATAAGGAAAGAGAAATTAAGAAGAAAGCAAAAGATAAGGAAAGGCCAAGAAATATGGAGAGAGTGAAATGAGTTTTAAAAATGATAAAAAGAAGGAAGAACGAAAAAAGAAAATTGAGAAATAAGGCACGATAAAAGTTTATGAAACCAGGACCAAAAGAAAGTGAGTGAAAGCGAAGTAGGTAAACAAAATGTTTTATGTTACAAATAACATCCATATGAAGAGAAGACAGATTTATGTGTAAATACGTTAGTTTGTTTACCCATGTTTTCATCAAAGACTCCTTGCTTATATTACAGGGTTTAATATACTGTGAAACATTCCTGTAAGGCACCTGGGGCAGAAGGAAAGTGTAAACAAGGGAAGGACAGAAAGAAAAACAGCAGGCAGGAAAGGAAAAGAAAGGATGGCAATAAACAGAAAAAATTAAAAACACAGAAAGACACAGAGCTGAGAGAAATAGAAAGAAGAAGGAAAGTGAAAAGAATGAAAGAAAGCACGATGCCTAGAAAGAATGAAAGAAATTAGGAAATTAAAGAATTTCGAAGACTGGAACAAAAGAGAGAAAGACTGGAAGTCAAAGAAGACAAAAGAATGACAGAAAGTAGGAGACACACACAGAAGTAAAGGAAACAGAAGAGAAGTAAAGAGAAAAGGAAAATAAGCAAAATAAACTAATGGAAGGACTCAAGAGAAGGACAAAATCCCTTTCATCTTCAGCCTGCCATGTCTCAGAACCTGTTATAAGTCACGAAGCTTTCTCCTCTCCTCCCCTCCCTCCCCCCTCCTAACCTCAGCCCATCTATTAAAAAGAACCCCCAAAACCGTTAAACTTCTTCCATTATTTAAGACAGACAAAACCTTCCAGAACAGGGCGCAGCCTTGGAGGTCCCTCACTTCCAACTGTAAACATGTGAGCCAGAATGGGGGTACAGGATGCAGTTAAACATAACACATACGAGCCTTCTGGATAGAGTAAGGTATTAAAAATGGGCGCCATGTGCTCTGAATTATTGGCCATTTGATGTTGTGCACACTTATCGAAAACAGTGATGAAAGATTCAGTTTTTAGCCGGAAAGAACTTTTATAATTCTAGAGAACGGATGCCAGTGAATGAGCTGGTAACTGCGCCCTAATAGTTTTTCCTCCACTTTCCTTTATTTAGCTGTACGAAATACGGTGTGGTTTACTTTAAACTCCAATTCAGTTATTACTTTAAGACACATGAAACTTAAGGTATTGCGGAAGACGACCAGCTTCAGACTGTATATCTTTCCTTTCCTTTATTCTTCTCTCCATTACAGCTGACAATCAATATGTTTCCGTTACAACAGCTCATAGAGATATCAACAAAAGGTTTTATCGCAGCCTACAATAAGATTTTTATCAAACCAGCACAAAATTTAGCAGTATGAGTTATCGCTACAGATGGTGGGGGGAGGCAAAAGAAGTAAGAGAGGATAATCAGGTCTGCCCCATTATTACTAGTCATCAATGGAAATGTGTGTGCGCTGGAGCGCAAGGATGCCTTTAGCATTAAATCATGACACCACGGAATCATGGATGCTGTTAGAGAATGACCTTGTGAACAGTGTCTTAAAAAGAAAACAGAACACATTGCCTCACTGCCAGTTCTACAAAGACAAATACTGGCGTGTGAACTATGGATTATGAAATGCTGGGATATTTGAATACCACATGTATGCGCGTTCATAACAGAACGACTCTTAGCTATTATAGCGTATAGACCACGACGATACTTGATCGTGATTTCAATTCCATCTCCCAACCCTCTCAAATCAAAATGTCTATAGACGCCGCTGAAAGTTGAGCCCGGGGACAAGCGAAAGGGGGAGGGTCACACAGGACACATAGGGGCTTTGTGACCAGGCCAAAGCATGTTTGATCATGGCGACCACTGTTTGCCTGAACTTCCCTGACGCCGCCTTTGAAGGCAATGCCCTTCAGCGCTCATGGTCAGTTAGGTTTTAGGGCCTGGCAATAACAGCCTGAAACATCTGGACAAACAACTCCTCTCAAAAAGGGTGTACGTTTATACAATAAATCTTCATGACTTCGAAGTCAAGGGACCTATCATAATTTCTGAGAGTTGGTGAACTGTTCGGGATCGATAATAAAACTCTAAAATCATAACATAACAAAAACTGTGTGTGTGTGTGTGTGTGTGTGTGTGTGTGTGTGTGTGTGTGTGTGTGTGTGTGTGTGTGTGTGTGTGTGTGGGTGTGTGTGGGTGTATGTGGGTGTCTGTGTCTGTAGCCGGTCGTGCCACGTTATTTCTCCACGATTTCGCTTTGTCTGTCAGATATGCTGATCCTTATATTGGTCAGCAGTCAGCAGTGGTGTCATTAAAACAAGGTGTTTCGGCCCTGTGTATATTATTTCTATAGGTATTGATAGTGGATTTTCATATATCCGAATAACCTGTTCCAGTTTCGTTTTTTAATTGGTGACCCTCTTTGTCAGCTATGACCTTGATGTCAATGCCCATTATGCAGTCTGAAACTCAGCTTTGCCAGATTGGATTTGCACAGTTAAGTTCCTCAGATTTGGTGCTTTTTAAAAGAGCTAGTGTCCATATAAATCGTTTGGCATTTTGGCTATTCTTTGGCTTTTCTTTAGTTAAGCCTCCTTGGCATAGCCTACTTACAGCCGACGCATCAGAACACAATTGTGACTAATACAAGAAGCGTAGTGAGAATGCTGTAGACTAGTGTAGACATGCTTTGTTGGTTTGTCCCACACAAATATGCTGCTGGCTCCAGCTAGTGGTTAACAAAGAGATACCCCAGCCTAGAGAACTGCAAAGAGCATAGCAATGTTCGGGTACATAAGGTTCGAAAGTCGAGAACATGGTCTTAATTTTTTGTTAGTACTCATTTGAAAACTTGGGCATTGGCAGTGGTATATCTCACCATCGTAATAATTACGTTGACTCTTCATGTCGAACGCTACCAAGCGTACATTCAGCACAGATGCACGTAGTTTTTATGATGGTAAGAGATCACACTGTTAATGCATAACTCTCAACTATCTCGACTTTTGGGAGCCATTTCATATTCAAGTTTGGAAGCTGTGAGTAAAATCCTGAGTAAAATATGAAAGATTGAGAAAATAAATGATTCTGCAACAGAGCACTAAATTACAATGACTATGTCACTTTTTCCAGTTCAGTAATGAGATTCGAGGTAGTGAGGTCATATTGTATATGAAGGTTTTCATAGCAAATTATGCACTTAAAACCATAAAACGACAACGAAGCAAGGTTGCACTAAGTATTGTAAAACAATGATTAAAGATTTTATGCCAGGTTTCGAGCCTGAAGTGTATATGCTATGCAGGAATCCTATATTTCTCTATACCTTTCTGAGTAAATAGTTCTTATCAGTTCTTGACGGTACTCAAAGAAAGACTGCCGTGGATGGTAGGTAATGCACAGGCAGTAGCATTCACGTCGACACGAAAAACATCATAACGTCTCAAACTCATAATATCTTCAACAGGGAAGAGAAACGTTCCGTTTGCTCTCCTATCCGTCCTGCATTTTTTTCTCCTTTAAAAAAACCAAACTGGAACAATATTATTACAAGCCTGCACTGAACCCCAACTGTTTATTTAGACGAGCCACCCTTGTTTTTCTCATTGTCTCGTTTACGCTCAATCAGCAGTAGGACTTTTACATTTTCCCCACAGCACTAAATCTCGAGGAGGATCCAGGTGATAATTCAGACAAGCCATCTTTGCTTTCTCCAGTTTCCCTCTATAGTCAATCAGCATCGAAAGCTCATATTTTAACTACAATACACAACTGAGAGATTAAGCATTAACGATGGGATCTATTACCATCGTAAGAATTACATTAATGCTGGATGTTGATCGCTACGAATTACATTGATGTTGGATGTTGAACGCTACTAAGAGTGCACCAATGCACTAATATAATTCTTACGATGGTAAGAGATCCTATCGTTCATACGCAAACTCTAGTATTTATACACACTTGTACAAACAAAACATTGCATTCACAACAAGAACCACCAAAAGCGCTCAAATTCTCTTGTCCATTCCACTGTCAGGCTTCCAACAGAAGATGAAGTTTTGTTCAGTTATAAAGGCCTGCCCGTAACACCAGCTTCCCTTTTAAAAACAAATATTGTTTATCCAGTGTCTCGTTTAAGCTTAATTAACACCACGATTTTACATCTTATTTACTGCAATGA
The DNA here is from genome assembly GCA_033807755.1 of Ellobium chinense. Taxonomy (NCBI): domain Eukaryota; kingdom Metazoa; phylum Mollusca; class Gastropoda; order Ellobiida; family Ellobiidae; genus Ellobium; species Ellobium chinense. Next base: position 168,635 of record JAWQUT010000295.1, on the reverse strand, counting down.
ACCTCCAGGAAGCTCCAGGTGCTAATTCATACCAAACACATTTTGCTCCGTCCAATTACCTGTTTACATGCAATCAACAACGAAAACTCACATTTTCTTTAGAGCACACGGTAGGTCTACATGCGCTTGCACTTTTATAACAAAGGTACCGTAATGTCAAGTACTGTGCTCACACAAAACAAGACGTCATGTTTACTACAGCTTCAAATACCAACAATAACAATGACAGTAACAATAACAATAACAATAACAGCAACAACAACAACAACAACAACAACAACAACAACAACAACAACAACAACAACAACGGTGACATGAATAATAATAATAACAACAACAACAACAATAACAGTAACAACAACAATAATAATAATAATAACAACAACAACAACAACAGTAACAGTAACAATAACAATAACAAAATGTTTCTTTAGCTCAGACAACAAAAACACTCATTTAGCACTCCTGTATCTGCTTTGTCTGGCACCTAACAGAAAGTGAAATGTTGTATAATCAATTGTGAAGGTCCACCCATAATCCCTAGCTGTTTTTTTAATACAAATGTTGTTTATTTATTGTCTCGTTTACGCTCAATCAACACCTGTGAATTCCCCATCTTCTGTTCTACACTAAATATCCAGGAAATCCCGTGGGTTAATCCATACAAATCCCCTTTGCTTTCTTTTATAACACATCTACAATAATTCAACAATGAAAGGTCACATTTTTCACTACAGTACACAGTGCGTGCATTTTTTACCACAACGATACCGGCAGCCAAAGACTGGGCTGACACAACATTTATATTATGATGTTCACAGTTCACAGGTACAAGAACCAACGAAAAGTCTCATGTAGTACTTCTGTCTGAGATATGGTCTGGCATCCAACAAAAGTGAAGCTTTGTTTAATCACTACTAAAGACCCACCCGAAACCCCAGCTGCTTTTCAAACACAAATGTTGTTTACTCATTGTCTGGTTTAGCTCAAACAACACCAAGACCTTCACATATTCTGTTCTACAATAGACGTCCAGGAAATCTCGAGGGCTACTTTCTACAGCTCACCTTTGCTTTCTTTAATCATACGACCACAGTCAACAGTCTGTCAATAACAAAGGCTCACATTTTCACTACAATACTCGGTACTTGCATGTTGTCAACAAAGGTACCAGTAGGCAAATACTGGGCTCATACAAGACAACGCATCTTTCTGATATTCACAGCTACAAGATCCAACGAAAACTCTCATTTTTTTTCTTCTGTCTGAACTACAGTCTGGCATCCAACAGAAAGTGAAGATTTTTATCAATCACTATTAAAACCAAACCCGAAACCTCAGAAATATTGTTTACCCATTGTCTAGTTTAGCTCAATCAACAACAAGACCTTCACAACTTTTGTTCTACAATAAACTTTTAGGAAATCTCCACGGCTAATTCGTACAGATCCCCTTTGCTTGTTTTAATAACACGTCTACAAAAAATCAACAACGAAAGCTCACATTTTTGTCTATACCATTTGCACTTCTACAACAAAGGTACCGGCAGGCAAATATTGAGCTCACGCAAGAGAATGCTACTCACAGCCACAAGAACCAACGAAAAATCAGTAGTCTACTTATATTTAGACTATAGTCTGGCACTCAACAGAAGGGGAAGGTTTGATTAAAACTAAAGGCCCACCAGAAACTTAAAACTCCCATTCATAACTAATGTTGTTTATCCATTGTCTCGTTTACGTTCAATCAACACTAAGATTTTCACATTCTCAGTAAAACAATAAACCTACAGGAGACCCCAGGTGTCATCTCACACAAACCATCTTTGCTTTCTCCAATTACCCGTTAACAATCAATCAACAGAGAAAACTCACATCTTCTCGGCAGGATAAACAAGGTACCTATACTCATAAACCAATGGAGGAGTTAATTTGTTACTCATACCAAACAAAGGTTAGTTTACCTGTGCTTGGGATCACACCCAAGTTTACACATAGTCTGCATTCTACCCTCATGGTCGTTTACATCCAACGTGGAAGTTCTACTACAAGGCAAGACTTCCACATCAAAACATGGTCTGAACTTGTCTGGAACCCGCAAGGCTATTCAGAACATTAGGTTTCAAGCAGCCTATATAGCTGTTAAGCATAAGGCTCTAATTCAGGTATGAGACAATGGTTCAGCTCCAAAACACTGCCTCAGCAGGACTGGAATTCTTTTATGACTACTCTATACTACTAATAGCGGGATTTACCCTTCTAAGCTTCTCCTGTTATTATATCTTCTTCCCTCATTACCTTCCCCTCCCCTTTTCAAGACAATGTTATAGATAGGTACAGTCCCCTCCCCTTGTTGTCCATTTTCTTGGACAGATTAACTCATTAGGCTCCATGTCAACACTCATAAGACTGTTTAATAAAATCTCTTCCCAAACCACTCTGTTCCTAGACAATTTACGTTGATTTTTTTTGTGTGTGTGTGTTGTTGTATTCTTCCCCTTTCTCTCCCTCAACCATCCATGCAATTCTTCCAAGTCTATTCTTATCTTTCTCTCCGTCATTCCTTTTCTTGTCAGCGGCGTGGAAAAGGGATATTTAGTAGGGGGGAGGGGGGGGGACGGAATCGAGAGGGAACTGGGGAGGGAAGGAAGGATAGCTATCGTAAGCGATGAAAATGTCAACGATAGGAGCCCACAGAGTTTAAAAGGGGTAGTTATTGGTTTTGAGGTTGGGAGGGTGGAAACAGGGTCACAGACTCTTTCTCTCCCTCTCCCTAATGCTATCTCCATATCGATCAATCTTCTTTTCCGGTAGTCGCTCCGCCCTTTCCTTTACAATGTCCACTGTTCCTTTCAACAGTTTAATTTTCTGGCTCATAAACCTCTTACCGACTAATCGTTTCGCTAGGATAAACAAAGTGGTCGACAGGCCGTGAATAGGGGGGATAATTTGTTGAAATAACGTACTAATCAGTCTACCGTGACGTGATATATGATTGTCTCCCTTCGCATCTCAGAAAGAAAGGAAGAACAAGGAGCAGGAAGGCAGGCAGGCAGATTGGCAGGCAAAGAAGCAGGTGGGCAGGCAAAGAGGCAGGTGGGCAGGCAAAGAGGCAGGTAGGCAGGCAGGCAGGAAGAAAGGCAGGCAGGCAGGCAGACTGGTAGGCAGGCACGGAGACAGGCAGGCAGGCAAGCAGGCATAGACCATAATACGTGTTAACTCCATACCTTTTTACTTCTACAGAAAAAGACTTACATTTAACGCAGGCATCTGATACCCCCTAATCCTGAAATCCCTCTCGTATTTGGCCACATTTATTTGTCCTCATTTGGCTTCATCGGTAATTAAAATCTGGTCTATGCCTTCGATAGCTGAAAATGTTGCCATTATTTGAGCATTCGCAGCGCTTGCCTGGACCAGCTGAATCGTGCAGTTGATAACCATGGCAAAACTGATATGTAATGATACTGTTGCACATGATAACGAATATCCTTAATTTTACATCATCATATTGTGTGCTGGTCAGATGGGAAGAGACGTGAGGGTTTGCTGCTCTTTACTATGAAATGCGGTTTCATAGCTCTCTGCTCCCCTCTTCTTCCTTCCAGTCCTACTTTTGCCCATCTCCTGTCGTCTCTTGCTCTTAGCGAAAGGGGTCATTAATAAATTACAATGTGCACTGAGATTACTACCATCGTGCAAAGTTTAAAAAGGGAAGAGCCAGGCCACGTGTATTTCCTCAAAAGGGGAATTAATGAAAAAAAAATCCGGCGACAACAACAACAACAAAGTGAAGGAATAAAATGACAATGCATCCTCACTCAAAAGAAGGGAAAAAGGGGGTGGGGGTGGGGGGTATTTGACGTCGAGGAGGTCAAACGTAACTCTTTAAGAGAGTAGGTTATAAATATCTAAGTGATAGCTGAGTGGTCAAATATTCTGAAAACAGCGCCTGTATAATTTATGAGCTCCCGCAACATCCAGACCTCTTCCTCTGCAAATGTCCCATCAATCACTCATCTTCATTATGAAGGCCATCACTGCTCAACTAGCGGTCAGTGGCGTAATTTGACAGGCAGGCCCAGGTGAGGGGGGAATCGAGGATCTCAGGAAATCATTTTCACGAGTCAAGGTTTTGGTCGTTCTCTAGAACCAGCAACTGGATGGGTGAGGATTGTAATAATGTATTTTTTGTATTTACGAGTTTCTAACAACTGTCGGCCAAAACAACTGATGTTGACCCCAGATCGTCACCGATACATACTGCAACTGGTTGATACAAAATATAATATGTGGTCTCAAAATGCCAAGGAAAGCATTCGAGAGCTTGCGAATTAACGATGAGATCTCTTGCCACAGGAAGAATTACATTAACTCTGCATGTTGAACGCTATTAAGGATGCATTGTATATCATATCAGCGATTTCCCCTCCGACCCTACTCGATGAGGAAAAGGATATCAGTACCAAATATGCCACACAGCAAACTGACCTAAAGGCAGATGTTTAGTGAGGTTAAACGATTTATCTGCAACAACCATTAAGACTCAGAGATAAGTCGGTTTCTTCCTTAAAGTCTTGATCTGAGCAATGCCCGTAATTATGATAGCTAAATGCACATGGTACTGAATTTACAAATCATCGTATCGAGATCGGTCACACTGAAAACATTCCAACTGACTGACAACCAGTCAATGATGATAGTTCATCTTCACTCTAAGCTCTGCCAGCACTTAACAGTCTTCGATTAAGATAACCCAAATGCACAGTCCCGTCTTGACCACTCAGGTCAAGTGTGCTCAGGCAAAATCAAGTAACACTGAGAGAAATGGACAAAGATAGCCCTTCCCCCCAACTGTAGCAAACTATTCAGTCGTACAAAGGTGTATGTGGCCGCATAGAGACAATGAAATAAAATCTGGCTATGCTTCACTGTCACGTGATAACGATGGTTGTGCGTCAACTAATGGCTATAATTAGTTAAGAGAGAATGAAACAAAGGTTTTGCTGCACACGATGATTTCAATGAAATTAAAGTTTGCTCACATTTCCTTTCTATTGCTGTTACCTTTTTCAGCAGTATGCCACTGAGCATTAGTTCGTTTTTATAGCATTTTATGTGCCACAGAAAGACGTTTATTCCGAATAGATTCCTGCATTTCGTTTACATACAGTTTTGTATGAATTTTTTATCATGTGACAAATTTTAATGATGCTGATGATTGTGTTGTTGTTGTTGATGATGATGATGATGATGATGATGATGATGATGATGATGATGATGATGATAGTAGGTCATCCGAATGAGCAACCATGATATCTCAGCTTTCATCCGCGATCAGATTGCATTTTCTCTCCTACTTAACTTCCTCGTCTTGATTCTCTAAACTGATTCTTCACGGCTTGCAATTTTCTGCACATATGGTTTCTTTACTTATCAAATTACATACAATAATAATGATGTACATGAGATGGAAACAAGCTCTTCTTACAGTGTAAGCGACAGCAACTGTGAAAACAGCATCTAGATTAAAACTATCTGTTTATGTAGATAAAGTATTGAGTCCAGTAAATTCAGGGTGAAATTGCTTTGCCCGCCTTTGCCGGAGAGTGTCAGGTTAAAGACCATTACCGAGATAACCAAACATTCAGGGCAGTCACCATACCTGCGAGGTAAAGTATTCCCCCCTGACCAGACCCGTAATTACTCCCCCCTCCCCCCACTCCAACCCCCCCAACGGCAAGGATTTCACTGGGCACTCATCTGATCACAAACCACCAAAACTATAGTCTATAAATGTGTCTGAACATTAAGGACCTCATTAACCTCAGGGCCCTTGCATTACTAGACTGAGGGGGAGGCCCAGGTGTCAAGGATAGTAGTTACGGTCCTGCCTGTGATCAGCTCACTGATAAGCCCCAGGGCCAGTTGCATAGAAAGGCGTAACCGCTCACCTGTCACGGACATAAACAGTTTACGCCTGAGAAATTACCCATTAGCGGCCGCACACTGATGTTGCGTGCCTGGCAGATACGAGGAATTAGCCATCTTGATCCTCAGCATGCGTTCACCTGCTTTTTAGGCGAACATCTGAATGAGGTCCCACCTGCACCCACTAGAGGTGTTGGACTGGAAATTGTTGGTCTATAATCTGGGTCATCATTGGAGGTACCGCCTTTATGATTAACAGTGAGTTCGTTATAGCGTCACTTAGAAAAACATAAAGACGTCCCAAATTTTCCTTTTCATTTATACACCAGTATGATTTACTAAAATGCCCATGTGTAAAGTCAGTAGTAGTGCCATCGGGCCGTGTTCATGTATCTAATACATGTATCTTTCATTGAGTGTGTAAAAGTTTGGGGGAGAGAGTGAGAGAGAAAGAGAGAGAGAGAGAGAGAGAGAGAGAG
>JAWQUT010000295.1:91226-139974 GCA_033807755.1 Ellobium chinense | reverse complement strand
CCCCACCCCCTCCTTTGCCAATGTCCTCTTTTTCTACCAGTTGTACCAGGGATTAAAAGACGAAATGATACCAGAAATATCATCTCTCTCAAGAAAAGTGAAGATTGATAAAGCTTTCCATGGCAAACAGTCAAATTCAAACAAAGAGATATCTAGCAACATACACCCACACACTTTTTAAGGAACGAATGAACTTAATGCTTAAGGATATCATTCAGCAAGACAGGTAAGCTGATAAGATTCTAACTATTGTTACAGCCTGTAATAGCTTTCATCCCTTTCCATTTCCTATATGTCATCGGAATATCAACTAGAGTAATGATATCAAGTGTGGTTATTACTCTTGTCTAAGCAGATAATCACCACTCAATATTTATGCTTTAGTCCGTGATAAATGCCTTGATTTGGCCTTTACCAGGCGTGGTGGTAGTATCTTAACTCTACCACCTTCCTAGTTGACATAATTACACTAGGATACTAGGGCAAAAGTCAGAGACCAAAGCTAAACAACGAGATGACAGCGGAAACGTAAGAACAGGGACAGTGTGTCATGGATCAACATCTATAGTAGATCACAGGCTCTGCGGGACTGCCCTCCTGTCATCACCATCTCTTCCAGCACCCTCTCTGTCCTCCTCTCCAAAGCAAAAAAAAATTACACGTAATTTTTAATTTTTGCCTCCGTCAATCGATGGACAGGATCGATAGCTGGGAAATCTAGACTAGGTCTACATCTCTGCAGATACCTCAGCAACACTATTAGAGCATGAATACTATATCTAGATTGCAAAATAGAAGAGCATAGCGATTAGGGCCGATAAACATGCAGAAACACGCATGCAGGTTAAAAATCAACCAAGGAAACAAAGAAACAGAAATTCTCAAATGGCATAGCACAATGAGGCCTCAACGTTGATGAGGCCTGTCAACACATGCTGTTGTCTAACGGTGCTTGAAAAGAAGAAACAGATGGCCCGGTTGTCCAGATAGTCAACGATCCCACGGTGTACAATACCCAAAAAAAAAAAATCAGGAACATCTACTCACCTATACAAGCTATAGAATCCTAAAAATCCCAAAGCACCAACTCACACGCTAGCGTTTCCGAACTCACAAACCTCCATTCATTGTTCAGGAGTTATACAGAGCTCACATTACGGGAGGAAGGCGTTACTGGGGTCGGGCCAGACTCTGCGACAAAGCACTCCGTTACTCTGGCTGACACTGGGTCTTAGCGGCTCTGAGCGAACGAATATTGGCACTCGTCTATGCCTTGGCATCGGACCGAGAGGATGTCAGGGGCGCATCCGCCGGTAGTGTGATTTAGTAGGATGTTGAAGGTCCCTCATTTTTTGTGAAGTTGGGTCAGGAAACGACACAAATTATGATACAAATAGCAGTAGAAAAGCCGTGACCTTTCCTTCTTACCGCATCTTTGGTTAGGGGATGCTGGGGGTGGGGTGAGGAGGGAAGGGTATAGAAGAGAACCGGATCGACAATCACGCCCCTAAACAGGATGATAGTTAGCAATATTAAGCTGAAGATCGTTAGCAGTATTAAGCTGAAGATCGTTAGCAATGATAAGCTGGAGATAGTTTGCAATATTAAGCTGAAGGTATTTAGCAATATTAAGCTGAAGATAAATAGCAATTTTAAGCTGAAGATAACTAGCAATATTAAGCTGAAGATAGCTAGCAATATTAAGCTCGGTGAAAACCGAATGCCATGGTGATTCGGAGAATGGGGCTGNGGTTAAGGGGGGGGGGCAGAGCTGATTGAAATATTTCTCAGAGCACAAAGCTGCGGCTCTGTAGCATCCGGCTACCGGCAACCCCCTGCGGGACACCTATCTACGGTGCTGGCATGCAGCCACGAATTCTGATGTCATAAGGACGAATGGAGTTGAGAGTTGAAGGCAGGGAACAGCGCGAGAGAAACTTGCGAATGACTTGTGAATGAGAGAAAGGCTACGGAAGGTTATAAACGAGCAGGGCTGGGTTTCTGGAAGGGCAGGGGTGAAAGGAAGAAAAAAAAAAAAGAAACAGTGGGAAGGAAGAGGGGGGTTGTAGAAAAATATGTATAGTCTGTAAGACACGCGAGAAAGAGAGAGAGAGAGAGAGAGAGAGAGAGAGGAAAGGAGAGAGAGAGAGAGAGGAAAGGAGAGAGAGTAGAGAGAGAGAGAGAGAGAAAGGAAAGGAGAGAGAGAGTAGAGAGAGAGAGAGAGAGAGCGCGCAGAGGAATAAGATAATGACAACGGGCGACTGATATAGAATTAATGGTGAAGAAAGGGTTGGGTGGGGTGGATGGGTGGAAGAGAAGGAGATAGACAAGTAAGAAAAGTTAACAGAAAATGGAGATGGAAAAGAAACATGAAAATAAAGACATATATGTAGGACGCAGAGGGATTGCTTGGCATAAGGACAAAGATAGGTCTGGATGAAGTATATAATTATGAAGCCGGAGAAAGAAGAAGACATCTGGAGACACAGACAAAGAGAGAGAGAGAAAGAGAGAGAAAGAGAGAGAGAGAGAAAGAGAGAGAAAAAGAGCTAGAAAAAAGAGGAGTTCAGACAATGACATGCTGAAGTGTACTCTCTGCTCCCAGTTGTCCGTGCATTTTGTTGATCCCTGGCCATAGTCGACATCCCTGAGGAGCGAAAGGGTGTTTGAGACCTTGATGAATTTTAGTTTTGCATGTGGGTTTATGCCTGCGTGCTTTTGTGCTTCTGTATGTATTTTTGTATGTATAGTGTATGTGTGTATGTGTATGTGTATGTGTACATGTGCAGGGAAAGAGGTCGATGGATGGAACGGTTGGGTGAGCAGGGAAGAAGGAAAAAAAGAAAGGAAAGCGCAGTGAATGATTTTCAAAGCCTTTTCTTTATTCAATTAATTATTAGACAATTTCTGTTTGAGAGCTACTGTATGTGTGAGAAAGGCAGAACTGGGTAGAAAAAGGGGAAGTGTGGACTTGGAGATGGAGCTGAGGTGAAATTCCAGCAAACTGTTTCAAGATCCGTGATGGGAAACACATCGTCCGTGCTGACGTCAAACGTCGCCTGGTCGTAGTCCACAAAAATGAGGTTTGAGGGGAAAAAAAGATTATACTGGCTACATGTGCAACTACTTCAACACAGTCGACTCCACTTAATCGCGGTCCGGATAATCTCAGTTATCACCTAATCGCATCTTTTTCTACATCACAAAATATTATATATATATNCTATATATATATATATATATAATAGCAATTCTTTCCATGCTCATGAGCAGTTGTGATTAAATGGAGTTGACTGTAGAATCAAGAGGCCTTATCTGAATTTCTCCTTTTTCTTTTTCTTTTCTAGTTTTTGATCTTATACATGAATAACGCCTCTACCATCACAACCAGCCTATAACTCTTAACAATATAATACCAACATTTCTAAATATTCTAATTTGTGGAATACGGCCAAATACAACGACATGGACAATATGTCAGAATGGGTGTGGGTCCTTTCTATCTACGTGTAAGCATGTGCATACAGAATTTCTCATCAAGAACTTTAGCATTTGATTAGATATTGTATCGTAACTACTTTAGTAAACTTGAATTTTTTATGTTTATGGATAGAGATTTGCTTAAAACGTTATACCCTTAGAACCTAATTATATACCTTACTCTGTTTTCCGGAACTACAAAAACTTTTGCTTACCTCTTTACATAATATTTCACAATGCCGCATTAGCCATCTGCAAAGCGTTTCAAGCTGATTGAAGTATTATTCATATACCCAAACAGCATAGATCAGATTGAAAGGCAATTTGCTAGACTTATTTCTACATAAAACCACCGTCATAGTGAACAATCCGACAAAATATACCAAAAATTCTAGGCAATGGCCAGAAGTTGAAGAATTGAAGAAAAACATTACGCAGGGAAGTGCGCATGCAGAAAAGTGCGCATATTATTCTGCTAGGACTGGAGTCCAGATTCGGAATTTTCAGATTTGATTTGCAAAGGTTGTTGATGTTAGAGGTTGCTAGACGCAAAATACATTTCAGTTTTAGGACCGGCATAATACATTTTAACTCATTTGTTGTAGTTTTAGTCACAAAATATTCACTTATGCGGTCGCAATAACGATTTCAAATGGGAAAATTTTTCGTGAGACACTCTTTTGTGTGCATGAAGGAAGTATGTTGCACCGATAGTAGACACCATAAATAATGCGCAGCGGGTTACAAAAGCTGGTTATACAATCTCTGCAGTGCAGCTTATTAAAGTATGTCAGTGGTTAATTAGCCTAGTTTCCTGGCAGAGATCATAAGGGATAGTAAATAATTATCCTCATCTACTGCTCACGCCGGCTTTGTAAACGTATACCATATTGCTATGGTGTACCAATGCTTCTAAGACCACTTTGTGGCTTTTTCGATTATTTTGTGTGCTTGAGTGTGGGCTGACACACGTGGCTAGTCTAGCTGGCAAACAATTTACATTACGTGAGGTCGAAAAAAAAACGTGAACGAGGATTTGGTTGTTTTTTTTTGGTGGGGAAGGACAGAGAGAGGGAGGGATCCTGTGGACATAGACAGACAAGCAGGCTGACAGGCCATACCTACAGGAAAATAGATAGACAGACATGCACACGACAAGCACACTTAAACTGAAAATGAAAATGAAATACGAGTAGGTAGTCTAAGCCTCCCAGAAGGCAGACAGATATAAAGATAGAAATCCTTGCAGACAAACAAGACAGACTGGAAAGCAGACGGTCAGGCAGGCAGGCAGGCAGGCAGGCAGGCAGACAGGCAGGCAGACAGGCGGGCAGGCAGAGATGCTGACAGATAGACTGGCAGATCGGTATAATGGGCAAGCAGAAAATAGACAGATTGGTAGGTAGGCAGAATTCCAAGCAAACAGATAACCAGTCAGATAGACATAGACAGAAGGATAGGCAAGCAAGCACAAAAGGCAGACAAACTGACACCAAGGGAGGCAGGCAGGCAGGCAACAAGAACAGGCAGACAGACAGGCAGGCAGACAAACGACCAGATAGACAACCAAACAGAAAGAGAAACAGACAGAAAAAAATGAGTGAATAAGTTCAAATCTAATCAGATAAGCTAGTATAGATTTTGTTACCAGAAGGAAGAACAAGAGATCTTCTCAGGATCTCTTTCCATCTCACTCTGATCTCCCACCTCTCCACTGAATGTGCCTCCGCCTTTGGCACCACGTTATGATCACAGACAGTCCGCCCAGCCGACAGACGCTACCGCTATAAATTATCGATTCCAGAGATGGGAGTCGCGCCGCGCCCGCAGCTGTTCAATGTGGGTTCCTCGATTTTCCTTTATTTTCATCTCTAGCGGGATTATTTGGAGATAGCGAGCGGTAAATTTCTCCAGAAGGATACCCATCATGAATCAGGGGAAAAAAATCTGAATTTAATATGTTAAAAGTAAACATTTTTCACAGAAGTCGACATGAGCAGCTAATGAAAAAAAAAGAAAACCTTTGATTCCGTAGGAAAGGATGAAGGGAAAGGAAATCTTCAAAAAATTTGCGGAATGAAGTAGATAGCAAAGACACACTTCAGTATGAGCTTACGAATCTATATTAAATTTTCTTAAAGTTAAGTTTACACCCTTACAAAAACTAGGCTTACAGAATGAGCAGCCAGACAACATTTGGGGTAAGAAGATGGAGAGAAAGCGCTTCTAAGAAAGCACAGACTAAAAAGATAAAGAATCTCTTCATCAAGCTTTGATTTTTAATAATGTAATCTTTCGAGACAGCAGTTGCTTACAAATCAGGATAGAGGAAGATTCCACTATGAGAGTGCAGAATGAAGGTAGAAAGGAACCAGCCTCTGAGATAATTTGTTATATTTTCATACTATAATACAGTAGTAAAATGAAGAAAGAGCGATTAAAACAGCGGTGACTAACATGGAAAGACAGAAATTATGAGATGTCCAGACTGGAGAGAAGTAGACTAGAAGTGATGCCAGTCACCAGCTGCTATATATATATATATATCCTTGAACACGTTTACTATGAAATTAGCATTTTCCCGGAACTCTTTTCAAGTACAAGTCATAGTTAGATCAAGCCATTCCTAGAAACATTGCAAAATATATCTTATACAAAATAGTTTAGAAGGTCCTGAGGCTTTCGTAATAAGAGTGTTTATTTTCATTTATTTCCCTTTGACTACAGATATAAAACTAACTGACTCATTCTCTTCATGGTTTTAAGGAAGGAATGATGATCGGCTACGGTATCAATATAAATCATTTCAAGGTATTACTCCCCCCCCCCCNCCCCCCCCTCCCACCACCACCACCACCATTATTAGGAAGTCTAATTATTCAGCCGTTGATGCTTGAGTTCTGATTCTCATTCACAGAGAACAGGTTAAAAAAAAACAACACAACAGCAACAAACAAACGTGGTCCCATCCTACTTCAAGCACTTTCTCCTTCCCTCGATTTCTCCTCGTGAAATCAATTTATCTGATGCTATTCCGAATAAAGGGTACCCTTTGTCCATGTCCTCGTCGGCCTATCGGTCCACTTCTCGAAAGTGCCCATCTCCCCCGTTTACCCCGCCTCCTTTCACAGCCATGGTACTAGTTCCGGGTCCACATAATATTACAGTACGGCAGTCCTATTGGTACTGACATCCAAAATGTCAAGGAGAATTTAAAAAAAAAAAGCAAACCCGAAGGCTTTCGGGACGAAGAAAGAAAATGTTTTTTGTTTTATTTTATGGAAGTGGGGGAGAGAGTTCGGAGGAAGGCGGTGAGGGCAGTGGCCGTCACTTTAGTTCAGACGATGCTATCGATCGGGACAAGGGAGGGATGTTGGTCGATCAAATAGGGCGCTTCTTTGTTCTTTGTTACATGCATTAGTGTTCGATTATCTGATCGATTACCATTGCTTCAGTCCAATGACGACAAAAGACGGGGCTAATGTTCTGTAAGCTGCTGATACAATCCAGGATCAAGCATCGTTAAGCCGTTAATTATATTTTTTCTTGGCCTCTTAGTGTGGACGGTTGATAAACCTAGACTAGATGAGTTTGACTGAGTACACAGGTTATAAGCTTACTATTTATGTTAACGAAAGCGACAGATAGAGAGAGCGAGAGATAAAGAGAGCAAGAGAGAGAGAGAGAGAAAGAGAGAGAGAAAAAAAGAAAGAGAGAGAGAGAAAGAAAGAAAGAGCGAGAGAGAATGAGTGGGGAAGGAGACAATTCAAGGGCAGCTATCGATTTTTTTTCACGCCAAACTACAGTATTAAGAGTGACCTACCATTATGGACTTGTTGAGAACAATGGAATGTCATTGGTTGACTTGCTGACACTAAACCAATGAAATGCTGCGTGACACAAAGCCCCTTGGAAGTACATTTGTTTACAAGATGGCGTCCAGCCACGGCTATCCGAAGTGGCTGATAAGTTGTAAAGATGACATTACGAAGTCTAAAGTAAACAAAGCTTTAGTTTTAGAAAAGAGATATGTTACACATATCAATACTATCTTGTTAAGGGACAAGAATAAACATTTCATCGTATCAGAGTAACGTACACGTCATATCTTGTTAGCTATCCTAGATCTATCCTAGAACAAACCCTTTCCTAATTGCTTGTAGATCTTCATCGTTTCTGTCATCATTAAATCCAAGGCACAGAGAGACTCTTCTATTCCTAAATATTGCTTGCCAGAAAGAGATGAAGGTTTAAAGTGACTACAGTCTTAACGAAAAATTGATCTCCTATGCGCCCTACCAATACTTAGACTAGTCTAGTTAGACAAGTCTTAACTTTGGCTTGCTGTAAGTTGTTTAAAAATTACAGGAACATAAAACTTCAAGAGTCTTTAGTTATTAGGCTTTTGAAGCACAGCATTTTTTTTCAGGGTCCTAATAGATGTAGGGTAATAAAGGACTTTGCAGACTTGCATCATTTATTAAAGTTTGGTCTGCCTCAGAGCTCAGAATTATTTCCAATGCCAACATATAAAAAATGGTTTTGTTTTTCCAGGAATGGAATACCTTTGTCCATGAGCTGCATGAGGCAATTCAGCAACAGCTTACAGAGAGCCATGTCCAGTATTTCACAGATCTCTCAGAGGCAGAGAAAGAGCTCTTTATGCAACGAGCCACAAAGGTATTGGAACGAGGTAATAAAAGAATAAACTTAGAACAGCTCCTCAGTGAACATAATGATCAGTTGCCCTGAATTGATATTTTTTGTAGAGAGAGAAATCTTTAGCTGAACATGTTTTAAACAATCCAGAATTGTTTATATGCGTATTAATTGAAAGCCCTTGGTTTCATTATATTTGTAATATTAGCATATTTGATTGTTTGCATACCTGACACTTTTTTTTACATAATGTTAGGTTTCTAGAGACCTAAAATATGGATATGAACTTTATTCATGAGTATTAAAAACCAGAAATAAATTATTGAGATGGATATGAAATAAATGGCTATATACAATCTAATCACATGCAGTTTTGCATTCCTCTTACATTTTATGATTCTTATTATTTGAACACTCCACTGCCGCGCAAATTGCAGAGACATTTTTTCTGATTATTACTAGGCTCATCTTCCAAAAGTCTCTTCAATAAGGTTTCTGGGCTGATGGATCAACATTTGAATGATCAGATAGGCAAACAACTTCTGGATGATTACCCTACAGGTAAGTCGTAAGGGCAGTAGTGTTAAATGTATTCTCATGGGATCCGATTAATCCCAGAAAGTAAGTTACACTGCACCACTTTGCTTGATTCAAAAAATCATAGGATGACCAAAATTTCTTTAAATTACAACTTTCTCCATGCATCTGAGCACTTAGGATAAAATGGAGTTTTGAGTACCTGTGAACATAGTTATAATTTGATTATTTATTATTTTGGCACCAAAGAAATTAATTAATTCATTCAAGTATTCTCAAGTATTTTTGGAGTTTTTAGTTACAAAAAATACATGTTTAGAGGGTCCTGAGTCTGGCTAATTGGTGTGTTGATTTGTGGTAGCTGCAATAAGCTAAAGATTTGGGGTATTACTTTTACTCTTTGCCGTGTTTTTAGCATTTTTATTTTGCTCTTGGACATGTCATTCCTAGATTAATATCCACAAACCTGTCACAAAATTTTTTTTGTTCAAAGTTTTCATTCTTCTTCTTATGTCATCTGGTACCAGTGTTTTGATCTTTCAATAACAGATTGTGATCCTTTTACTTACATTCACAGACACCAGATCTGATCTCATCATAGAAGCCGCAGAGGAAGGATCCATGAGCTTGTTAAAGCGATGGCCAGATATGAAAAACAAACTTCACATCTGCTTCAATCAGCCACTTCCAGAGCCTATCAGGCAGCTTGCCTGGCATCTCTATCTCAGCAATCCACGCAGTAAGTAATTCAAGATATTTGTGCTGAAATTCATACACTATTTAACCTGAGGAATACTTCCTTTATAAAGCTCAATATTACAGCCTGGGAAATGAGCTTAATTATTATTAGTTTGCACAGACTTTGCAAAACACAGAAATAGTTACTTGGAGGCAACATATCCCTGACTCCAGCATGAGAAAACTTACTTTATTAGGTAAGTTTGGACCAACATTTAGAAGATTTATGATTCTATCTGGTTTGCAAATGTCATGTCTACTCTTCCTGGATGAAACAGTTCCATGGGAAACTGAGACATTTTGGGTGACGCAATGTGAATAAGATGTAGTAAGCATGAATATGATCCTCAACCTTTGTAAAGTGAGAGGCGACTCATTTCACACTCACCCACTATTGTGTTTAATTTTGTGGTTGAATTTGTAAGTGTGTTGATTCCCACTTGGGAAACATGATGATTTGATCTAATATTTGACAGATTTGGCATGCTGCAGGTTATGTAGAAGATGCCAGCCAGCTGCATTTGGTAAATTGCTCTAGTGTATGGAACAGACTATTGCTGTCCAGTTCTTCTAGTATTAATACTATTGATCTCTCTTATATGGCTGGTAGTTCAAATCTGTTGTCAGTAGTCTCGTCTGTCCTTGATACTGTCTGATTTGTTTGGCTGGTCAGTTGCAGTTTGAGGGATTTTATTGTAGGATACTGTAACTAAAGGATTTGAATATTTTGCATTCTTCCAGCTCGCAAAACATATGTAGATATTCTGAACGGGAACCCAAGGGCAGCCATTTCCCCACAGGATATGGACATCTCCCAGAAGGTGGAGCAGATGGTGCTATCTGAGACAACATTTGGTGACCTCAAGGGTCATATAGGTAGGTCAGAGTCAAGCACATTGTATAGGAGTCAAGCAGATTGTATATATATATTGCTCACAGGACATACATTGCATCCTTTTCTGGATGGAGTCTTGGTGTCCACGGCTAAGCTGGATACAGTAAGATTTACAGTTCTTCAAATTATAGGCATTAGAACTTGATGCTCCCTTTCCTTCCTTACCCCCACTCCTTACCCCCACTCTTATTTTGTATTCTCCAACATTCCCCCTTTCCTCTTAAGTTTGAACACTAATCCTACAGTAGCAATTGATTTTTGGTGTCTAAGACATGCTGTTTCAGATTTTGTAATATTTGAATAGTGATAAATGTAGTCGTGGGAGGGAAAATAAAGTCGGTTTGAAATAATGAAGAAATGCACTTTGCATATCATTTCAATACACCTTTTCATGTTGTGTGGCTAGGAGGAGTTATTTGAAAAAGACCTCTTATGATAAGCTGTCATTGTTATTGACAGGTGCCTTCTATGCACTGAAAGCCACACTCTCCTACCACCATGCAGTTCAGCAGACAAATAGCAGACTGAGGGATATTGATTACTTTCTGGTGGTCCCTTTTGTAGTGGTGGCAAATAACAGTCTCTCCAGGTAAGTAGCTGTTTGTGTAAATAGAATAATACTTTGTTCAGAGGCCGAAATAAAACTTCTCATAATGATATCACACTCATGGCCATAGAAAAGAAACACTACTAAGTGTTTATTCAGTAAGGGAAGATACCTGAATAAACATCTGGACGTTAGAAATATTAGCCTTCATGCTGTGGTGATCGAATAAGATGTACCATTCGCTCACTTTGCTTAAATATGGCAATGTTTATGCATCTCCTTGAAGAGCATTGAGAGTGATGGTAGAATTTTGCAGCCCAGGGTCACCTCACCGGCTGGCAGACAACATGTGCAGTGGTCATTATCCGTAACAATGGCCCTGCAGCCAGTGAGAGACTGGGCCTGGGGTGCCCTGCACTACGATTGTTAGAACAGAAATGCTGAAGGACAGGAAAATTCTGCATAAGCTGGTAAGATAATATGTAAGCCAGTTAGTCTCAGCATTTAAGTTTGAAGAGTTTTTTTTTCTGTGTTAATAATATTATTTAATCATATGAATTTCATTGCATATGCACATTCCCTTCTCTCTTCCACAGACGAGACCCAGCCCCAGGCAAAGTGGTTGCATTACTAGTGGAAGAATACCTAACTTACATGTCAACAAGACCTGGTTTTGTTATTGACTCAGGATCACCAGTTAGTATATTACAACTTTTAATGTATGAAAGATTTAATAATGATAGGAATTTGAAGGAAGAGCTTTTAGATCAGAGCCAGATGGAAATCTTTAAAGTCTTTGTAGTTATTTGTCTTTATCCTTTCTTCTACTTGGCCATTGTTTGGATATGATATTAATGTTAGTTTATAGAAACCATCATCAAATTACTTTGTTAAAATTCAGTGAAAGATGACAGTGCTGACTCTTTGGGTTGCAAATAAATTTGTTCACCAACTGGCTAAATTTTGCAAATGCTCTAAAGTTACTGGCGAAAAATGAAAACTCACTTTGTAAACTGTGATATTTGGTTTAGTCAAATATAAATTGCCATAATAATATATCTATAACTAGAAAGACATTCTGTGACCACACTCTGCAACACTGGCAAGCTGTTAGCCACTGCATAAATACATTTTAAAACTCAATATGCACAACTATTTTATAGATGACAGTTAAATTGCTGTAAAATTTTTATGTTTGGCTCAGTCTGGATTACATTTTGTTTTTGTCTCCTCATCAGACTCACAACGAGGAAGTGAAAGGGTTTGTCAATAATGTTGCCACAATCTTGGAAAAACACTACCATTCCATGGTTCAAGTTGTTACAAAGAATTTTGTTCCTGCCAGAGGTTAGTAAGTGACTACAAGGAATGGAAGATAAGAGACAATGGGAAAAGAAGAAATAAATAAGAGAACATGAGAGAAGAAAAAGATAGAGAAAGAAAGAAAGGATAGAAAGCCATTGATGTCTGATTTAAGTATTACTGGCATTAATGGCATCATTTACCCTTTAAATGATTATTATAGTGTGAGCAGTCGGGAAGTGTGTTTGGGTCACGGGTGAACACTAGGCTCGCACGTGAAAGTAGGGACCGATTCAGGCAGTAGGTATTTAAGGATTAAATTGCTGTCAAGTTAGCGTCCCTGTAGTGTAGTGGTAACACGCTCGGACTTGCAAGCTGAGAGACCCTGGTTCGATTACCGGCAGGGACAGAAATTTTCTAGAATAGGTTTTTTTCGGCCCTTCTTCTCAAAATTGATCATTCACAGTAATTTGGTAAAATCCCTGGTGACACACTTCCTGAAAATAATATGTAACATCTGAAAAAAAATTATCAGACTAAGCTCACCTTCCTCCCCCTTAAATATAAGAGAAAGAATTCTATACTGTATTGCCTTTCCACCCGGTTACAATAGCTACTCATGGTCATTGAAATGACATGAATTTCTTTACTTTGGATTTTGGATGCTTGAAATTTTGTGCTGTGCTGTGTTTGAGCATGTGACACTTCTGAACACATTCCTCAAATTCACAGCTTTCTCAAACCAGGACTCTGTCCCTCTGTTATCTCTGTTTCTGTAACCGTGTATGTTTTCCCTATATCATGGATAAAGCAAGTACAATTTTGAATTCCAACAAATTTGAGGAAAGCATATTCCTCTGTATCTTGTCTACATTTTCTCTAAATCATGGATATAGCAAGTACAGTTTTGGATTCTAACAAGCACTAAGGAAAGCATGGTTATATGTTTTTTTGTTTTTCTTGTCGCCAGAAAAGATTGTAGCCACTGAGAAAGGTTCCAGAGCTCTGCTGGTGGAAGGGCTAAAGGAGCTGATCAGGCCTATGATGAGGACAATGTTAATTGGTTGGTGATGCTATGAATGCTGTTGTGGATAGCCATAATGGTGATAACAAAGCTGAGACTGACCATAGTCATGATGATAGTGATCAAAATTCAGTAATTAGTGTTTTACACACATACATTTATACAAAGTCATCAGTTTGATCTCAAGAAGAAGATGATGATGATGATGATGATATTGTAGCAGAAAATTTTGGATAAAGTAATCTTGTATACTTTATGTAAATTCAGAAATAATATTGAGCATTTGATAGTGGTCAATCTTTTGTTTTTCTTGTTTGTTCCCTTTATGTTCATGTATCTGTGACAGCTCTCAAAGTGTTTGTTGTTGTTGTGAATGATATTGGACAAATTTTTCCTGTTGATGATTTCTTGAGGTGTCACTGCTGAAAGATTATTTTAAGGATTAAGGTGTCCGCTGATTTAGAAAGCACTGTTGTATGTTATATTTTTGCAAGTTTGTCTTTAGATAATATTATATGTATAACGCGAGTGAAAAATACGGATGGCTGTTCTGTTACATTACTTCTTTTTTTCCAGGCTACCTGAATTTTGACACCTTGCTGTATGTTTGGGATCAGTACATCATTGGCTTGGATGTGCCAGGGTTCAGTGCAGAATGGCTGGCTGTTGTCATAGCAACTTTACTAGGCTTAGAGTATGACAAGTTGAAAGATTGCCAGTCTGTAAGTTATATGTTTGAGAATGAAAGTCTTCCTTTGTTTGGTTAATTGATAGGCTGGTGATTTGGCAGTATTCATTGTCCCATAGAGTGGTGGACCATTTGGAAACTTTCAAATTAGCGAAAATCATTCTCACTTTCTTCTTGTATTCCTTTTTCTTTCATTCTTTTTTCCTTTCTTTTACCCCCTTACTCATTCTTTCCATCTTCCTCTTATTTGTCTTCCTTTCATTTTTTCATCTTGGCATTCTACATTGCCCAACAACAACAGAACACTGTAAATTGCTGAAACCAACAAATGATAATACTGTACTGTGTTTTCTCAGTGCATGCCATTACATTTTACTTCATAATTTCCAGCCTTTAGCCATGGAGACTGTGTTGAACAGAGACAGTCCACTACTGACAGTCCAGCAATTTCAGTATCAGGTGAGTTGCCTTCCTCTAAGCTTTACATCAAATTAGAATGGCTATGGGAAGGAGACAATAGATAGATGCTTTGGAGATCATAGAGAGAAGGGAAGAAATAACAAATGAAAAAATGTGCACTGCAGGATATTAAAGATAAAATAAATTTCTATATAAATACTGTAGGTGTTTTCATGTAGGGCTCCTCCATAGTCTTTTCAATACAATACATCAGCTGTACTCTGTGCATTAACAGTCATTACCACATTAAATCTACAAAGAACTAACATGTATCTCCACTCTCAGTGTTATATTATAGATCATACTTCTCTTGTTTCTTTGCTTGATTATAAGGGACAATACACTCCAAACATGATATATCTTATACATCATTAGCATAGAAAATTACAGCATTAAGGCAAAAAGCAGCCAGACAGCCTAGAGCTTGAGAANCATGTTTATCTTATTATGTGCAAAAAATCATATAAAAGTATCAACTTTTACACATGCAGTGATGTTTTGAAAACAGCCCAAAATCCTCAGTCCCAGTGGGGTGGCAGCCATTTTTTAGATCAGTCCCAGCAGTACTGACTGCCAGAAATAGGTCAGTCTCCAGTGAGTTAATCCTTGTGATGCTATGGTAGAACCAGTTCTCATCTTCACTTTGCTGGGTGCTGTGGTAGAATATGTTGGCATTCCAGCCCTGACCGTGTCATATGGCAGTTGAATTTTGCAGACAACACATGCAGTGGTCATTAATCATTACAGTGGTCATGCAGCCAGCGGGAGGCTGGACCTGAGACACCCTGCGCTATTAGAGTTAACAATTTGAGCTTTCTATGGTCTCGGAAGACTGACATATTGGATATAAAAGGAGAAGTTATTTGAAGTGGAAGAAAAATATACAAAAAACCCCCCGCAGTCACATATAACCATTTTGTTAGCATAAAGAGAACAAATATCTCATATAATGCCTAAGACTAGACATTTTTAGGACATGCTTGAATAATGAACAAAAAAAATTACTGAGAATTCTAACTGAAATGATACCAATAGGAGTAGCCACTGATTTGTGAAATATGACCTTATACATCAATATATATGATGTAAAGAAGAAATAGGGAAAGTAATGTTCTTTTCTTGTCAGCACGAGTGTGCATTACAGAAAACCCTGTGTACTATAACTAAACCATAACTATAACTATAACTACCTGTCTGTACTGGCCAGCTGGGAATAAGAGTCAGTCTAAACTTTCCTCAGTATTATTGTTATTATGTTATTTCTATAGTGGTAACATTTTTGTCATAGCTTTGTGAGCCTTGTCCCTTATGTAGCTGTCACATATACCCTGAAAGAACAGAAGCATCTTGCAGAACGTAACATTCCTTTCTGTGTTTTATCCATTCAGCTGTCCACCCGCCTTGGAGACACTGGTACAATGATCAGATTCCACCTTATACTAAACCTCAGGATAGACGGAAGGCCAGAGAAGAGAGGGAGGCAGAGAGAGAAAGGTAAGGGAGGAAAGGAGGGCTAGGAAATCTCAGTGTTGCTGCTGGACATCTTTCTGAGCTGCGTAGGGTCCTTACACATACTCATAGCCCCTGCATATTGTGATGTTCTTAGCATGGGAGGAGGGAATGCTCTTTAACTTCAGCATACCGTCATTGACGTCCGTGTAAAAACTATCGTTTTTGCTATGTAAAAATGAGTCCCATTGGCATAGAATCTACATTAAGATATTGATAATCATAACAGGAAAGGAGTAAGTCAAGGGAACAGATACACACCAGTTGAGAGAAGCAGTGAAAATGTTAGCAGTATGGCATAGAAAGAAAAATGAAGGGTGAACAAGGGTGAGAAAGTTGAGCAAAGGAGACAGTGTTTCAGCTTTTCTGTTAACAAGTTTTTAACAGTTTACTTTTTTTATTGCATTTTTTTAATTGATGAAATTCACAGGTAATGAGGTAGGTTTACTTGAAACATAATATGCTAATTTCTAATCATAGTAAATAATTTACATTTTCAGACTGCTACAGCAACAGAAAGATGCAGAGAAAAAGAGAAAGGAGGCAGAGCTGAGAGATAGGAAGTAAGTCATGCACTTCCCTTTACCCATGTCTTATTACTGCTGATGCTTATCCTTCCTAGCCCTTGAAGATCCAGTCATAAAGATTTGTTCATTGGTCACAGATGATGACTTTGAATAAGCTGGCAATTATTTGCCAAAATAATTTTTATGGTATTCCTAACTGGAAACGGTAGGGACAGAATATCTTTTGTTTATCTGAATAATTACTTGAAAGCATCTTGTCTAGAGGTTTACCAAGGCACATTATCACAACTCATCCCCTATTGTGTAGATGATGATGCCACTCATAATATGCTCAATTCATCATTTAGAAACTGATGTCATCTATATGCCTTGCCAACAAAATCATAACGATGTTTTCTATGTAATTCACACAGTGGATTGTTGAGGCTGTTACAGTAAATGAAATAGCAATAGTAAAAATAAGGAGATCATGCAAGTCTCATGTCTAGGTTTTTGCCCGCTTTCACAACTTCAGACCAGATCATTTTAGGATATTCTGAACGCTCTGGAAGCTTATAGTGCTGTTGCCATTTACAGTTCTGATCATTAACATTTTGATATCTTTCACTGCTTATGGCCAGGTACTTATTTTATAGGTGGATGGAGTGAGCAGAACTTGAACGAAATGTCTTTTCAAGGTCATTACAATATGACCATGACAGTAATTGAAACCACAATATTTTGAACCAGAGCCAAATGCTGTAACCATTGGCCACACTAATCCACACTAAATACACGGCAATATGATCAGTACTGTGTCATGTAAAGTTTTCCATGTTTGACTTCGCAGAGCTGCAGATGGTGCCATGATGAAAACTGCTGCTGCAGAGAGAGCAAGGATGGATAAAGAGAGGAATGAGTTGGAAGACCAGCTTCAGGAGGTGCTAAAACTGGCTCATATCATGTCCTGGCAGAGAATGATGCTGATGATGATGATAGTGTTTTAGTTCTATCTGTTGAATGCAACAGTATTATTTGCAGAAGATTTTAGTCATATACCCTTAGATAAATTTGCCTGGAGTCATACAAGAAATTTACCGACTGTTATATATATAGTCATTATGCATCCATAATAGCCTAAGTCAGCCGTAAGTCAGAATGGAAGAAGGTTACCAGTTTGTTTATTGTTTATTAAATCGACTCTTACTGACATGTTAAAATAAAAATTATAGTGCAGCAGTCTTTCCCTGTCAAACTTGGAGTTGCAAAGATACGCGTCCACTGCTTTTGCCATGCCCTTGTTTTCTGCAAATCTTAAAGAAGAACTTAAGCCGTTGTGGAAGCACAACAATGAAATGGTGATATTCATGTAGACAGATATTCAGTATTAGTTGTATGCATGTGCATGAAGTCCAGTGTTATCTCTTAATGATTATAGTTTTTGATGATGATAATAATGATGATAATGCTGACACTTATTACAGTGACAGTGACATATTGATAGAAGAGATCAGGCAAAATTGGAAGATCAATTTGGATCAGGATTTGTTTCATCATATCTAAGTATGGAAGAACAGCGTATAGAGTAAACTGTGCATGTGATGAGTCACTGCCATGTGCTTTGAATATTTTTGGTTCTGATCTTCAGAACATCTAGCATAATAATAAGACACTGCCATATCATTGCCTGTCTGACAAAGGGCTGTATGGACATTTGCTAGTTATTCAGGAGAGCATTGTAAAGTTTCAAAGAGATTGGAAATTGATAACATACGCCCAATCAGTAAATATTTAATATCTTTGGCACTGTCGGAGCTATCACCACTTCATGAGAACATAGATCTCCGTGGGGGCTTTCAGAAAGTAGTCACAGCTCAGTACACCCCTTCCTGAGATGGGCGACATGATGAGGACTAGCTATAATAATAATAATGCGGTTTATAAGTCTCGTATCCAGGCTAATGTCCGCTCACGTGACTTCACACTATCATTACCCCAGCAGGCTTGATCATTCTAGGACTTTCTCGACTCCCTGGGGAGCATACAGTGCCGCTGCCATTTATAGGCGTTGATCACTAGCATTCTGACAATATCTTCCACTGCCTAAAGCCAGGTACCCATTTTACAGACGGGTGGACTGAGGAAAATGAGAATGAAATGCTTTCCCAAGGCACTTACAACATGACCGTGGTCGGGAATCGAACTCACAACCTTTAGATCTTGAGTCCAACGCGTAACCATTAGGCCACACTGCTAATGAGTGTAGGTTCATGCAAAGTTTATATGTCTTTTATCACAGGAAAGAAGAAAACGACTTGATGGGGAAAGAAGAGCTCAAGATGAAATAGCCCAGCTTCGGAGAGAACTGGATGCCTTAAGAAAACCTGTAAGAATGTGTGTTTTTCTATTAAATTTTTGACTAATAATAGACTTTTGCGTAGAATAAAGTAGAAATTTTGTTTTATTTTAACCATACAATTGAGTATGGATGGAGACCTTATGTCACAAATGATCTAAATCTGTCACTTAATTAAAGCAAAATCACTTGGCAATGATGTCTCGAGAACATAACTGCTTACAGATTTAGATTACCTGTGCTGCGGGCTCTTCAAGTTTGATTCGCATTACAGCATACTAATGACAGTGTTCTGCTTTGGATGACATTCTGTAGTTTACCTTGGAGCTTACTAATGATACAGTTTAGCTTATTATAACATAAATGCACATTTACCATATTCCCTGTAATAAGCAAACCATATTTGATAAGCATTCCTCTTTATCATGTCTAATGTTTTGCAGCAAAAGAGCTTATGTTGGTTTTCCCACTAAAATCACCTTTATTTGCATATTTATGATCCACTTGTCAATATTCATCTCCTGGCCAAAAACTTTTTGGACCGTAACTACTGTAAATGAAGTAGCACAAATCAAAAAAAGTATTTTGTGGCAGCAAAAAGCTACATTCAAACAGAATCACATAATTTTCTCAAAAAAACAGCCTTGGTAAAGATAAGTCCTTGTGTAGCAACACGTTAGACATGTGGGATGCCTATAAGAGAGAATATGGTAAACGTTATGCTTTATTTTTAGACATCTCCAAAATGGACATGTTTTTAATCTTGGATGCTGTAAAATTGTGTCGTAATGTTAGATTACACAGCACACTATTTCTTATTGTTAGGTTAAACAGCTTACTGACAGTACAGTGAGTCCAGTAAGTAGTAGTCGACATAGTTAGTGAGCTAGAGTATTCTGCTCCCTGGAGGCAAATCATGCAACAGTCTCCAGTTATAGTTGGCTTTGTCCTCCACATAAAGTATTGGACTGACCTTAGGCATAGAGTAAAGAAAATATGAATCAACATAGTGCTCTGTTTCCAGACAAGCGTAGCTACAAGTTGTATCTCTCTTGAAGAGATCAGAAATATAAGAGGTGAGCATGTACTGTTAGCTGTTGTGTGAATTTATGAGGACCTGTGTAATTGGTCCCCTCTTAGTCAGTAAAACAGAGATCAGTAAAAGTTCCTGTGTGAATTTTGACCTGTCCGTCTGATCAGATACATAGAGAACTTTAATGGGCACTTAGAATGGCACACATAAAAAGTACAAAACATGTTCAGCTCATATATTCCCTTTATTTCAAAATTTTATTCTTACTTACTTATATTGATAATTTAGGCTTTTATTCATGTTTATTAATATATTTATCTTATTTATTGTATTATATGATCATATTTTTAAAAAAATTATTTACTTAATTCTATCAAATTTCCAGGTTATTCTTTTCTCTTATTTTAAACATTTTTTTAAACCCATTATGTACAGTGTAGTACTTTTAATTTGATATGGATTCTTCTGTTTATTTTGTTTGATTCTACATTTGTGAAGTAGTACAACAGATTGCAACATATATGGAACATATCAGCTTTCAGTCTGAACACACCCTTCTTTCCCTAAACCCAAAGATGAGCCTTTTTATTACAATATGTTAGACAAGTGGTGTGCCTTTAAGAGAGAAGATGGTGAATATTATTCCTTACTCTTAAGATCTTAGACAACTCCAAAATGAATCTGTGATTAATATAAGATACTGTACTGTAAATATATGTGTTGTAGTGTTAAGTTACACAACACTGTATCCTATTGATAGATTACCCAGCACACTAACAGTGCAGTGAGTACCGTAAGTGATATATGATATCAGATAGTTGGCTAGTAAAATTTAGTAAAAAATCCTGTGAACTGCACACTAAAAAGTAGGTAAACATAACTAGAAATGATCAACATTAAAATCACAGAAAGTGCAGGATCCTGCATTTAAATTAATGAATGTTTTTTTGTGCAGTTTGAAGGACTGTTATATATCTTGACTTGTAGTTGGCTGTAGTATTTCATTCCTAGGAAGCAAAGCAAGCTGTTAACCACAGTTAGGGGTTGCTTTTCCTTCATATAAGGACATATTATTTCAGTATAGAGGGAATGAGTGGGCAGATATAATAGAGCTAGCAAGTGATTAGGGTTCAGTGAAATCGGCATGGGCATGTCACATAATGCATGAATTATGATGAAATATGCATGATATAATGCATGAATGCATATGTAGTAGCTAAACTGGTTTGCTCCTCAAAATGGCAAAAAGAAGATGAGCAGCAAAATTTTCTTGTTATCTGTCTGAAGATAATCTTATACATGTATCTTGTTTGATGAAACACAAGACATGAGGGTGAAATTTTATCAACTAGTCTATTTTGTGACATCTGAAAATGAAAATTCACACACATTTCAAGTGATATGTTAAATTGATATATTCAGAGAGAGAGAGAACAGCTTAGGTGGTTTTTTGGGATTTTAGACAATGCCATGTGTGGGATTTTGGCATGCAAAAGACAAAACTATTAATGCTAGATCCATCCTGGAGTATTAGATAAACTATTTTTGCAAAATTAAAAGCATATAACTAACCACTGCTTTTTTAATGAATATTTAGTCTAACATTGTAGCTGTAACAATGACAGAGTAGGTAGGATGTCACCATTATAGTAGGACGTCACTGTTATAGTTCAAAGCCCTATCCGTGTAGCAGAGTTTGCATAGAACAGAGGGTTGCGTTTTTGCACGGGGCAATGCACTGCACTCATGTTGACCCTGAAACTCAGGCAAGTTTATGGGCAATATATCTAGAGCTTGGTTTGGGGTTAGGGGTGGAATAAGGAAGGAAAAAGGAAGAAAAAGCCATCTTGGGATAGTCCCTACACATCATCATTACGTAGGAACACTCTCATGTGTGAATTCTCTTTTTTTCAGTCCAAGCTCCTGGTTCTATAATACTGTTCATTTAAAAGCAATATCATGGGACTCTCCCAGCCAAAAGCCTATGCTGATGTTAGGAGTAGAGGTTGGACCCCAAAGGTCCAGCAAATTTCGTAAACAAAGTCGAGAAGTAGACATGTGCCCAAATTCACGCATCCTAATTGGCTGAAGGGATTAGCATGCTGTGTGAAAATGCAACCCTCCATTGTAGTAAGATCCCATTGCCTTATGCAAGGTTAACCTGAAAACTTTCCAGACCCATTCTTTTTATCTGATCCCAAGTCCCTGCCAAACCTGAATAACCTCATAAACTCAGATTATTCATAATTCCATTCAGATTTACTGGTACATCAGATGGCAATAATTTTCAACAAAGGCCCGCTTCTGGGTAATACGTCCCACTCATAACTGTAGCATAAAAAATTGCTCACCATAATGTGAAATGGTGCTTAGTACTAATGCCCCCCACAGATGGAACAGTAAAGCATAAAGCAAATTGATGTCACCAGTATTGGCAGTGAGGGTTGCGCACAGTTAATAGACCTGTCAGATTAAACACTATTTTTTTCCACTATTTTGCTGTGAATTTAAATTTGGGTTCAGGACTAAGGGAAGGGTATAATAAGGGCCTTACTGACCTATATTATGTTATAACTCGGCCCATGTTCTTTCATCAAAGCCTTAACAAGTTTGGGCTTTGATGAAAGAAAGTTTGCAGGCTTATGAAAACGTTCAGGTCAGTAACTCTGTGTTGTGGACTGCTTTTTTGGAATTGAAGTTTTGAGATCCTACTGTACTTTGCTTTATTAGGTAACTTTTGTTTATATTTGGATGCTGTAACCACTATATTTTATTACATGCACCATGAATGTCTTTATACTGCCTTTGACATGAGTATGACAAAATGCATCTTCCAGGGTCCAGGTATCTTAGATACCCATCGCAGTGGTGGTATCTTAGAGACATATCGAAGTGATCAGGTATTCATTGGCATAGTCAAGCACTGTTATTTTTTATTGTGTTCATGCACCTGAGTGATGCATTAAAAGTTCCTTTGTTCAATCTAGGATGAAAATATTCCAACATAAGATGTAACTTGATTGATAAGGCTGGTGAAGAAATTTACGAGTCACACTGATTGTACTGATTGCAAAACATTCCAAACCTGTGGAGAGCAACTTGAAACACACCATAAATAAAAGCCCTGAAGGCCCTTGAAAAGTTGCTAATGGCAGGTGTCCAGAATCACTTTGAGTCAGTAGAACATGTTTTTTTAAAGGAGAAAATATGTATAGTGTTGATTTGATTTCAGCTGATTTTCAACTTCAGGAATGTGCATTATTCATCCAAAAACTCCAGGACTGGCCAGGCAGCCAAAATACACTTTAGGGAGTATTCTGGCTCAATTGTATATTTTTAAGCGATACATACATTTTTCTGAGTCATCTTCACTATCCAGCAGCCAGGTTTTCGATCCAATGTATATGTATTAAACTTACTTATACAGCAGCCTTCTTCTCTAGTACAGTGGATATCTCGCTCACTCAAAATCTTACATGGTTTACATGAACCAGTCTTTAAATGACCTCCATTTTATTAGATGAGTAAGAAGCATTTTGCTGGGCTTTGTCATATATGAAATTCACCATCTGACTGTCCAGCCAAACTACTCCTGTCCAATGTTCAATTACATAATGTTTTACAGTTAAGAAGGACCTTGATTCTCAAGATTAACCCTCACCATTGACTCAATATCCATATACACAGTGATGAAGAATGAGACTCGCAGTATTAATTATTTCTTTGTGCTGATCAGTGCCAGTGTGTTCACTTGTTGCAAGGTTGTTAACCATGTCATTCCTCATTTCATACACATACCCACCATACTTTGGCCCTCTCTTCTGGGACTACATAATTTATATTTCACCCATATTTCCATTCGTTGACATGTTCTCTGTAGTTGAATTAATTTTACACTTACAAGTATTTGTTTTGAGAAAGCATCAGAGTCCCGTATTTGTGATTAAGAAGGGTGATGTAAGCATTGGTCAGTGGCCTATTTCTCAGTCTTGATCATGTTCCATTTGAAAGAAAACAAATGATAAGATCACATAGGATCTGTTGCTGTCTAAGATTTTGCAGTCCAGTATTTTTTCACCTGGAAAGTTCTGTTTTATCATAGAAAGTAGAATAGCAGTTGTTCCCAGCTGCCTAAGTTCTTGGTGTCACAAGCAGTTTTGTAGGTTCCTATGTAGTATAGAGGCAGATGAGGAGTTTGATAAACTATTCTCACTATAGGAATGACTTCTGTCTATTACTTCGTGAATGGATATATCATTAACTGGGAGTTATTTTGCATGTGTAAATGAATAACTAGCAGCCAGCTGATGTATAAAAATACATTGGTCATAATAATATGTTATCATTTCAGTTTTCAATTCAATATTTAGTGAAGGCCGCTGTGGCCAATTCCAATATATAATATATACAGAAAATATGCATAATAAGAATATATAAATTAAAAAACACTTGAAAAGAAACGGCTTACTCATATCCTGTGTCATTCCCAACTCTCTCTGCTCTATCATGCTTTTCTATCCGACACTCGTAATGCGTTTACCCACACTTTCCCAATACATATACCTAAGAAAAGTATAAAGAGAAATCTATGCTGCATGAAAAGACCTTTGTTCACAGAAGTCAAGCTTTGGTGCTGCAACGTAATGATAAACATTTAGTCTAGACTATTTTGTTTCGTCACTTAGCCAAATATTTTATTTTAATTTAATGTGTCACTGGATACCAATGAAAAATATATTACTTTTCTCTGCTTTCGCTGCCAGTGGAATCTCCCAGTTCACTTCCAGGAGACCACTGGACTGTGCTGGCAAAGAGTCAGCATTTTATGAATAAGGTATAATGATGTTTTGTTTACTTTCTGTCCTCAGAAATCTCCCAATCCTTCTATGATGAGTATGACATCCTATATCAGGTGAGTGGGAGTATGAATTTTGGGTGGTTTTTGACCTCTGTCCTAGTTCATGTGGAACTCTGTGTTCCAATATTATCAGTCCATAATGTTTATGCAACTTAAAACATGCCCTCAGCCACATTCTATAATGTTGACAGGATTTTTTGGTAATGTCCAACAGATTTTCCAAATTTAATGCAATAGCTACCATCGTGGACCTGAAAGAAGAAATTCCAAATTTGCTTACCTGTTTATCTTAAATAAAAAAAAGCTGCTATGAACAGATCCACTGGAGAATGTTTAATGAATGAGAGCTAACGATCTAATCACTGGTTTTGTGCACCAAGGGATGGAAAGGTATATTTGGGGATTATACCTTTGCAAATACTGTGTCAGATGTATTAATATTTTTGTTATTAGTTTTCATGCCATATCTTTGGTTATGAATGATATTTCTTCAGGTGATAGCTGAGAAAACAAATCATTTAAAACATAAAGGTGAATAAATACAAAAGAGAATGTTTTTCCACAGTCGAGTCCTGATTCCACCTCCACCCACACCAGCGTCCCAGTTTTCTGGAATGGCAACAATTCCAGAGTCACCCACCCACACCCCAGCACCCACACTCAACCCACAAGCCCAGGCGGAGGAGGTGATATTGGATTTCCTCACCAAGATACGCAAGAGCATGGACAAAAGTGAGCTTAGATAGCTGTGGCCATGTATGACTGTTCTGTGGGGGACTTATCAATTTTTTTCGGTGACACATTTGAACTATTTTGCTTTGTATGGAGCAGCAAAATGTGTTTGTAGACTTGTGCTGGTATGCTGTGGTTAATTTCATCTTTAGAATGGGATAAATTATACACTCCCAATACTCTATTGTAATGCAGGAAATGGACTAAGAGCTACATTTATGATAAAAAGTCAGTGTCTCAAGGAGGCCTTGTAGGATACCTTGTCATTACACAAAATTAATTGCTCTCAAATTGAATATTTGTATATTTGAATATTTGAATGTCTGTCTGTCTTGATTTTATAGGCATTCTCTTGACTGTTGTATTCATGCCTACATTTTTATAGGCCAGTACACAAAAGTTATTGAAAGAAAAGCATAGGAACTCTTCTAGTTGATTATGAATTTATTACATGTTAACATTGATTTTCATGAAACTTTCACATCATCCTCTCTTCACTTGAGACTGTATCAGACCATGCAGTTTGCTAAAGTTTACCATGTATTATATATAATTCTTTCAGTTGCAAATGGAGAAGGGGAAGAGGCACAAATTTTGGATAAGGAGACTGGCAAATTTATTCACAACAATGTGCAAGACATCATTAGAGCACAGGTCAGTGACACCATCATTGCAACTTTACTAACTGATCTGTCGTGTTGCAGAGAAAGACAGTAAATGCCAAATAACCCTTTGGCACCTTTGTATAGAGTTTAATATGCTCTGTTGCCTCTCTGGGTCATTGTCTCTGAACTTTGTCTCTGAGATCGCCAACAATGGACATTGACTAAAGTGGAACACAGCGCAAAAATGCTTTCTGTAAAATTATTCTTCAGGTGCACATGTTTTTTTTTTTGCATAACGTGGTGGCATGCTGCTGTACAGGAGTTATTGAAGCGATTTTATCAGAAAGTGAATATATAATAACTGTATTTTAGGCGGACAATTTGCAGTTGTTTTAGTTTTGTTTTTAGCAGGGAATATCATTTTTGTAAAGGTCATATGATAATATAGATAGTCAGATGTGAGGAATCGAAAAGTAACAAAGAAATGTGTGGAACTGAAATCCCATGAATCTGTGTAATCATCATCATCTCCATAATAGCCATGGATGTGCATCATTCTCCATGGTCAGCAAGGAAACACCACATAATAAAAATGTGCTACACTGTCAGCCTGTTTTTAAGCTGAGCCAGTTTGGTTAATTTCAATGTCTGTGGTGGCCTGTGTTGAAAACATGTGGTTTTCAAGATTCCCATTGCAGAAGATGTCACATGTGCTGAATATGCATTGCAGGTCTAGCAGTGGTGCTCATAAATGTACTACAGATTTGTTACCATCACTACCCCGTTTACAACCTTTTCACAAATTGTTAGCCTACATTTGTAAACTGCAGAGTAGAAACAAATAGGTCTCAGTCAGATTAAAGGGACAAGGATAGTTATTTGCTTCACAGCCTAGTAAGTCCACATCAGTTATAAAATTTAAACCAAGTACATATTTCCATTTGCCTAACAGTTTCTGAGAAAACACCACAGGAATTTCAGGATTTTCTTCATGTGCACACTGCCATTATCCATGCCCCATGATGTAAAAAGGGGAGATAAGCTTGCAGACAATTGGTTCAGACAGGTTGTGCATGCATCTGCACCAAATGTCTGCTTGCATTTCTTGATTTATGGCATCATGCAACATATGTAATAGTGGCATACAGAGGGTGATAATCTCAATATTCCAGTATTAACTTCTCAGAAATGGGCAGGCAGGAGAAAAATGTGGTTTAAAGTTTTGGCAAAAATGTTGTGGTTTGTTCATTTAAAAGACAAAGCAATATAAGGAAACAACCTAGACATAATGTCAGTGACCCCTGTTGTTTTCCTTATACCACAGATGGAAGTGTTTGGTCACAGACTACAGCCTGGAGAGTTTGAACGCATGGATGCCCAGCGCCAGAAGAAAGCAAGTGACCAGATGATGGCACTCATACAGAAGTGGAGAGAAGACAGGAGGGCACGAGAGCTCCGGCAAGGGAAATAAATCATGCATGTCATTGAAATAATTATCGTACTACTAGGAAAATATTCATGGTTATCTACCTCTACATTAATGCAGTATTTAGATTCTTATATTAAAAGATTAAAACAGTCTTCCTATCACAGAAGAGATATGCAGCATTGAGCACATTAGAATCTATACTGCCCTTTAAAAAAATGTAGAGATCCTGCAAATTTGTATGTTCATTGTTAACAGTTCTGTAATGGATTTTTTTTTTTTGCACACAAACTGTCAGGAATTTGGATTATAGTCTCATGTATGTCCAATACCTGCTTGTGTTTCTGTGCAGCTTTAAATCTGTTGTTTTTGGTATTCTACTGCAGCTGTGCGTAAACATTTTTTTCAGCCATTTTTTGCATATAATTTTACTTTTTTCTGTGCCTTTTAGAAAGTGTTTTTTTTGACAGTGCACAGTAGTGTAATGTAGTGTAGGTATGAAGATGCCAGTGTTTTTTTTCACTGTTGGCTATATTAGGTTTTACACCTCTCATTAACTTATCCAGGGGTCCCAGGCCAAAATACTTTTCAAATATGTTGTTTAGCTCTTCTTTCAAATTTTGACACAAAGAAAAATGCCCCTAAACCTGTTAGCTTTTGAGAACTTAGGCAGTGAAACAGGCTATCTAATATTTTAAATTTTAGGCCTTTTCACTCAGTAAAAAGGGTGCAGGGATGTAAATCTTCCGGTTTTGGCCGGATTTTCCGGCCAACGGGCCGTTCCCGGCTCGGCCGGCCGGTCGCGCCGAGAAAGTAGTCGAGCGCCGGAAATAATAATTATTTTTCTCACTTGATTACGAACATTTTTAACTACGAAGTTACCGTTTAGAACTGGCCGGAAATTGCTTGCTTGTTGCCAGGCTGGACGATTGGACTAATGTTGGCCTGTGTTTGGCATATATACATGTAGATCTAGTCTAGTATGCCGGAATGATCATTGTAACATACAGACTAACTTGATTTGCCCAAATTGATTTGGCTGCTTTGTGGTCGTCACCCTGGTACACTGATGCAAACTTATGAAGGCTCCAGACTGTCACTGTCTACTGTCTGTCTCGTTAAAGTAGCGTGGCTTTGCACAAGGCCCTAGGCTTGTCAGTAGATCAAGTGACGTCTTTTCAAGAGATTTGGATTTAGTTGTGGCAGTTTTCATCCTAACTTTCGTGAACCATTAACAGAATGCTTGTCAGCACTTATGAAGCTATCCAGAAGCAGAAGTAGGCCTACATTTTGCTCAATGTTGGCAAGACCTCAGTGCAGTTTTATCACAGTTCACAGAAGCACTGTGAAGTCTCCAGTTGATCCCTCCCTCATTTACTACATGCAGACTGCTGCCACCAGAATGAAAAGTGCGAAGAAACATAAAAAGCCAGCTGTGCCCAAACTTAAAGAATCTGTGCATGAACTGTCCCTGATTCCTTCCCACTATAAACAGTAAAAGTGTGCCTTCCACCAAGAACCAAGAACATGTATCATAGGACTCCCCTGCAAAAAGGAAGGCCAACTTTGAAACAACCCCTAAAGAGAAGTGGCCTTGTGTCCAAGACATTAGGGTTTTTTTCACCAAAAAGTAACTTATTATTATCCAGGTCATAGTGGATGCTTTCAAAAGAAAGCATGGTGAATAAATAAGAAAGTATGGTGAGTTCAAAGCAGTATTTCTTTCTCTCTTTATCATGTTCTTTTATGTCCTCTTTTTTGCAGTTGAGTAATGTATGTAACAATTTAAGTGTTGTACAAGATTTGTTACTATGAAACCTTATGCGGAACACTGCATCCGCATTTTGAACCTCGGGGGGGGGGNTTTTCCTGATTTTTTGCTCTTGGCCATTTACATCCCTGAGGGTGACCTTACCCACCTAGCAACAACCACAAATTTTATATGTGAGGGGCTAAACCTCACCAATTCTGAGTCTACACATATATTTGCACCTATCTAAGCCTTTGAAATTAAAATTCAACCCCTTTACCCCCGTCCCCATGGCCAATTTTGTGGTTTTATAGGAACTAGTTAAAATTGCATATTTTTCTGCCGGGTGCTATTGGCATCTTCATACCTGAAATGCTGCTGAATAGAAATTGCTGAATTGATTTCTTGGGAAGTGAATACAATAATGGTGTTCTAGCTGAGTGATTGAAACTGGGTTATCGCAGTAGTAATGATGGAATTTATGTGACAGTGCTGTGGTGACAATCATTACAAAGGGATGTATGAAATTTAGAGGGTAATGCAATGTTTCAATCTTCTTGAATCTGCCCTTGTGGTGGATGTCATTTCTATATGAGCTAGATTTCATGTTGAATAAGATTTTTGCAGGAAGACTGGTGTTTTCTACACTACAAAATGTCTCATTATAAGTAAAATTTGATCATGGTTATTTATTGATTCATCATTTTTTCATACATTTGGTCGCTTGCTTATTCATTTATTTAGTTACTTATTTGCTGGCTCTCTTGCCCATCTTTTCAGTCATTTATTGATTCATTCATGCTATTGCTGATATGGCATACAAACAAAAGTGCAGGCTACCTCTAAGCCACACCACAGCTGTGATACTCCTTCATCCTCTATAATATTTTTACAAGGGATCATCTGCATGTGAGGTCAGCATAACATCTGTGATATAGCATGAAGTTGGACAGATCGNCCATCATTGATTCATTCATTCACCAGCCACCCACCCACCCATTCATTCATTCATTCATTCATTCATTCATTCATTCATATATTCATCCTGTCTGTCTGTCTTTCACCAGTCCATCCTTCCATAGTTTAGTCTCAGTCCATTTGTTCATTATTTGTTGATATTATTGTTTCAGCCCTCTGCCTACGTGATGCTGGTCACACTGTACATAAAATTATGAGTTATGGTCAAGTTAGGGTGAAATCACACTACACTATATTTGAATTTGAATATAGGACTATGAAAAGAGGAGATCTTTCTTAATTACAAAAGCTTCCCGGCAAACTTTTTCACGTCAAATATTTTTGTAATAGTGTAATAGTGTGTTTTCTCTGTTACTTGACACTTTGCTATATATTATACAGAATGCAATAAACTCCGTCCAACTGCACACATTATTTTGTTTCAGTTATTATTTGTCAAGAATCTTCAAATATAGGCCTGTCTTTGTTATTCTCTTCCTTTCTTAAGAAATATGTAGAGTTTTATTTTTTTGCCCTTTCTCCTTTTCTTTTTGCAGACTAGAGGTGAATGGGATGCCTGATTCTAAGGGTAAGACATGGGGATTAAGAAAAAGTTTTGAGTCAAACAGTACTTCAGCTCATTCAACATATTATATTCCCAATCCACAAAGAAGAGGCAGGTGTTGGGTGGAAGACAGCAGGGATGTGATTCTGAATCTGTAAACAAACAAAATGCCAATCTGCAGTCCAAGCTTAGCTTTAACCTCAGATTTTGGAGTCTTCTTTGTGTTTTGACCAAACGAAGTGTAGATAACCAGAAACTTTGCGAAGGTAGTCAACAAGTTTCATTTTAGAAGCTAATCCTACACCATCACAGCACAGGTTTTACAGAAAGAGAACATTCCCAATATGTGATATATAAATGAGACAAAACATTGTTTTATTACCATAGACTTCTAAAACAGTCAAACATGCCGCATACTAGTTTTCAGTTTAAACAAACATAAAAACAACTTGCATATAGATATATATTACAATACAGAAATAATCTAAAAATTCGATACCCATGCAGATATTGAACTGTTTTCTGCAAGAGGAGACCGCGGGAATACGGAATTTGAGCACTAACGATTGTGGCATTTGTCAGACTCCAGTGTATAGCCTATATTTCTAATATCCATTTGTGATGTAGCTGCATCATCTTTCTCTATTTCTCTCGTAGACACGGTTGATTGTGAGGGATGTCAGATTCCGAGTAGGGGCCAAGTGAGAACAGATCTGACCCTTACAAAGAACCAGATATTATGGTCCAGCAATGGCCTTCATATCTCATTTACGAGGGTCGCGGTTCTACCAAGAACGTTTTAAAAGTACAGTGGAGCACACTTAATACAGACACGCTTAGTACGTAAACACGGATACTGAGTTCAGTATTTTTGGTCTTGATTTTTCTTCTCTTAGGGTGCATGTATATTTAACATGAATTTTTATTAATAAGTACACTTTCGGTCAGTCCAAAGGTGTATGCATTATCCGTGATCTATTGTAGTATTTAGTGATTATTTAATTATAGAGACCATTTGCCCCTGTAAACAACGACACTTTTGTTATAATATTTATAACAAAATGTCACAATTTATGGAATGGTGAGGAAAGAGCTTTTATGGCTTTCGGGATTTAAACTATGACTTTTAAGGTTGNCCCCGGTGTTCAAGAATCTGTCCCATGGAAGACCAAAGAAATACTGGACATTTGTCAGAACCTTGTACTAAGGGAGCAATAATTATGCCTCAAGCACAGAGGACATTGATGATAGTCTAGTGCTGTCGCCAAGACGCCCGGCACATTACAGATCAAAGGTTTATGAAATATTCATCAAACCACAAAGAAGAGCAGGTGTCGGTGACCTGAATATTTCAGTGGTATGTGGCCCACAACACATGCAGCGTAAGGCTTGGACGTCTTGGGAAGATCTCACGGAGATCTGACCTCGTAGCACTGTTATGATAGGACTTGATCAAGTGGACAAGCGAGAGACCAGTTCACAGTTTGGAGTTTTTGAGCTATTGGAGTTCATGAATTAACTGATACAATACTAAGAAACTTAACTCTACAAACGGTAAGTGCTCTGTCGAGATCGTAAGGCCAGACTGTAGTTCATATAAATATAGTGGAGCACACTTAATAAGGACACGCTTAGTACGTAAACACGGACACCAAGTACTGTATTTATGGTCCCGATTTTTGTTCTCTTAGGGTATGCGTATGGTTAATACGTATTTCTGTTAATAAGTATACCTTTTTGTCGGTCCACCGGTGTACGCATTATCGGTGCTTCACTACACTGTATTTTGAAGTTCGATGGTGACTGATGTTTTCTCTGGATTAAAACAGTGGTGTGGTGTTGCGCTGATAGTGTAGAACTGGTGACGAAACGAGAGGATGACTTGTCAACAGGCTATTTTTCAGTGTTTCATTGGACTGACACTCTACTATTCGAGCAGATAAGGGTTGTGGCGATCCAAGAAGAGAGGAGTATGTGTAACCATGATCCAGCGCACCCTGGTCCTGCACAATGTATGGAATAACTCATACGCTGTATATCGAAACCTAGACTCTACTCTCGTAAAGACTCACAACACTAAATAACCTGAAAATAATAATCCGAAATATTGACATAAGACTCCATCATCGTGATCATCATCATCATCATCATCATCATCATCCCTTCCTGAATCAAGGCCAGACAGGGACATAACTCTCAGTGCTTATCAACTGTCATCTGATTTAAGATGAAGAAGAAGGTCACGATCTGGATTCGAACCCGTGGGCTTTGTTCTCTCTCTGGGATCCCGGCGTAGCAACCACTGTGCCAGCTGTGCCGTGAGTGATATTCAAGGAATATTATGGTTAGATATGAGAAAAGTACTGGCCGAAAGAATTTAAAGGTCGCTCTTATGTTGTGTCCCACTGCACAGCAGATAACGGTTAAACCGAAATCTGTGGGACGAAGGACTCATGTTCGGTTTAAATGAAGTTTCGGTTTAGACATAGATAGAAGCCTAGAAAGAAGAAAATAAACAAAGCTTCTTGTGTAACACAACAAGACGAATAGCATCTTTGCTTAAGGGTGGGGATGCGCTTTTCATGTAGGATCGATAAATCAGATATTAGCATTTAGGGATAGACTGGCATTATTCGGTAATGGACAGGATGGGTGTTCTAATAGGTGCAAACTGCTCCCGCATGGCTTCGACCGAGTAAGTGTGTTTGTGTGTGTGTGTGTGTGTGTGTGTGTGTGTGTGTGTGTGAGAGAGAGAGAGAGAGAGAGAGAGAGAGAGAGAGAGTGAATGGACTATCGAGTGAGTGAATGAATGAATGTGCGAATGAAAGAATGAAGGAGTGATGACTATGATTTTTAAGGGAGAGAGTGATTAATTGATTGATTGAATGAATAATGGAGTGAGTGAGTGAGAAAACACCGCTAGAGAAAGTCGAGATTTTCACCTTCTGTACGCCGCCATACTTGTGCTGCGTGCCGTCATAAGTCAAAAATGCTGGAAGGCGGTTGATCCAGACGCATGCGCAAACTGTCCAGACTAACCATTTGCTAGCCTATCTCGTTTTTTTGTTTTGACGTCACAAAGCACGAGTAACAGCGACTGGCACGTGGTGACAATCTCGACAATCCTGCGGTGTTTACTTAGAAACTATCAGTGAAAGGAAAGATATGGAGAATAAATATTTTATTTAAAAAAATAATGTGGACTTATTAGGCTGTGATATAAATAACGACATCTGTCCTTTTAAGATTTTGCTCTATCCATCGAGCTGAATATTTTCCCCTATAAACTACAATCCTATTGACTTTATGGCAACAGCAACTGATTTTTTGTTCATCTAAGCTCCCTGTTTTTCTAGCCGCTGAATTTTTTACTTTCTTTCTTTTCCGATGGGATAGCTCATTCCCATTGACAGAATTTGATCTATTTGCGATTATCTCTATTAGATCTCCCTTACATGAATGTGTAAATATCGTAACAACCCGCAGGAAAGTCATCTAAACCCACAACCCTAGCCCTTCCCACCAGCGGTGCTATCTTTGATCACAAGCCATACTTACGATGCATGTTTAATGTATGTACTCATCTCCCCAATCTACCCTGTAT
Organism: Ellobium chinense; assembly: GCA_033807755.1. Lineage (NCBI taxonomy): Eukaryota > Metazoa > Mollusca > Gastropoda > Ellobiida > Ellobiidae > Ellobium > Ellobium chinense. Next base: position 105,744 of record JAWQUT010000295.1, on the reverse strand, counting down.
CGTTTGCTATGATCATGCTCTGGCTTAGATCTCGCTTTGCTCGTCCATCGAGCACTAACTTATTAAGCCAGAGACACTTTCCTTTTTTTTTTTTTTACAATTTTACTCGAAGAGGCCATACTCCTGGACACATTTGTGTCACTTCAAGTGTTGTAATTCACATGCAATCGATTTCATTTTCAGGACTTTTCTTACACCACTGTGACATGTACTGTACATACAAAGTACAAGCAAATAATAAAAACAATACACTCTATTCCATTTAATCGGAATGTGCTTAGCAACAAGTTTTTTCTTGATCCTTACACTCCTCGGGCATCATAAAAGTGTACTGTCTACTGATAAAGTGCCTGAACAAATGCACTTCCTTTTAATTGCAGGTTTTTATTTTTCATGCGTCCTAGAAGTTGAAATTAACCGGAATCTGCTGTATTATCACAGAGGCCATTTGTGATAATGTGTCATGCTCAGAGCTGTAGCAAATAGACAGAGTTTGTGTTTGTTGAGTTGCCATCAATTTCTTTGCTTAGTATACAAAAACGACTACGTGGGTTAATGTTCTGACCTAAGCAGCGTTCCCGCTAGCTGCACCATCTGCCTCCCTTCCCTGCTTTAGAAAGGCATGGGCACCTCCCCAAGGGACCTAGACAGGCAGGCAGGCAGGCAGGCAGGCAGGCAGGCAGGCAGGCAGGGAGGGAGGCATAGATAGATAGATAGATAGATAGATAGATAGATAGATAGATAGATAGATAGATAGATAAAGTAGGTAGGTCAGTAGGTAGGTAGGTAAGTAGATTGATAGGTAGGTAGGTAGGTAGGTAGGTAGGTAGGTAGGTAGGTAGGTAGGTAGGTAGGTAGGGTGGTAGAGAAAGTGAGAATGAGAAGGATAGGTCACTCCTGTGGTGGGGAAGAGGGTACCGGATGAGGGCACAGACAGGGTGCCCCCCTAAGATCCGCCACTCTTCTCAGGTAATATTTGTCTCAGACGATTGGCATCTTTGCTTAAGGGTGGGGATGCGCTTTTCATGTAGGATCGATAAATCAGATATTGGCATTTAGGGATAGACGGGCATTATTCGGTAATGGACAGGATGGGTGTTCTAATAGGTACGAACTGCTCCCGCATGGCTTCGACCGAGTAAGGGAGTGAGTGAGTATGTGTGCGTGTGTGTGTGTGTGTGTGTGTGNTGTGTGTGTGTGTGTGTGTGTGTGTGTGTGTGTGTGTGTGTGTATGTGTGTGTGTGTGAGCTATCGGGTGAGTGAAGGAATGAATGTGTGAATGTGTGAATGAAAGAGTGATGACTATGATTTTTTAAGGGAGAGAGTCATTGATTGGTTGATTGAATGAATAATGGAGTGAGTGAGTGAGTGAGTGAGTGAGTGAGTGAGCGAGCGAGCGAGCGAGCGAGCGACTGACTGACTGACTGACTGACTGACTGACTGACTGATTGAATTAGGTTAACTGTTCGCGCTGGAATCTGCCAGGACGGCTCAGCATTGGGCAATTCGTTGTAAGAATTTGGGAGAATTTATGGGTGCAATTTCTCTCGAAAATCTAGATGTCACAGAGGGTGAAACTTGTGCACCGAAACCCCAACGATCACTGTCAAAATTAATCCCATTACACCTCACTCTACTGCGTTAACCTCTTTTGCAGTTAACGATGCGGCAGATTCAATTCATTCCAGCCAGAATTTTCGAACGCTCACTGGGAATAATATTGACAAAATTTCTAGGGACTGTTTGTTCTCGCGCAAGCAAGCTCCAATCGACGGCAGACTGTGTACAGAATGAGCGCGATAAACAGCGACTGAGTTTCAGACTGCTTTGTGGATGTGAGTTAAAAGGGAATATGTTAGAAATTTCCATTAGCGTATCTCGCCAAAGGGCTTTGTTTTAGGGTGACGCTTTTGTTTGGCTTGGGTGCATCGCAAGGCTGTTGACAGGTTGATCCAAAAAAAACCGCACGCTCTTCTTCTCTTCTCTCACTTCTCCTGGCCCTCCCTTCCCCCCAACCCCAACCCCAACCTATCCGATCTGTCTCTACCTCATAATAATTTCTATCTTTCTCCCTGCCACAGGTTACCTTTGATTTTCTCTCTTAGAATTCTGTGGCGCTTTCTCTCCCTCTCTCTTTCTCCTTTGGGCAGTTGCAAAGGTTAGCATATTCAAAAAAGGCTGTCTGTGATTTTCTCTGGCACAATCCCCATCTCTCTCTCTCCTCCCATGCCAGCACTGCGCCCTCTCTCTTCACTGGACTATCGTTCGGTCTGTATTGGTTTAAACATCAGAGATGACATTCCAAAAGCCACAAATGCCTCAACTCACTGGGAGGTTTGGAATTGTTTCGCCCATGTTAATGGAAATTCTATTTTTCAGCCCCCCCCATTTGGGGTACACCACTGCCTTCTGAATTATGACTCAGAGACACCAGTTAGTTAAACACTGGGACACCCAAGGGAAAAAATGGCGATACAAGATTTTAATTCTAATACTTTTTGGACTTGAAATAGGGTATTGATCTTCTATTGAGCCGCTGCGCATGTTCAGAGAAAAGTGGCAGTTTAATGAAATCACATAATTTAAGCCTATTATGAAGGCAATGAAAAACATATTCATTTCGAAAAAAATCAATTTCTTGGATATTTCCAGTTCAGCTTCTAGAATACAGTTCGCAGTAGTCTGGAAATTAACAGTGCAATTAGACGTTTTGGAAGATACAAAGTAGTTATCTGTGGCTGTTTTCAATCTAGCGCTTACTGGTTAATACTGCTCAAGGTACTTGAAACGTTAATTATGCAATTATATGACTTTCATCCATCACTTACGGCGATGTGAAGAGATGTAATCTGACATAATTCAGTGCAGAGAAGCGGAAGACTGGTCTTCTCTAAAAATTAATATCTGAATGCATCTGTTCCGGACACGGTGCGTCACATTGAAGGGACATTTTTATGCCCTCTCTTTCTCAGTGTTATACGGACGAAGCTGAATCTGCCAGATCCAGACTATCTCTACAAGACTTTAATATTTTGGTACACATGGATAATAAAGAAATTGCCAACGTCACAATTCTCATTTTGTGACGTGTGCGGATCAGGTGGGTTTGTGTTCTAAGGCAGTCTATTCACAGCTCATAGTAGATGAAGGTGGATCTCCTTCTATGAGACTTAAGTAGACTGTTTACAGGTTGCTCTAGAGGATGCCTGGTTTTCGTCTCTGGAAGTGAGACTGATCATTTATTTTCCATCTAGAAGATGATGGAATTTGTATTCTTTGTGACTAAGGATGTTCTCTATGAGGCTCATTCTAGAATATGAAGTTTTTCTTGTTTTTTTTTTCTCTGTGACTGAGAAAGCTAATTTAAGGCTCGATCTGGTAAATGGTGCCTGTTTTTACTTGTTTTTACCTTCTGCAGGCTATCTACAACTCATTTAAGCAACTAACAGATTTTTTTTAACAATATGAGACTAAGGCATATTCGAGAAGGTCTAATCTGCAGAAAGATAAGCATGACAGTTTTCTAGACTAAACTAAGATTGAATCCTATAGGCTTAAAATCAGGAGTGAATTACCATCTCACTTTTTGAATGGAATACTTCGACAAACACCAAATATGACAAAAATTTGGGGTTTCAACGCCTTTGAACTGACAATGACGTCTTGTATGTTATGTCAAAACTCCAGCTCTTTAGCTTCAACTGTGTCATGGTGCGATAGGCAACTACAAAGTATATAATAATAATATGATATTATATTGTGTATTCACCGATGAAGGCGTGTACGGGATTATTATGCGCACTGGCTCAGATGCTTCATAACATGTCATATTTAAGAAAACGAATGTCCTTCCCGGACATGAGCCAGTGTCGCACTATATATTATACAGCATACACCAACAGAGCTTACTTCCAAAGAATCGCTTTTCTAAGTGTAACTGTACAAAAATACTTTTTTTTTGCCTGTCCTGTAAAATTTAGAGCTTGACGTTTATTGGAGTATTGCATTCAGGCAGCGATCTGGACTTTTCTGTAAATAAGGTAGGTCAAGCATTCAGGTCAGATTACTTCGACAACGCAGAGACAGGAGCAATCTGAAAAAAAAGTGTTTAAGCCAGATGTAAAACAGAACATAGATCTAGACTAGATCTTCCCGGGACATCTGAAATACACTATTTGGTGTTCAGCATAATAATTATAAATTTCTGTAGAGGTTATTCTGCAATATGCAGCCCACGATACCACACGATGCTAAAGGGCCTTCTACATATGCAATTTGGCCTGACAGTTCTGCCCCTACAGGCAAATCTTCAGGTTAAACTGTGCCTGCGGACGCCAAAACTGAAGAACTCAAGACCAAAACTCCTGACCTGTCAGAAATCAAGCACTGCTTGAAATTTTTTTTTTGTTTTGTTTTGTCCGGCCGATCCTCGAAACATCCGGCGGTGGCTTTCTTTTGAAGGTTTAGTAAGTGGGGTAATTTTTTTTTGGTAAAGAAACAAATCAACATCCATCGGAGCAAACAAAAAAAATAATTGCATTTTTGTAATCAGCGTATCAAAAGTAACCAAGGCTGAGAGTTCACGCCTCGATTTTTTGCTTTATTTTTAAGACAAAAGGAATTACAATGTCACACGGTTTCACACAAGCATTGTATGTATACATTGCATCTAGACTACAGCATAGTGTGTCGATTTCTGCAACAGCAACGTGGTTGAAGGGAATCATTCTTGAATTTATTGAAATTTATAGATCTCATGCCTTCTCTATTATTATTTCTATTGTCATGTTCAGCGACTTCTACAATAAAGTTAGTCTCATACTTTGATGAACATAATACATGAGAATTTTGCTGGTTATTCTGTTATATTCTACCGGTTTCTCAACCTTAAACCTTGTCCGAAATTTGAAAAGTGAATGTGCCGACGGTACATTCCAGTCCTAGTCTAGCCAAGCCCATAAAGCCATTAAATTTGATAAAGATTAGGCATGGAATCATGAATAAATTTAAATACGTAAAAGGCTGTGGAAGAAAGACATATTTATTGCTCTCAAGTTCTGTAGTTAACCTCCTATTAGATACGGTGTACGGCCTAGACTAAATATATTTCTAGCATCAGAGATTACCATTGAAAATTAAATATACATGCTGTGTAGATACGAGTCAGTAATGTCATCTAAGGAATATTAATTTGATCAAGGAAAAGTACACTCTGATTTTACATCCTACAGAAGAGAGACACTTGACACTCAAGGTTCTGTTGCCAACATGCAAAATAAAGAGCACGAAGATAAGGCATTAAGAAATGTCTACACAAACCTCAACACAGCAAGTAGGATGTCCTGAAATTGTGATGCATGGCTTAAAATGCCTTTACATACGGATTTCGTTTTACGAAGTCTCAAAATCCTTTCTCTGTACAATGAAACCATAGGCGGACTTGTCCCAGGCAGGCATTACAGCACAAAAAACTCGTGACCTCATGTGGCTTGTTAATGCTCGTTCCTATAGACTGATGAAAGAACAAGGCTATCATGAACTTGTTAATTTTGTGAAAGAACTTGAGCCAGCGTCAGACAAAGACTCCGTTATAAAAAACGACGCCAAAATAACAACCTGCTTCTCTTTCCGAAAGAACCTGTAGAAAGTCGGAGAATCTAATTCACCAGGTGCAGGGTATGATAAAATAACACGTATGAACCCAAACTTTGATATTTCTACACACTGATGTTTCTCAGGGACCGGGAAGTACCTGGACAAAGCACGCGCTCACTTATAATACTTTCGCTGACATGCCGGATGTGTATCAGACGGACCTGTGTCGTGTAGACAGAAGCTGCCTGAAGACAAACCAGATGAGGTCGATCTTGAGGCACAATGATTTCGATTTAACTGTACGTGTAGAAAGCCCTTAAGCAGTGACAATGATATGCTTAGGAAGATTTACATTTTAAGAGTTATTTTTTTGATGTGTGGCGTGATCTCGTCTTGAGACGAGGGTATTGTGTTGTTACATGAAGGCTAATCAAAAGGAAGAAACGAAAATACATTCATTATATCGGCAACACACCATGAAAAGACAATTGTCTCTTTACTAGTATTATTTTCTATCTGAATATGACATTTTGTATTTTGTCTTCTTTTACATTTACAGAAAGAGCATCAAGACTGGCTTTACAAAGATGTTGGATGATGACACATTCATGAGAATCCTAGACTTTCACCGACCTAGAATATCCAGTTCATCTCTAATTCATTATGCCTCTGCATTATGCACCACGAGGGGAAGCTATGCCACTACAAGGACATGACTGTGTTTCTACAACATTGGTGACTTTCGATCGACCTATGTTCTTGTGGAAGGAAAGTTGAAGGCTGGAGTAGTCCGAAAGCTACCCGGATCATTAAGGTTGCAATACTGACAGGAATGTTATACAAATGATTCTATCTCATCTATCTATGTTAACCCTTCGAAGAAGCTTCAGATTTGACGTGGACTGTATGTTACAAACTTACCCAATCGTAACACAGTTATGGTTTTGGGATCTCACTAGTACAGAAAGTGCAGCTACTCGTATTAACGGTTGAAAAATGGACCTGGAGACTTTGAGACACATATGGTTAAAAATACAATTGTCGTCTTTATCGCTCTTTCACCCTGAACAATGCAAATGCCAGTCATGAGTGCCGTCGTCATTGTTTGATTTGTCGTAGAGCTTCTACTGACTGGTATTATCAACATTTCTGTGGTAATCTGAGACCGCGGTGTCTACAGAAAGGAACATGATTGTATGAGAATGGCACGAATGCTATCATATTGCTACGAAGCTTGCAGTTCAATGTCCTTGGCTCCTGATCAGCATGTAGATTTAGGAGTGCTGCAATAGGCTTGTGTAGAGCGCATTCCCAGGGACCATTCTCTCACCGTTCTCTGACACCATAAGGGCATTCTTCATCTGTGCCCATCTTTCTTTTATGTGCTGTGCTCCTTGCAATTTAGGTATCCGTTCAGATGTCTGATTCCGAGCATTTTGTCATGGTCACCCATACTGTGAAAGATTATAGAAGCAAACGTGTCAGGGATGTCAAAACAGTGACAGATCTCGTGGAGGCGTTGCCGTCCATGAAAGAACCAATCGTAGATCCTCTTCCTTTTGATCCTGCAATATACAACCAATGGGCGCGTGCGTCACGTTCTAAACCTTCCAGCCGTGGCACTGCACGAGCAAGCTGCTCCCCTCAGCCTTGCTCCGATAGCACACTCCCTCCACCAACACCGATATCTCGTATAGCAAGTAAGAATTATGCTGATACAGTTTGTACATCCCTAGATAACATCCTTGATGAGTATGACAGACTATTCCCTCCTGTGCCTCAAACTTTTACTCAAACAAAGCCAAAGCCGTCCAAGACAGTCAGCAGAAGGAAAATACCTCGGATCCAAGTTTCTGGAGATGACAGAGATATCATACTGGATCAGGAGGAGCCTGTGAAAACGGCTGAAGGCTATGAAAGCTCGTCTAACGCAGAAAGTGCCATGTATTGCAAAGTCCTCAACAGTGTGTTGACAGTTGATGACGACTCTGACGCGTCACAGATGTTCCCTAAGGAGCAAAATTCTACATTCCTTAGAATCCCGAATGCATCCACAGATTTTGCCAATTTCGCACCAAAGTCTTCTGTGAAGAAATCTCGATCGAGTTCTAAGATGGCATCAACTCAGAGTAACACCAACCTTCTCCCTCATTCCTGTCAAACAGAAAATGACTATTCTTTGAATTATAAACAGACTTGGAATCCAGAAAAAACGATGGCCCTTTCTTGTAGTGCTCAAATACTGGAAGAGCCAGACAGTGACACATTAAATAATATCACAAAGTCTGTAAACAGAGCAAGGAAATTATCAACACCAAGAGTATCTAAATCCTCTAGCAACTTGCCAGCGATAGGTAATGACTTTTCAGAATTTCGATTCACTGAAAGCAGCAGCCCCATCAGCGCCAACCTTTCCACGGGTCGCAGTTCTAGTCATGGCTTTCACCGAAAACGTGGCAGCAGCAGTTGCAGCAGTAGCAGTAATACAATTACTGACAAAAACATTCGAGCTCTAACCGTTGAAGACCTTAAGAGGGACAGTGTGCCTTGGGCGACGAGTAGTAATTACTCAATAAATACGAATTCTGTATCTGACGGCGTCCACATTCAGACTGTTCAGCTTGATTCAAGACTTAGCTCACCTTTCTTATCTGAAACCTGCGATGATATCTCAGAGAATAATAACAAAACTAGACACAGCAGATCGCGAAGCAAAAACTCGACCTGGTTCAGGGAGCCGAAAGAAAAACGCCAGATCCCTCAAAAGTTGTCAAAGACAAGTCGTAGGAAGAAACTGATGAAGACTTCTAGGGAGCCATCACAATCAGACAGTGACAAGAGGTCTATAACGTCAAGGTCAAAGCTAAAGAAAAATGAGTTACCGAGTGTGCAGTTTATGGACCTGAAAGACTTGAAGGCCATATTTGACCAGGCAGCTAAGGCGAAGTTAGAACAAGAGTCGAGAAGCTTCAGAGGAAGCCACCGGCCAGTAGGGACGTCGGTGTCCATCAGTTCTGCAGAGTCTCAGTCATCTGCTACTATCATAAGTGACTAAGACATTTTGTGAAGCAGCATGGTCGAATGGTTACGGTGTCGGACTCACCATCTAAAAGTTGTGAGTTCGATTCCCAACCACGGTCATGTTGTAAGTGCCTTGGGGAAGAATTTCATTCATTTTTTCCTCAATCCACTTGTCTGTTAAAAGGGTACCTGGCTATAGGCAGTGGAGGATATCGTCAGAATGCTAGTGAAGAGTGCCTACAAATGGCAGTGGCAGTATATGCTCACCAGGAAGTCGAAAAAGTTCTAGAGTTAACAAGCCTGCTGGGGTAATAATAGTCTGAAGCTGCGTGAGCGGGCTTTAGCCTGGATAAGAGACTTATAAACCACATTGTTATTATTATTATTTCTTAGTATAGTCGAACCTGTTTATAACGACCACAGAAGGGACCGGGTGCATGTGGTGGGTACAGGCGATGTGGTTGCTAGAGGCCGTGACAATGAAAACAAGTAGCCAAACAAGATTTTGTAATATGCAAATAAAGCGAAACGTAGTAACTGATAACTCATGGTTAGTGTGAAATTCTCATTCACAGTGTTCCATATCCGGTCACACGGTCAGGACCAAAATTTTGGTGTCCGTGGTCGTATTGGCCGGTGGTCGATATAATACTATACAGTCCATTTATATAGTGATTTACCTAGGATATCCCACATATTGTCCGTTATGGTCAGGTGGGCGCTATACACAGGTGATGGCAAGACCAGGTTCAACTGTACTTTGGATAGCGCGAAGAAAGAGGAAGGAGAGAGGAAGAAGAGCGAAAGAGAAGCAAAATCAGAGTAAGAAAGAAGGACAAAGAATGACTGACGAAGAAGGCTTTTTTCAATTTCACAAGTTTATTTCCGATATAATGATGTTACCAAAAAAATGATACATAGCTACCATTGGTCGGTACATGAGCAGAAAAATGATGTGTATATCATATGTATTTGTTTTATGAATAAGATAGGCCTATATAACATTAAAAGGCATTGTAAACCAATTTCTCAACGGGATCAGTGAAAGTCCTGTTTTCATTTTTTTTCCTATTTTTGAAATTATTACGTTGATTGTTTGAGCTGGTAGCCCTACACGAATGCCGACGTTGTGATCAAAAAAGGCATCATATTCTCAACAACATGGTACTAAAATTTGCACTTGACAGAACTTTTAGTTTAAATTTATTTATTTAGGCCAAAGCCAATCACATACAATTTTAATGTCACATCAATACAAAAGAATGAATGAAAAGAAAAAAAAACAACAACATAGATGTATATGCATAACTGTCACTTACATTTAGGCATTGACATCTCTGTCTCTTTCTCGTTCTCTCTGCCTCACTCTCCCACTAACATTCTCTCTTCCAAACTCACACTCTCTCACTCACCTGCCCCATCTTCTGTTAACAGTTACAACGTCGACAACATCCCATTAGATAAGACACATCTATGTAACAAAAAATCTAGATCTAACAACCATTCCCATAACCCATCTAGAATACGACATCATACGCCTACATGGACTACATATTATATGCTTTTAATAATTATCAAGTGTTTAAGTAACAAAACGTTGGTGACAGAAATATTCCATCACAAAAAAAAAGAAAAAAATACATCCACTATCCAGCATATTGTCAAAACTCACAAACACATTCACACACAAACATGCATACAAAAAGATTCCATCTGCAACAATCAGAGAGGAATAAGCGCCAGAAGCCACAATTTTCTTCGCGGCACCAAAAGTCTGGCTTTAAACAAATAGCTCACAGTTTAATCTCATTGTATTGCTCAGACATGATAAATAATACACATAGACCTGCGGACGCTTCTTATTTAAATTGTTCTCATTTAACAAAAAAAAAGTTTTTTTTTTCGTTCAGTTTTGATTAACGTCTCATATTACGGTGGTCATTCGGAGAATTGTGGAAACGGTTACCCTCTCCCCTCAAAGTCGGCCATGTAACAGGTCAAAATANTCTGGCCCTTTGCACCAATCCTGTAAATAAAAAATGTATTTTTTATTATTTGTTAATTCGATTGACCTTTTGGAGACTATAAATTGGTTTCCCTTAACATAAAGTTCTGTCGACATCCAAAGAAATTCTTTACGAAAATGCTGTCTAAAATGTAACCCTTTCATTCCGTTCTCGAGCTACGAAGCGATACATCGAAAGTTGTAGACAAGCTACTGATTTTTTTCTTCTAATGACAATTAATATTCCGCACAGAGGGCCTCACCCACACTGAAATGAATACTTCAATCTTCAGATTTAGTGTATAAAATCAGGACAGAATGCAAAATATTCGACAGTAAGGTTTACTAATCCAAGACCCACTCTGTATAATCTGCTAAAAGGACAGTTATTTCCTATTATTCCCTTGTATCGTATCATAACGCCCCATTTCATCCAGTTAGGACTCAAGAAACCTTAAAGACGTTTGGAGAGAGAATATAATAATAATAATAATAATAATAATAATCCGCATTATAAATCTCGGATCCAGGCTAATACCTGCTCACGCGACTTCACACTATATTACCCCAGCAGGCCCGATCACTATAGGACTTTCTCAACTCCCTGGGGAGCATACTGTGCCGCTACTATTTACAAGCGCCGGTCACTAGCAGTCTGACAATATCTCTCGCTGTATCTCACAGCCAGGTACCCAATTTACAAACGGGTAGACTGAGGAGAATGTGAATGAAATGCTTTCCAGGGCACCTACAACACCACCATGGTCGGGAATCGAACCCAAGACCTTCAGAACTTGAGTCCAACGCCGCAACCATTCGGCCACCACTAAGTATCAGTAACCAGGAATTTCTTCACAAACGTAGATTCCTTAGTTTCTAATAAAAGATGGTTTAAGACTCCCTTTTTCACACTGTGATTTTCCTAGCCTTGACAATGCATGGACCTGCTAAAACGTCTGGTTTGTTTCTGTTGTTCGATATGAATGAACGTTGGTCATTCTAATGTGTGAAGCGCCTTGAAGCTTAATAATACAGAAGTGTTAGATGTGGATCTGTGTAGTTAATAATACAATCAAGTCCGCTTAATCTCCTCTCGCTTTATCGCAAGATTTCTTGGGAATAAAAAAATCCTATAAAACTTCAGATGATAATCACAGTTTTTTTCCAGATAATTGCAACTTCTTTTTTAAAACTCCTTTATTATGCGAAGATCAATGGTGGAGAGTTTGAAGTAAACAAGCTTATCATTGAAACTGCTTAACTGAGTTGCCACATCAGACGGTCATGAATGAGTATCTTTTATTATAGTCCGTCCAACATTATACGGTTTTCGTTTATCTCGAATATCTCCGATTTGCTTTTATCAATCTTTGCCAAATTTTGCATAGCCTCCTGTTTCAGTTTGTCTTAACAGAAACATGTTTATTCACATGTGGACAGTTACAGATAAAAAAGTTTTCTTCATTACAGTATATAAAAAACTCAGGAAACACAGTGATTCAAAGAACAGAAATTTTACGGTATTCACAGCGATCTTCTTTTCACGGCAGGTTCACATAAGAGCAAGTCCAAATAGTTTGGTTAATGCAACATTCTCTGGTTTAGCTGTTTAGACATACCAAGCGCTATTTTTACCACAGACAGCAACCGTTAACCAAGGAGAAAATACAACGCCCGCGATCAGACAAGTTACGTTTCACATGCATAAAATACTCACAACAATAGTCACAAATAGTGTAATGTACACTGATACACGACCTCCCCGATTATCCCCCCCCCCTTCCTCCGCCTCTTCCACGTACTCTAATATAAAGGCTGATCTTTGTGCAAATTTTTGCATTCCCGATTTCAAGCATCACTGCCATCAATTTGTCTTGTTCGTTCTCTGTATCTAATTTAGTTCAAAGTTCACGTTTATAAACTAGACGGACACCCAAAAAGTTTATATTATTTACTCATATATTATTTTTTAAAAAAATAGCTTCGATTTTGTATGTGTGGCATAGCGTCGTTACCGCTGTTCCGAATCGACTTGAAACTTTCTGTGTGCCTTTGTTTTAATCTCAACATGTTACAAGGGTGCATTTCATTACTCCAGTCGATCGTGAAGTGTTTTATTAAATTTCGTTTGTGTTGTAACCAAACCCACGTAGATACCGCGCCGCCACACTTCTGAAACACTTCAGTTAGTATTACTGTATAAAACTGGGGAAGAGGATAACAGGACCTTGTGACCGGTCTCCCCAAGTAGTTGCAACTTTACATATCTCATACAATTCAGATTTAACCATGTTTCTATTACAGACAGAGCCAACCTCTCTATCAAGGTAAATTCAAGGTCGTCAGTAACTTTTCGAGTTATCTTGATAGGCACTCCAGACGACCAATCAGCCGAACGGGACAGTCATATCTTAACTATTCCTCACAACAAACAAAATTACATCATTCACATACCGACTAAATGCTATATATTTATTATTTAGCTATTGCATTTATCCAAGTCTAAACCAAATCAAACATAGCGCTTGATAAAACATGCTTTGCAATTATCCATATCAAATATGTTTGCGTTTAGGGAAGCTGCGTTTCATCACGTCACATTTCATGAAGCTGTAAACCACTTTATCTTCGCGATTTCCTTTCGGTCGAGTTTTTAATATAACTTTATGAAGAAAACTTTTATATTTCCATCTCTATAACCGTCAAAAAATACTTTCTTGTTAAGACAAACTGAAATAAGGGGCAATGCAAAATTTGGTAAGAATTGATCAAAGCAAACAGGAGATATTCGCCGAAAAACGAAAACCGTAAGCTTATATTGTTGGACGGACTATAGGCACTTGGCCAATCAAATAAAGTACATATTTCACATATGCATAACATGTACTCATGACAAGAATGATCAAACTTATTGACCAATGATCAAAAGTCCTGTCACAGATGTGAGGGCCATTTCCCCCTCCCTTCTCTCCCCGCAACTGCGATTAAGCTTGTGTAAAGAACGTAATGCATTGAATTTGCTGACGAGAATATAAGCGTTTCTGTTTGATCTAGATGTAGATGTATATAAACATGTGAGCAGTCGGGGAAGTTAATTCAGGATTACGATTAAAAACCAAGCTTACATGCAAGGGCGCAGCGTCCATGTAATCTATGAATCTGAGATTCCGAACATAATATGTCTAAAAACAGTTTGGTTTATTTTATTGTTTTCTAAAATGTTCAGACATCACTTTCGTCTAATTTTGAGCAATTTGCAAGCACCGGAGCTAGTTTTCTTCGCCGATAATCTGAGAGCCTGTGCAGTGTCTGACAGATTCAGGGTTCCCATAGCAACAGTGCGATGCTACCAAAGGCAATGTCAAGAGAAAAATTATAAAAGAAGGTAGCAAATAATCTCAGAGAAAACATTTGTTTACCCGCTAGTCTGATGGTCTTTTGTGTTTCCTTTTACACAAGATCTCCTCTGCGCAAGACTCCAAGTTTTTTTTTTTTTTTTCCGCGACAGTTTAGGCCACGCTAGGTTACCGGATGGGGTGGAAAGATCAATATATGCAAACGTTACGAGTATGTATAATGTGAAAATGCCGGTGTTGACCAAGACATAGCAATATATTTTTGTAAACATACTCAAAAGTTTGGTGATTTCAGATAATCTACTTTCTAGTAGAAGAAATGGTAATACGTTCAGAAACGCAAGCTGATTGACTCTGATTTTTGTTAATATCTCCCTTTTTTTTTCTTTCGGCCTTTTCTCTCAAAATCGAAATTTCACAGTTCCTTGGTAAAATCCCTGGTGTCCCACTTCCCAAGATAATGTCTAACAGCTTTCAGAAAAAAAAAACACCAGATCGGACTCAGATTCTTCCCCTTTACTGAATAATGAATAATATTCCT
>JAWQUT010000295.1:80417-90890 GCA_033807755.1 Ellobium chinense | reverse complement strand
TACACACACACACACACACACACACACACACACACACACACACACACACACACGAGCTGAAATTCAAAATTCAGAAATGGAAAGCAGACTGTGGCAATAATAATTAAGGTGAAAATGATGCACTATCGAACAAAAAATGGACTTCGGAACATTACACATAACCACACATATAACATGTTGAAGTTTAGAACCAGCAACCATGCTTTTCTGTAGAAGGAGGTAGGCCTAGCAATATTGAATATAAAAACAGATTTTGTAATTTTTATGAGACACATAAATTATGAATACCTTCCTGCCCAAAATTCCAGACAGAGAGAGAGAGAGACATAGGCTTTTTATCCAGAAAGGTTGCTGTGGTAGGCCAAACCATGCCTATGTACAAGTATATACACATTGAAATACCTGGTACTCCTATTTTTGATATCGAAATCTCTGAGGTGTGCCAGTTTGATGCCAGAAGTTCTGGGCTGAAACATTTGATGACAAAAAGCTCTGAGACTTTGATATTTCTGATACTGTAATAATTAAGAATGAAAGATGAAAATGATAAAACGACTTTACTTATCCCGTAGGGAAATTGTATTACAATGTCATACAATGTTATATATCTCATTCATAATACAAACACATATAGCAATACACGTCATACATGTAAATACATAATATTATGAATGAAATACATAACAAAGTCATTGCTGGTCGCCAGCGGTGCAGNCCCCCCCCCCCGGTCCCTCCCCCCAACAGCTCTAAAGCCAGGTACTCATTTACACCTGAGTCGAGTGAGGAAATGGATGTAAAAATAAATGTCTTTCCCAAGGACACTACAACGTAAACCGCTCAGCTCGCGAGTCAAACACATAAACCTTAGGCTTCAATGTATGCAAGTTCGTGAAAATCCTGTTAAAGATGTGTATGTGCCATTGATATTCCCTTTCTTCCTTCATATGTAGTCTTTGTAGTTTATATAGACATATGTAGTCTATGTATGCAACTATAGTCTGTCCAACGATCTATGGTTTTCATTTTTTAAAAAATCTCATCGGTTTGCTTTGATCAGTCTAAATCAAATTTTGCATAGCGTCATCTTTCAGTTTGCCTTAACTACAAACTATTTATTGACGTTGATGGAGTTTGAAAAAAAGTCTTCATAAGTTATTTAAAAAAAAATCGGAAGCAACGAAATGATTAACATTAGCTTACTTACAGCTTCAAAGACTGTGACGTGCGGACACGAAGATTTCGTAGACGCAGGCATACTTGTGGATAAATGCAATGCATGTTACTAATGCCGTACTTTTATAAGTCTCCTATCCAGGCTAAAGATCCCTCACACAACTTGAATGGTTATTAGGTTCTCCTATCATCGCAATTGGGTGCGAGTACTTGCCCTTACTTTCATGTCTCTAGCTCTGAGGCGCGGAGACTCCATGTCGTAGGACTACGAGGCTTAGAAATTCGTTATTATTAGTTTTGGAGTTTGGTGATTTGGTATTGGATAGTTCAGAGCATGGCAATTTAATTATAAAAGCTCGAAGCTCTGGAGCTCTGCAGTTTGATGGCGAAAACTCGGCGATTTATAATCTTGTTGCCAGAAGCTCTGAGGTTTGATGTCGCAGGCTTTGAAACTTGGTGATATACATGATGTTACAATCTAAGCGATGCATTTTATTGCCAGATGAGCAGAAAATTTGATCTCACAAGCGGTGAAGATTGTTGATTTGATGCTGGATGCTAGATTTGTGATGTATAGGTAACTTTACGCATATAAGTTTCATGTCTCAAGCTCTGAGGCTTGGAGACTTGGAGCCGTTGGACCCTGAGGCTCGGAATTTCGATAAAATAATCTTTGGAGTTGGGTGATTTGATCTTGGATCTTCTAGAGCGTGGTATTTTGATGCCAGAAGATTTTAAGTTTGATAATTTGATATCGAAATCTCTGAGGTGTGCCAGTTTGATGCCAGAGGTTCTGGTCTTAAACATTTGATGACAAAAAGTTCTGAGACTTTGTTATTTCTGATATGAATCTTCGGAGTACGGCAATTTATAGCTAGAAGTTCAGAAGTTTGAGCTCACAAGCCCTGAGGTTTAGTCATTGGATGCCAGATGGTCTGTTATGGTTTACTGACAGAAATATCAAATTTAATGGTATTCTAAGCTTACCAGTTGCAAGGCGAGTTCATAACCTTGCAGGTTGCCAAGTTGGCGTTATGAGGCCAGATTCCTCGACAGCTCAAAATAATTTTGTTTTGAGAAGGTCAGTTTCAATGCATGTTGATACGGCTTGTCTTTAATTCTTCCTCTCTCTCTTCTTCCCCCCCCCNCCCCCCTTTCCGCTCCCATCTCAGCTAGTACATTATATTTAACCCTTCAAGACCCACTGTGCCGTATATGGCACATGAGCTTGGCGTTTACGTAGCATTATGATATATTATTATAATTATGTGGAAATGATAGCTCAAAGAACCAGCGTACAATATTACGACATAAAAATAATTATTCTATATGACAGTATGAAAGTAAAGTTGAAGAGATCTAAACCACTTACTCAAAACATCTAAAAGAACTGGCTTTTTCACTATGTAACCTTTCTACTCTTGGGACTTATAGGGTTAATGTTGCTTAAAGACATCATTCAACAGCAAACGACTCTTCCCATACTAAATTACACCAGCGCCTACTGAAATCGGAGGTGAAAGTATTGTCCGATTGAAGTACAGACAGGAATCTTAGTTCATCTTAATAACGTCTTCTAGATATTAACCTATCGAATTTTTTTCATCTCAAAATTTAACCTGGTACAGTCGACTCCTCGGGATCACGGAAAAAGTTGCGATTAAGCGGAGTTGCGATTTTGCAGAGATGGTGTTTTCGGCCATTTATTGCAAAAGGAAGGGGGGAGAAAGGGGACGGGGATAACCTTCCAGTCGCCGAACTCTAAAAGTGTTGTAACTTTCAAGGGGGCCTTTTTTTCATAAGTTATACTCTTTTCCTAACCAGAACACCGACACAATACATGTGCGAGTCTTTTAGACTCGGACTGTGAAGAGAAATCAATAAAAAGTATTTAAAAATAGGCAAGTGTGAAATAAGATCTGTGGTAACCCATGTGCCCTTTTAAATCGATTAACTTATACCTATAGATCTAAATCAAAAGCAATAGCTAAACAACAACAACAACAACAACAACAACAACAACAACAACAACAACAAAAAAAACAAAAAACAACAAAATCTAGATCTAGATCTAAATCTAAATCTGATTCGGAAAGCTACACAAAGAGTAAAAATAAATCAGCATACATTTAGTCAGACTTGAATTACTGAACAAACGAGATAGGATAGTATTACAGCTGATATTAATCAGTTAGTCTGAAAGAGAAAGAAAGCTGCCAATCCTATCAACAAAAAATATCTTGAGATTTTGTATACTTGACATAAGAGACTTAATAATTTATTTTAATGTATTTAAAGCTATTAAAACAGGATTTTGAGCGCGACTGAGGGACGGAGTGGGTAGATGGCAAAATATTCAGATGAAGAAGGTATATAATTATAGTGTGCAAGTATGAATAAATGCGTTCGAGTGCAAGACAGTTAGAAACCGTGGCAGAGCAGAGATAGTTAAAACAGCAGGATAAGAGTAGGTAGTGTCTTTTTGAAGTGTTTTCTAATTTATAGACTTTGTATTCTTATTATGTACATGTTCTGTTGAAATTGGTCACAGTGGTCTACAATAAACATTGAATTGAATTGAATTGAATTGAACTGAATTGAATAGAATAGAATAGATGTAGTGCTGATATCAATCAAGGGGGATAAAATACGTGAATATTTGACTCGTTTAGAGTTATATTCCTTGATCTGTCCCGAACCCATCGTTGGGTTTACCAAATTCGTCTTCGTCTTCGCCCTATCTTGCCTATGTCAGGTGCCATTGCACAGCTACAGGTTTAGATGCATGTCGCAAAAATTCTCTGTGGATATGCATTTCACTCTTTACACGTGGGAAAAATCCGCCATTTTACTGTTAAAACATGCCAGTTGTTGGGATATGTATGAAAATGTGATAGAGTAGCAGCTCTTCGAAGTACTTTGTTCGGTGTCCGTGTGGACTTAACTTATTCTGTAAAAATGTATGTTTGACTTGCTTGTCAAGTCATAGTATTCATGCATTTAGTAGTTCGACGTCTTAATAAACCCTTTTATTACATATGGGAATGGAGTTTTTCATCACTGTGAAAGGATGTCCCACCGTAAATAGTTTGTGCTGTTAATAGTTTTTTTTTTTTAATTTAAAAGTTTTCTAGTGTGTTTGGAATGTTTGGTTTTCCCTCCCCTAAGTTTTACGGGGCAAAGTAGGAAAACGTTCCTATTTTCAGATATCTGTAATATAAATTGCATTTTCAGGAAAACTTTTTTCATTAAGTTATACTCTTTTCCTAACCAGAACACTGACACAACACATGTGCGAGTCTTTTAGACTCACAGTGGGAAGAGAAATCAACAAAAAATATTTAAAAACAGACAAGTGTGAAAAAAGATTGTAGTAACCATGTGCCATTTTAAATCGATTAACTCATACGTTTAAAAAAGAATGCCTGACTGAATAAATAGGGTTTACTATAGATTGCAAAAGCCTAATTGGTAAAAAAAAATCAGAGTCAACAATAGCAGAGTATATTATTATAATTTCTAGAAATAATCGTATAACATGAAACTACACCGCAAAAGTGGTGAAATTTGTTTTAAAAAAAACAACATTGTTGCAGGCAACGTTTCCCAATGGCTTCAGTGAATTTCATTTGTGCGGGCCTGTGGTCTGCAGAAGAAGGCCAAAATTATAACCCCTTTTCATCTAACTTAAAATTGTGGAAGATCTAAATGAAGACCCCCCCNCCCCCCCCCCCCCCCCATATATAATTTGAGTACTGTGGTGGCACCAGACCTGCGGACTAGCTTTGGCCAGTTTACAATGTTCCTGTGGTTTGAGGAGGAAAGTTTATTAAATGGCTCAAAGAATCTTTAACAATTTTGCTCCTGCAACCTAAAGGCTCACCCAGTTTTGTGAACAAATAAGGGTGCATACCTCTTATTTTCAAGAGTTACTTCCCGCAGTCTTATTTCCGGATAACATCTGTTGTATTTACAGCACATTAAAAACTGCCATTATCAGTAATAATCATGATATAGTGTATAAAAAGTAGTCGAAATAGATGTAGGACTTCCCTGCCTAACTTGAAGGAGTTCGAAGCTGATTTGGGTAATTAATTATGTTCCTTGTTGCCGTAAATGTATCTGATTTACCATAGTAATCCCAGAGGTGTACGGTCTCTGTATTTGCAATAATGCAGTAGTTTCCACTCAAAACACATCATGGTTAAGGCATTTTGCAATTTACATTCTCAGAATGCCGAGAGCTAGATCTATGTAAGATGAAAAACTTAAGAACGATGCATTTGTTTTCGGTGCTATCAGAGGGCCTCTCTCTTGTCCTAAATTTTTATTGACGCATTGACCTACTTGGACTAGGTTTTTTTAATCTTTTAAATTCAAGTAATGATAGAGTACTACAAAAAGTAGCTATAGGATTTTATCACATTTTTAGAGAAGACTAACAGTTTAAGTGACAAAAGTGTTAGTTCCCTTATCTGAAGGGAGAGATGGGGAGGGCTGTTATTGTTAGAGGGAGGGGAGCGATTATAAGAAATAATGGTAGTGGTAAGAATACATAGACAATATTAATATGTCAGATCTAATGGGATGTTGTGGAAGTTGGGACTAAAAACGTTAATATTAGATAAAGTGAGTGAGTGAGTGAGTGAGTGAGTGAGTGAGTGAGTGAGTGAGTGAGTGAGTGAGTGAGTGAGTGAGTGAGTGAAAAAAATAGTGAGACAAGGAGAAAGAGAAGGAGACAGAGATGCCAGTTACTAAATGTAAATGACAGATGTGCACATTTTTTCTTCATTCACTCTTTCTAAACTGTTGTGGAATGATATTGTATGTGATTGGCTTTGGCTTAAAAAAACAAAAACGAACTCCAACTTAAACTTGATGAAATGAACAATAATACAGGATGCTGAGATGTTACATGAGTCTGGTAGTTTGCTTGCCTATAATATGTGAGTGAGACTTGACTTACGTGACAACTTTTATAAATAAAGAAAGGGAGTCGGCATAGACAAGTCGACAAGCCCACAAGTTTTCGTCATTTTTAGTAAATTAAGTTTGGACGAATAAGTCAGAAACAAATAATCTGGAACCCATTGTTTGCGATTTCTCTTCGTAACTGCGCATTAAATATTCTGAGTTTTCAGACGTCAATTACTTTTTCTTCTCACGATATTAATGTCAATGAATGAACAGTCAGGTAGAGTAGCTGGACTGCTCAAGGCTGGAATTTCTACCCGAAGAATGACAACTATTTTTAAGGAGGGGGGCTCCACCTGAAATCATCGATTTGGGTCCAAGATACCGAAATTGGGTTTTTGCTATTTTTAGACACTTTGACATCTTGTGAATCGAAAGCATGGATGGTCGCATGTGAAAGAATCCATTTTACCTCTCAAAAGTGCATTTCATTAGGGTCACCCCCCAGGATTCTTTGTCTGATTATGTGAATTTATGCTGAAATTGTCTGATTTTGATCGCATATTTTGTCGACATGCAATAAAATTAGACCATCTTGTTGCAAATCGTTGGAAAGGAAATTTTCTCCTCTACAAGGTCAACCTCTCATTGGCTGGCCAATGAAAATGTCGGAACGACGACATCCCCCGAAAGCGAAGCATAAATTACGTCTGGTCTTATTTACATCGCTAAAAATAGCTAGGTCACGGCCTAGTTTTCAACCGGAACAAGTCAAGCTGATATTTCATTCGCTCGTTTGTTTCCGGCAAGCGTGACCTAGTTATCTGATTGGATTTCATTGGTTCGGGTGGCCTCGTTTCTGTTTGTAAATAAACAGCAGCATGCAGGTTAGCACGTGAATACCTGACAGGAAGGACGTGGCTAAGAAATTAGTAGCCTAATTTTTCTTTGTGATCCTGAAAACGACGGCCGTAGGCTTGCTCTAGACAAAGCTAGACAGGAAAAGGAGGCTGGGGAAGGCGGCCCAGCCTATCAGCCGGGCATATATTGCTGTAAAAACAGTTTTTCAGACGTTTTTTGTGCGTGAAATTTTCAAATGCATTTTTCTCAGAACTATATTTCAACACATAATTTAAAACTCCATCATAATTTATGAACCAATCTTTGCGAAATTTGGTATATAAGCAGTTTATAGGTGTACAAAAAAAGTGACAGAGAGGCATTTGGACTTTTTATTTTTTATTTTTCAGGAAATATGTTGGCGGAGGCCCAAAAAATGGGGGAAAATTGATATTCTGATACATACCAAATTTGAAAATTCATATAATAATTTTTTGTCATTTTATCAAAAATAACTCTCTATCACTTTGTCTATTTTTTTGAATGGGAAACAATGGGCTTTGACGACCTGATGTCGGAGGCCTTAAGCCTTACAATTGTCGGTCCAACAAAATACGGCTTTCATTAAAAAAAAATATCACCAGTTTGCTTTAATCAGTCTTAATTGAATGTTGCATGACCTCCTCTTTCAATTCACCACAACTATAGTCAGTTAAAAAATATACGATTTTCATCTTTTTTTTTTTAAACATCGCCGGTTTGCCTTGATCACTATAGGTCAACTTTTGCAGAGTCTCCTCTTTCAATTTGCACTAACTAAAAATTATTTTTTGAATCTATAGATTTTGAAATATGAGAAAAAAGTTTTCTCCTTATGATATATACTATTATATATATCTTATCTTATAATATAAAATCTTATATTATAAAAAAAACTCGTGAAATTTGGTAAGAGCCATATCTCGACTATTTGTGCACCAACCAACATTTTGCATACACCTTCCTTTTGGTCTGAAAATGTTTCTTTTGATAATTTCTTCGCCTTAAACGGTCGGCAAGTATTATTTTGATAATAACGTAAATTTTCTTTGGTTCGTGAATACAGTCCCACTTCGGTGTTTTTAAATGGACCATACGTCCTTGGTTTTCGCGGTTCGTCCCTGAAATATTTACTTCCGGTCCCCGAAGTTGAAACCCAGCATTTGTATCAGATGCCGGGTGGAGAATATGTACGTAGCAGAGTCGATCGCCAGAGTGAACATAATCATCGGTATGAAAAGGAGCAGAATCAATAGAATGAACATGACTTTGGCCGTGTGAACCACCAGTGCGAATAGCCTACTGGTGCTTTCCGACAGAAAGATGCAAATCCTAAACTTGGTTGTCCCAACAGCCAAATAACTCTTCCTCCCATGCACATCGTGGGGGCTTATTTCTCCATTGATTTCATCATGCGTAAGTCACAAACCGACCAGTTTCATGTGTAAGTCACAAATCGACCATAACTGGTCCTTTTTCTTTAAATTGGTGGGCAGCGATGTTCTTGATTGTCTCCGAACTATGTAGAAAATCTATTTTTCCCATATCCTGTTCTATTTTTTAAATGGACGCTTATGCTCATGACATCACTTCTGTTGTGGTGTTTGCAGCCAAACTGGTGTTTTGAGGCCAAATTCCTCAAATATGGCGGGTTTTTAGAGAGGCTGGAATTTGGTTTTTAGCTTAACCGATATGTTTAAAAACAACGACGTGTGTGAGCACAATAATTACAAGAAGAGGACCGCTGTTCATGTTGTAGATGTAGTTTGGTCGTTTGCATAGCACGATAACGCAGCAAATTTGCGGGTGCTTTAACTAGTTTTATATAAAAAAAACAAAACACTAATAAACTTGGCTGAAAGGAAATGGTAAAAATAAGATTGTTTACAGCTTCATGCTGATACGGAGCTTTCATAAATGCACGCATTCTCTGATATGGATAAAGACAATGCATGTTTCAAGAGAAGAATAATGCTGCACTTTAGAATGGACTGTTTCTGACTTCATGTTTGAAATATGCTAGTCAGTAATTTTTAATTCATTTATAGCGCTCAGGTGATTTTGTGCCTATAACGTTTGAATTTTCAATCCACTTTTGATGCATGTTTTTTTTTAGTTTTTTATTTCTGTGAAAACAACAACAAAAACAACAACCTCATGTGCAAGTGAGCTTTGTATAGTGGGTATACGCCATCTATCAGTAGCTTAAAAATAAATCTTGCCTTTATCAGAAATATTTGGATTTGCTCTTATGCGAACCTAGTGTACAACTTCTTGGGGATTTCGCAGACGCATACGTTCTTGATGTGGATAAACGTAACGCATATTTCAAATTTGGTGGTCAGTTATAAACGTTTTAGCAAAGAAAGTATAGATGTAGCCAAATCCTCTCTAACCTGTCTGACATGGCTGACTGCATCTTACGATCTTCCGGCGATATGAACTGCACGACTGCTTAAAACCTTAAATATAATATGTTGGGGCGGGCAACATCCCTCCTTCACTGGGCTAAGACAAAATCTATAGGCTATAGGATTAAGTTTGTGGCTGTGCTATCGAATGACACAATCATTTTCATAGAAGATGCATATATTTATTATGAATCTATCCACAAATAATATACAATTCAACTTTTATAAATCGCTCGAGTAAGATAATTATGAAATATTCTTGAAGCCCGTTTCTTACACCAGCGTTTGTACTGGATGGTGTTGAGACCTTTAAGTTAAAATGCTTCTCAGATTGAGTGGTAGGAATTATTGTCCTTGATGACCGTTGAATTTTGAGGCGCGGTAGTGGACAAAGAACTAAATAGTCCGCAAATATGTCAGCGTTTATTTCATGAATGTCTCAGCGGCCAACATGACAAGACGTTATGACCTTATCAAAGACGTCCATAAAATCCATTCTCTCATCGCGAGTATAGAGTTCAAAAACACTTTGGCCGGTGCTAATCTGCATTCCTCTGGCCGCACTTGCCTCTTGTGGGGTCCAGTGCTTGGAAGGTTAGCGAATAGTTAAGACCTGAGACTATGTCCTATGGACCCAGCCTTCTTCCTGTTTGTTATAAATGGCTCTGCAAAGGAGCAATAGATCTACCAATAATTTATTGGCATGCCAAATTCCAACGGACTCTGGAGGACACCAGTACTAAAATGAGACGTTATAAGTATAAGAAAACAAAAACAACCTAAGGTCATCAGTGGTTAGTACGTCGCGCTTTTGCAACATCATGTCTAGAGAATATGTGGCATCGGAAGGAATCCATTGCCCTCCATAATTTAGGATAATGATTCGCTTCGTATTGTACTGAAAGTTCAAACAGCCTTTCTGTAACCGGCAGTATTCACTCTGTCTATTAGAATCACTCAAAAAAAAAAAGTAAGTCCAGGTATGCAAAACGTTTACATCAACAATACGCGGCTTATTTTTTTGTTTGGACAACAACTATTCTCAGATATATATATATTCTCTCTCTCTTTCTCTCTCTCTCTCTAATATATATAT
>JAWQUT010000295.1:68748-79604 GCA_033807755.1 Ellobium chinense | reverse complement strand
ACTCAAATAATTATTTTACTAGTTGGAAGTCTAGGGAATGTCCATTACAGATTTAAAAGTGGATTATATAAAGTAAATATCTGTAAGAGCGAAGCATACTTTTTGTCCAGATTTTGTAGTATAAGTGCAATAATTGGCTCTTATAACATTTGGCGACGTAGATGTAAGGATTATGGATTTCAGCTCTTTGATCTGTAGCTTGCTGGTCATACTTGTACATCTCTAGTGTTCTGTAATAATTTCCATACTGATCTGATGTAAGTATTAAGGTTCCTTAATATATGATATCATGTCATTGTACCCTGTACAACTTTGGAAATAAAGAACTTTGATATGTATGTATGTATGTATGTATGTATGTATGTATGTATGTATGTATGTATGTATGTATGTATGTATGTATGTATGTTACGTAGGTGTGTGTCTGTATATATATGTGTATGTGTTTGTGTGTATGCGTGTGTGTGTGTGTTTTTGTGTGTGTGTGTGTGTGTGTGTGTGTGTGTGTGTGTGTGTGTGTGTGTGTATTTATATACCATCATTTTATTAACCGCATGTTGAATATTTTAAATTCATTTACACGACATGACGATATTTATCTATTTATTCGTGACGGAAAGACTTTTCGTATCACCAAAACTGATCTTATTTTACTACCGCTACCAGTGCATCCTGGGAGTTCTATGGCGGGTATATGGGATTGTATTGTGACGTAACTACATCTATTTTCGAATTCCAGTTCCTGGAGAGCTGCGGGAAGAAGTGGAATTGGTAACACGAGTTCAAGTTCCAAAACTAGACTATCTAATTCCTTTGTTGGTTACACTGAAAGGTTTGGACGCGCCTGCAAAGCTTATACTTAATACTCTGAGACTTGGGAGTAGAAGATCCACGCTCAAGGATTGTTGCTAGTAATTCTTTATGAACTTTTAAAATCAATATAAGCCGAAGGAAATAAAATACAACAAGAAAAAAAAATTAAGTATGGTAAATAACAGTACTTAACTGCTTAGTTTAGCCTGAGCTAGAACATAAAATTATTCGCTGGTTACTGGAGTGCACCAGGAGATGAAAGATCAGCGTGACGTCATAATGGTTGGATCCTGTTTCAAGAGTGAAGTGGTTCTTTCCATCTGATTCGAATTTCCCTGATCATACTTCTCGCTTACGCTGTTTCAAGAATATTCTCAAAGATCTGCACTCCAGGAGTTCGATACATCAGAATGATGCTCAATGTGGTTGGAGTGTCCGCTGGTCTTTCAATACACATAATTTGTGAAATGCGGCAATGTATCGAACAGCAACATGTTAACAACAAACTACAGAGTAGGTCAAACAAATTCTGGCCAAAAAGTAATTCTTCTAACATAATAACAAGTCCCCATTGTAAGAGGATGTGCTCATATTCCCACCGTCCTTTGAACTTTTTGGAAATAAACTTACGTCGATTCCACTTAAATACAACACCATGGGCTTATTGAAAAAACTCTGATGAAAAAGAGCGGATTTTTTTTTTGGCCTTTATGCGGAAACCATATACAGATCTAGACTTTTCGTTTAGACTTTTTCGTTTTTATGGCTGTAACTGTAAGGTGACCGAGCAAAAAGCATGATTAAACAGTATGATTGTATCAATTTCAAATGTACATATTTTCACCTTTTTTTTTCAGTATTGCTGACATGCAGTTAAAATATTTCCATTGTTCATCCTGGCTGTACTGATCACAGCTGCTATATCATCTTTGCAATTTCTGGGGAAGGTTTGTACATTCGTTGTCAACATCAATGTCATTTTTCTCATTGCCATCATCGCCACCATCACCTTAAGATCGGGTTTTTTTTTACAGTTTTTTTTTTTCATGCAATCAAAATTAGATATAGACTATTACCAAAATATAGCAAAAATAATACGAATGAAAATTACATGCAAGGAAGCTAAAACAATCGAACATGATCTCACTCATATTAAGAGAATGGAGAAGATAGGTATCGAAAAAGTGAGAGCAAATAGGGAGAGGCAGAGGGATCTATCAGGGGGATACTAAATCAATAGAAAAAACTGGCACAAGCACTCGATGGATCTCGTGGCGCAGTCTACATAATGTGCATTTCGGTGCAGTCTACGTGTCATTTGACGCAGTCTGCATACAGCCTAGTATTAGTGACCAGTTGTGTCATCTTGCATACAACACGGATATCATGCAGTCAAACACAGTGACATTGAAAAAAAAAACATCATTTAATGGGCACGAGTTTTAAGGATTTTTGATGATGACGTTGTTGTTGTTGTTCTAGACCATAACCCTCAGGTTTTTAAAAGATAGATGTTGTTCGAATTTTTTTTCATTTAAAGCCTTATATTATTATGTTGTATGTGTGTATGTGTGTGTGTGTGTGTGTGTGTGTGTGTGTGTGTGTGTGTGTGTGTGTGTGTGTATTCCCGTTTATTTAAGCAATCAGCTTTAAAATCTTCCTCTCTCTGATCTCGAAAGACGCCATCGGGAGAGCTTTCTGGACAAATGAGAATCAGGAAAACACGACCACCTGCGACAGGGTGGGCGAGTTGGCTGCTGAAGTCTTACATAAAGTAACAGGTGGGTACAGGTACACTACCATGGCCATTATTTAGCAAAACCCAATTCCCTCGTCGAGATACGATCAGATTTAAAGTTTTCATTTTTCTTTATAGAACGTATATAAATCCACATCAAAATAGTCGGATTTGTCATCTCCGTTTAATATAAAGAGAATGTTCCCCCTCTCACTCTCTCCTATTCACGCACACGCCCAAAAAAAGCCCATCGAAATCTAGAGCCTACTGGTCCTTGAGCATAACTGTACAAAGACGTTAGGGGTTTAAATCTTCAGGACGGTATACTGTGGTCCAGCAGCCAAGAACAGCGTATTTAGCAGTTTAGAGAAAGCTGCTTCTACACACCAATAGGACGTCACTTCCTTGTCATGTGAGTGTGTCAAAGTGAAATACTTCCAGGTGTTTAAAACTAAGTGCTGGAAATAATGCACAGTACTTCATGGTGCGCAACTTTCATTCCCTGCTCTAGGTTTGTAGCGTGTTTTTAGAAGACATTAACCTGCATTGCCAGGTTCCACTACAACCGTGTTTATATTAAAAGAAAGATGGTCGCTAATACTCATTCGACTGTAACGTTATCGGGAAAAATAGACAACCACAAGAAAAAAGAACAACAGAGAGGGCAGTCTCTTCAACAATGCTCAGTATCCTTGCCCTTGTTACTCCTTGTGCTTCAGTTTTTCCTCACTTAACATCTGTTCTTTATGAAGAAACACTCCCACGTGCTTTATATACAGGGAGTTGGGCGTCTATCCACTTTCTTTGGAAAGAAATATCAGAATAATAAAGTACTGGCTTGAAGTAATGGACGAAAAAGGTAAAGGGAGCTCTTACGTAGGATCAGTTTGTAGAGAATTGTATGAGCAAGTGGAGAACGATACAGATACAGTTAATTGGGCATCATTGACGCGAGATTTGTTAAATAGGACTGGGTTTGGGTATGCATGGATCAATCAAAAAGTGTCAAATATACGAACATTTCTTAACAATTTCAAGAATAGACTAAAATGTATGTACCAACAAGAATGGCATAGCCAAGTAGAAGAATGCAGTGAGAACAGGTTGTTTAGATACTTAAAACGTGAATTTGGATATGAAAAATATCTTGACATGATACGGTATAAAACGTTTAGAGTGGCCCTCACAAAAGTCAGATTAGGTTCGCATAGTTTCATGTCAGAAAGGGGAACATGGCGAAGAGTTAAAGTAGAATACAAGGAAAGAGTTTGTCCAGAGTGTAGAGAGGTGGAAAACGAATACCACTGTATAGTCAGTTGTCCGCGATTCACAACTAGATAAAAGTATCTGCCATGTTACATGAAAACAAGATCAAATATGTGTAAATTCATAAGTATGTTAAATGAAAAAAATCGACGATCTTATAAATAAAGTATCTATTTTATGCTATAATGTGCTAAGAGAATACGAGAAAAGTATGTAGACAGCGAGCCATGATGTTATGCATTTTCTGGTGCTTTAAGCAGATTTTGGAGGTGGTAGGTAGTGTGTGCGTGNNNTGTGTGTGTGTGTGTGTGTGTGTGTGTGTGTGTGTGTGTGTGTGTGTGTGTGTGTGTGTGTGTGTGTGTGTGTGTGTGTGTGTGTGTGTGTGATTGGGAGTGAGACAGAGAGAGAGGGAGAGAGAGAATGACTCTGGAGAATGGGAGAATACGTTGTACGGTGCATAGATGACTAGGTGTGTTATTTGAGGGGGAGGGGGCGTAATTGGAAATTTTGGGCATGGTACTGTCAGGGCTGGAGTTGGATAAAAGTTTTGTACGCTGTATTTTTTTTTTTTTAGTGTTTTGTAAAATATGTCAATGTATAGTGATGATCCCATTTGTTTTTTTAGTGTTTTGTAAAATATGTCAATGTATAGTAATGATCCCTTTTAAAAAAAAAAATTGTTGTAGTTGGTGTGTGTGTGTGTATTATGATAGACTATTGATGTTTTTGCCAATGTAATGTTTTTTTTGGCCCATGGCCTAATAAAATAATACTCCCTTCCTTCCTTCCTCACTGTCATTGGGAAGGCTATAAAATAAAGGTTAAGAGAACATGAGGATTGAATCCAAGCTTTTCATAGCAGGAAGAGGTCCAGAGCGGTCTTAAAGTTGGACACGAACGTCAATCATGATTTTCCATTTTCCAATACTTTTCCTCTCTGAGAATTATCTACAGTACCCACCGAATCAATTTCACGAAGAAAGAACATCGTTCTGGTACAGCGCGCTTGGGTTTAGTTTAATGATGCAAAAAGGAGGCTCAAATGACCGGAATTTGTTCCTTTTGCCCGAGCAGCAGAGCCTTATGGCAAAAATGGTGACGTCACTTAAGTTCCAGCAGCTGCACACATCTTTTGTTTGACAATGTATTATTCGGCTTTCACTAGGGTGCTGGTCATCCAAATTCAAATTGTAAGTTCAGCCGTGTACTCAAGATAAAGTACTCTGCATTTTCATTGCCTCAGCATAGTTTTGTTTGATACATATGCTGTTTACAGTAGAATAAAGGATTCGTACCACTGTATTATCATCCGTCCTCAGAGTATGGGCTAGATAGCTTGGGCGTGCGGCTAGAACATATTTGACGTAAGCGAATGGCCGCCACGCGTGCAGTGGACTTTGTATAAGACATTACCAAAAGAAACACCTTCAGGCTTAAAGAAGATGTACGCAAAATATCAAAGTATCATTTTGATAATTACGTAAAATATTTAATTTCCTTTGTTTCGTGTATTTGGTCTCTGTTCGATGTTTTTAAATGGGCATACGTCATTGGTTTTTGCGGTTCACCGTGAAATGTTTACTTCCGGTACCTGAAGCTGATTTCGAGCACTGATGACATGCGTGTCAGATGCCGGGTCGAAAATACCTACGTCACAGAGTCGACCACCAGATTGAACATAATGATCGGTACGAATAGGGGGAGATTCAATAGAATGAACAGGACTTAAGTCATATGAACCACCACTGCGAAAACTGATGCTTTCCGTTGGAAAGATGAAAGTTCGGAACTTCGCTGCACCAATGTCCAAGTAACGTTTCCTCCCACTTAGTCTACGCCGTGAAGGTTAATTTCTCCATCGATTTCATCAAAATTGCTGTGCAAGTCACAAATCCACCACAACTGCTCCTTTTTCTTATTTTATTATTGAGCAGCAGCGTCCCCGACTCTGTCCAAAATGTATAGAAAATGGATTTCCCCACGCATCATGTGACCTGTTCCGTGTTTTAAATTGACTTCCATGTTCATGATGTTACTACTCTTGTGGTGCCTGCAGCCAGGCTGGTGTTTTGAGGTCAAATTCCTCAAATTTAATATGGCGGGCGTCAGAAAAAAATCGTTTGGGGTGTTTCTATTTGTTTTTTTCTTAGCTTAACCGACATGTTTATACAGAATAATTACTAAAAGAGGAGCAGTGTAAATGTTGTAGATGTAGTAATATGGCTGTTTGCTTCACACAACAACCCCTCAAATTTGCGGGTACATATTAGTATATTAAGTAAGTGTGTACGGTATTGTCGACTGCCGTCAGTCCAGTCCTAATTTTCGTCGGCTATTCCCACTCACCAGTAAAGGAATACGCATTTGATTTTTAAAAAAATACATTACTTTTAATAGTGCCTGGCAAGTAAATTTGTTAACTGTGTCTCATTGTTTGACCCATCTCCACGAAAAGTCAGTTCAGGCCTCAGGCTATTTCAAGAGAACAGGGGTTTAGCTCATTGGCAGCCCCTCTATTTTCAAACCTCCGACCCGAAATAGTGCCGCTTTGATTTAATCCAAAGTGACCAGGAAAGTGACAAATGCATTAGAACAGGCTACAGCTACGGTCACTGAGCCCCTAAGAGGGAGATAAAAGTGATGTGATAAATAGATCCCCCTTACTACTAAGTCCAACTCTGTTATTTCAAAATTAATGCGCGTATGTAACCAAAAGGTAAACGTGTACATGATGCGGCTTAGTTGTTACGCGTGGCACTTACCCTTAACTGTGAGTTCCAACCAACTAATCCATAAAGATGTGCATGCATGATATGGACGCTTTATTCTTAAAGTAAAGATATAATTTGAAATAAATATAAAATAAATGGTGCAATGGAACCTCGATCTCAAGTATTTTAATAATATGTTTACTTCGTTATAAAGTATGAGTTGCCGCGCACAGTTTCATTGTTATTCTGTAAGTACCTCTCAATAACGAGTCTATATTTTCCATGCACGTGGCTATACTTATCGTCCAGGTTGTTGGGACCAGTCTTCTTAAGTAGAGCCACCTCTCTACCTACCCCCACCCCCCTACACACACACACACACACACACACACACACACACACACACACACACACACACACACACACACACAAAACAAACACATACACACACAGACACACACACACACCACACAAAACAAACACATACACACACAGACAGACACACACACACACACACACACACACACACACACACACACACACTCACACACACACACACACACCGCCCGCTAAAATAATATAGACTACTGTCAATATTTGTCTCGTATTTCTGGTATAATTATTTTTCTCGGCTGTCTTATCCAGATATCCAGATCCATCGCCAGTGGAATGGTCACCGCGCCATAAGGTTATCCAGACCTATATGCGAAGTGGGTCATCGTTCACTGGTGACCTACTTCAGCAGTCACCTGATGTCTTTTACGTTTACGAGCCTCTCCAGACGACGGAATATGTCTATAGCGGAAGGTTGAACCTCACGCACTTCGAGTTTATCGATAATACAAGCTTGAGGTAAGTTTCTTGGAAGTTAGTAGCACCTCTAATGTTGCTGAGATCTGGCATTATTATGTCTCCATAATAATTTCTTTTCTTTGCTCCGTCAGACTTAGATAAAACCTCGCCCATCTCACAATGGGGCGGAAGAGCGTTTTACAGTTTCAGTGAGATTTAGAACTGATAACTCACGCTCCATCAGTAAATGTGTAATATATCTCCGAAACTTTTAGATAAGTGATGCGCCACTCCGTGAGAACACAGATCTGGCCTTGAGCTTTCGGAAAGAAGAAGGAACTCAAAACACCCAAAATGTCGTGAGATGGGCGGCGAAAATTGGATCTCTCCCATACGGCCGTATGAAGATTTCAGGCACCTATTAGAGGCCAAATCACTCATTTTATACATCTGTGTGTGTGTGTGTGTGTGTATGTGTGTATGTGTGTGTGTGTGTGGGGGTTTCTATGTGTGTGTGTGTGTGTGTGTGTGTGTGTCTCTGTGTGTGTCTATGTGTGAGAGTATGTCTGTGTCTGTATATCTATTAGTGTGTGTGTGTGTGTGTGTGTGTGTGTGTGTGTGTGTGTGTGTCTGTGTCTGTGTGTGTCTATGTGTGAGAGTATGTCTGTGTCTGTATATCTATTAGTGTGTGTGTGTGTGTGTGTGTGTGTGTGTGTGTGTGTGTGTGTGTGTGTGTGTGTATGTTTGTCTGTGTATGATGTGTGTGTCTGTGTGTGTGTGTCTTTATAAAGCAACATTCTTTTGTTTTTGCAGGTCATTTTAGTTGCTAGACTAGTGACTTTTTTTGTTTTGGCCACAGTTCTCCAAAGGTCGGGATACCCATTTTCATTAGCCGAAAGTTTCTAATCTCGCATTCTTAAATTATTTTGGAGCTCAAGCCATTGTTATGTTGAAAACTTTTCCTTTGTTGTTTCCATTTGGTGTATCCAAAGAGGACATACTTCTACAGTAGTAAATTTTTCATACTCATAATCTTTTGTCCCACGAGTTAAATCGCGATTTGTTTCCCCCCGCCTTCCTCTCGTTCAAAGGTCTTTGACACCTATTGTTTTTTCTTCTTTTGGCCCTTTTAACATTTTGCATTATTCTAAATATACCACTGTGATTTGGGGAAATTTCTTCCATGGAGGTTAAAGTACTTCTTTTGCCCGATTTTTTAACGGGAAGAAAAAGGGGGGTCAACGAGCAAAAATTTTCACAAATGTCTTTTGAAAAAGATCACCACAAATTCTGATTTGGTCCCTAAATTTTCATTTGGCTGGTTTTGACCGCTTGCGAATACATAAGTCTACACATTTTATTTTTTTTATCTAGAAGGCTCAAATTGTACCTGAAACTTTAAAATTGGATGCTTTATTTAGATCACAGGTCATTTTACACATTTCTACACCCTAACACTGGCTGGCAGGGCCCCCAAAAAGGGGGATTTTATAGGTTAGCGGATTAATTGGCTTGTACACTATCAGTGATTTGCCCTTCTAATAGGTGTCACAAACCTCAAAGACAACATCATTAGCCTTCGCTGGCGTACTGCTGGCTGAGTGCATTGCGATATCACGAGCACAGTGCATGTCAGTGACTGTTGGAGAAAAAAATATTAATTTACTGCAGACCTGGACATTATGCCAGATATATCAACTCTAACATAAATCCAAATGTATCCACAATTACTGGCCATTTGTTCATACAATTAATGTTTTTGTATAGAGAGACGGTTTTACTCTCGATCTCTGCAACATAAAACAAAGCCCATTTTGGATGGTCCAAGTGGCATTCAGAGGCTGATATTTTAGTTCCTACCCTTGCGACGAAACCCTCATTTTGACCGACTGCGAGAAAGATTATGAACAACTAACAGTTGCTAGGTTCAGGCACCTATTAGAAGGCCAGACCATTAATTTTGTACAAACCAATTAATATATGAAATCTTCCTTTCTTGGGGGCCTGCCAGTCAGGGTCAGCGTGTAGAAATATGTAAAATGACTTCTGTTCTAAATAAACCATTCAATTTAAAGTGGCAGGTATAATTTGAGCCTTCTAGAAAAAAAAAAATAAGCGTGTTAGTAGGCCTATGTATTAGCACGCGGTCAAAACCAGCCGAATGGAAAACTGGGGACCAAATCAGAATTCAGGGTGACAATTTTTGAAAGAGATTTGTGAAAAATTTTGGTCGTTGGCTCCCTTTTTCTTCCCCTTAAAAGATCAGGCAATAGAAGTACTTTAACCTCCATGGCAGAAATATCCCGAAAGCCCAGTGGTATTTGTTGAATAGCACAAAATGTTTATAGGGTCGAAAGAAGAAAAAACTGTAGGTTCCAGGCAAGTTTCCTATCCTGTCCTAGGCATCTTGCTTCCACGCTAGGCTCTCCTCTGCCTGGGGTGACTCGCACGTTGCGATTGCTTCGCTCGCCGTAGCTAAATTCTTAACAAGTTTAACAAGTTTAATAAATTTATTAGGAATAAGCCCAGACCACAGACGGGGTACATGGGCAAAGTACAGTATATGCAACGGGACAGCACATGGACATTGAAGGCACTACAATTACTAACTTCACACATGATCACAATGCATTGCTAGATTCACGTGCATTCTTAGCGTTCTCGTACATTTAACAATAGTATTATGTACCACTCACTTTCACTAGTAATCATTCAGTCCTTACACTCATTCTTTTTTCTTCTAATTAATTAATAGCTATATATACATTTTACTGAAATATTTGTAACACAATTTCGATGAATTTAGCCAATCTAACTAAGACATTCGTTTTCCTACTCTCAAACAACTCCTTTGCCTTAAACATGTTAGGTCGTACATAAAATCCTCTATCCAGAAATGTGTGGCTTTCAGTCATTAACTGTTCACATTCAAATAAAACATGATATTCATTTGCTAGACAACTGCATTAATACAATTTTCTATCTTCTAGCTCTTTTTACTCCCATCTCCCCGTTTCTAGGGTAGCTTATGACTGCATATGTCCTAAACCGTGTGATCGTTCTTCTTATAATTTCGTGTCTGCTGCGCTATTCATCGAATCTACCTGTGTCCATGATCTGCTGGTTTATCTCTTACGGCCGTTGCGGTGGTG
This sequence comes from Ellobium chinense, assembly GCA_033807755.1. NCBI lineage: Eukaryota > Metazoa > Mollusca > Gastropoda > Ellobiida > Ellobiidae > Ellobium > Ellobium chinense. The sequence goes on along the minus strand of JAWQUT010000295.1, from coordinate 69,132 downwards.
ATGAAACTCATAATAAAGGTGGCACAATGTAACATTTTTTCCCCTAAGCTTGCCCAGATGGCACCAGACGGTATTTGATCAATGAAAATAACATTAACACATTCTTTTTTTTTTTTCATTCCCTGTTTGTTTGCTGTTATAAGCCAGAAAAAGGGTATTATAATGGACTGACGATATTCTGTTTGCATCTGTATTCACTGACTTTGTCTCACGAGATATGCACGGCTGTCAACTATGAGGTTTAATTTCCAGTATTACGGGCTCTGAACAAGATAAATGGGCAAGTTATGTGGACATCATGATGTCTGTGCTCAATTGTGAGTTTGATAAATTGGATACTCAAACCTTGCAGGTAAATAGAGAAAGAGCGCGAGTGATTTGGGG
>JAWQUT010000295.1:38474-50043 GCA_033807755.1 Ellobium chinense | reverse complement strand
TTGCTCCACAGACAAAGGTCAGCCAGGAATCATTGTACAAGGTTTCAGATTTCGAAGGGAGAGACAATCACAGAGTCATAAAAAGTGGGGATGAGTTCTGCCCAGGTGTTCAGTAAAGAACAAGATAGATATTGAAATGACATCCCTTCAAAGCATCGATGGAATCCACACGCACCAGGCTGAATCAGAAAATGAAATCGAACAGCTGAAAGCAAGACACGTTGTTAAAAGGAAATCTTCAGAAAATCTTAACTATCTACAATCTTAAAAACAAAAATTCCTTATGCGGCTGCAAAAAATTGCGACAGCCCCACCCAAGCCCAAAAAACGCAGAAGGGGAAACGCCGAAGACGCATGGAAAAGAAAATGGAAAACGTACCACAGCATTCAGGTACCCTGCTGTTCAGGTACATATTATTATTATTATTAATTCCCACCCGGTCATCGGCTTGGATTACATCTGCCCAAATCTTTTTTTTCAATATATTACTAGGTACTGTCAAATGGCGTCACTCCAATCCTACTTTTCATTGTCAATTCCTACTCATCATCAGTAATAGAGCAGATAAGCATCTGATCTAAAAAAAAACAAAACAACATTACCTTTCAAGTAAAGTGTTTGCTGTCTCTTTGTCTGAGTTTGACCCACCCACGTGAAAAGCCAGTTGAGACCTCAGGCTATTTCAAGAGAACAGGGCAGCCCTTTTCTTTTCAAACCTCTGTCCTGAAATAGTGCTGCTTTAATTTAATCTAAACTGGCCACGGAAGTGACAAATGCGTTAGAACGAGCCACAGCTAGGGTCATTGGGCCCCTGAGAGGAAGAGAAAATGATGTGATAAATAGATCACCCTTACTAGCAAGTCCAATTCGGCTGATTTCAAAATTAATGGGCGTGTGTAACCCTATTTAGCTTATGATCTAGGTCCGACACTGACTTAAACTTGTTGAAAACCTTGGCTGGAGAACTGTTACAAACACGTCAGCAGTGGCATTCCGAGGGCGTCGGTGAGGAAGGGAGGAAGGGGGTAAGAGGAGGGGCCAAACTTCACCGGTAATTGATTACAAATGGGCATCTACAAATGGTATCTAAGAAATGACAGCAAGGGAGATTTCTACCATCGATGGCATTACAACAAAGAGCGATATCATTATGATCTACGAGCAGCTGCAGCGGAAGTGCCTTTGGAGTAAACGGTGTTCATAATAAAAATGTTAATTTGTCCCCAAAAAAGAGTGACTCTGGACTTTTGATCACCACAGCTTGCTGCATAGAATGACTTCCAAAAATGCTTACCCACGACTGATTCCCCTTCTCCCCACCCCCATCCNATTTATTTAATTAGTATGGCTTTCGCCATTCCTCTTCACAATGACGGCTTTGATTGTGGAGATGAAACCATACAGTGTAAGATGTGTATAAGAGACAGCAATATTGCTTAAAGATTAATCCGGCCGAACATAACAACAGTGGCATCTGAACTAAGGATTAACTGAATTGATTGTATCTCTTCTCACAAACATGTAAAAAAATCTTGAAATGAGATCGTCACACATTTTCAACGATCAAAACTGAACAGTGATATGCTTAGCTGGACAGCCTGCCGGTAAGAATATTTTAGTAAGGTAGTGCCCAGCAACATATTTCTCATCCATCTTTTAAAAAAAAAAATGATTTATAGACACATTCAAATTGGTTCATGTGGAGGTTGAGTTTTTCTTCAATTTTGAGTAAGCCCATTAAATCTAGATCGCATGTTGGTCTTATGAGTGAATGTTAGTGCATAAGCATAGGCAGATTTTGAGTAAGCCCATTAAATCTAGATCGCATGTTGGTCTTATGACTATGAGTGAATATTAGTGCATAAGCATAGGACGAAAGACCTGGTAGTCGGATGGAAGACACAGCGCCCAAAGCGACATCATACTCCAAACCGTTAGCTATTCTACCAAGGCATTTTCAATCTGCATTTTCAACGACAGCAAAACGCCAGGCCTTCAAAGTCTGCTATATTAAAATGTCAACCTAATTAGGAGTTTCCAGCGTCAAACCACCAAGTTCCATTGCGTTTGACATCAGATTCAGAAAATTAAGATTTTGAGCAAATTTTTATAAAGCATTAAGACTAAGAATCAGACCATAAGACATCATCTCACTAGATCTCGAAGCACCCTAACTTCCAATAGATGCTGTAAAAAATCTTTTAACATATAAACAGGGCCTATTTCCGATGACATAAAAGTGTGTGATAAGTTTTTATATGTCACACGTTACATAAATTTGATCTCTGACCTGCTTATGAATTCTTTGATTGGAAGCTTGGGAAACCTCTAGGCGTATGATTATGTGACGTCGTTTCTTTGGTAACTGTTCACCGCCGTGGGAGTTGCCTTTGCCTAGATTAAAAAAAATAAAGAAAGCATTCAGTCTGTCCTTCTTATCGCTTGTCATCGTTCTCTTCAGTTTCAGTTTCAGTTCAGGTAAACATTTGAATTAAAAGTACTTGAAGTGTCACAGTGTTTCTGTGGCTTAAAATTTCATCGATGATCGTCAGCTGTTTGGATCTACTGAAACCTCGTTATACCGCCAAGTGAGGGGCAAACAGAAAAATGGCGGTATAACGAGAATGGCGGTACAACGAAAATACCATGTAGAACAAGGGAAATAAGTAATTTACCAACATTGGACTGGCTAACATGTCTAAAGTAATGCAGTTATCTCCCTTTAAAACAATAGAGTTAAAATTAAAAACAAGCAAGAACTAAGGATTGGAAGCGTATGTGTCAAGTTGGAGAATGATAAGAAAAGAAGTTGACTACTACACATTACACATCCGGGTCGGAGAATCACACGAGCGCTAGGCCTACGTCATAGATCAATGTGTGCTGTTTGCATCGTACCCCGCGACCGGTGCGAACCAGTTGAAGCATCACCTCGCGCGCGCTTACGTTCGTTCGCAAACTCTCTAGGCCTATTGAGCGAGAGGAGATTGAACTGTGACCCGCCTTTCCCACTGCATGCCCCATCAGTAGGCCTATCAGGACTTCGCTTCCAAAAAGCGAAGAGTGTGTAGTAGGATTGGTGTTTGAATAACAAGCACAGACTGTGGCGCCAAGTGATGTTCCGTCTGTTAGCTGGATTTAGGTAGAGGTGGGGAGTGGGGGTTTAATTTACGTTGGCAGTATAACGAGCAATATTTACTCTACTCAAGTTATGAATGTAACAGTTAAACTGTTGGCGGATGGCGGATGGCGGATGGCGGTATAACGAGATTTTTAGTGACTTTGTATAGGTGTCAGATCCGTTCCACGGCTAAAAGCTGGCGGTATGCGGGAATGGCGTTATAACGGGTGGCGTTATAACGAGGTTTCACTGTACTTGTTGTTCATTCAGTTCAGTTGTGACTGATGTATCTCAGACAGGATGAGGGTCACTTCAGGGTCCTTTTCACAATTAAAAGTTCATTTTTTTAAAATTAGTAAGTGTTTATATGATAAAGAGGATCCAAAAATCGTGGTTGTTTGATATCAAATTTACGAAATTCGTTATATATTCATCGCATTCGCAAGACGATACATGTATAACTCATTTCATAAATCTGATAGTGATATCAAACAAACACTCATTACAGATCCTCAATATCCCTGCTCTTGTACTATCGCGTCTTGATCGTTGTAATTTATTTCTGATAATATTGCCTGAGATAAGCTTAATAAACTTCAGGGGAATCAAAACAATGCAGCTTGTTTAACTCTTAAAACTTCTAGATTCCATCGAAGCCGTCCTCTCCTTAAAACATTACACTGGCTATTTAAAGAATCGAGCCACATTTTGTTTTCGATCTAAAAAGGAGTCAACTGCACCAAGTTATTTGCCAGAGGTACTAAAGCCCTATGTACCATCCAGAAATTTAAGATTCAAAGATTTGAAACAAGTATCGATTCCTAGATCCAGTTTAAGGAAGTATGGTGATAGGGCTTTTTTTTTTTCTTCTTATTTCAGGTCTTTAATTTGGAACTCATTGCCAGCAACAATTCGAAATGCAACCAGGTTTGAATCATTCCATACATCAATTAAAAACATATCTGGTCATAAAATAGCTGGCAGAGTAGGTCAATACTCCATCTCATACCCGAAATGCTTGTTAGTTTCTTCTTATAAGCTATAGTGCGTGTGTGTGGATGAGTGTGCGCGTTTGAAATATGATGTATGTTTCTGATAGTAGTGTATACAGGCCTACTGTAAAGCTACTCGAGCCTTTCGGGGGTAAGACGCAATATAAATCCTCTTCCTAATGATTATTTCTCAGCATACAAAAACAAGCTGGAACATTGCTGAAAAGACAAATACAAATACAAAAACAGATAGATAGATAGATAGATAGATAGATAGATAGATAGATAGATAGATAGATAGATAGATAGATAGATAGATAGATATAAATTAAATTCTTTATTTCCATAAATACAATTCATATTGTACAGGCATAATATTCCAACATTATGACCTACTGGAAATAATACCATGGTGAGGACTTAACTGCATATCTTACATAGGGAGATGGACAAAACTGGAAATCTGCTCGGCTCTAATATCACTAATACATTCTATTATAACATCTACAGTACGTCTTTCTCTCCATATTTTATAGGACAGGGGCGTAGCGCGGGAGTCGAAACCAGGTAGGCAAACTCAAACTTGCATAGTGCCAGGCGAACGGTTGTCTTTTTACCTCAACGTCACTCTACATACACATTAAGTAGAGACGCGGTATCATGCATGAAACAAAGTAGTATTATCTATAATATAGCAAAGACTTGCTTTACCATCTAAACCACGAATGCTGCATAATAACAAGGCAATATCAAGCAATAACAACGGCAACAATAACAACGATGGTAACAGCAACAGTTTGACCTATTGTTTACTCCTTACAGATAAGGAGGGCATGTGGGAAAAAGAATTAAAGACGGTGTCGAAGAAAAAGGATAATTCCTTCATCAACTTTCTGCCGCAGCAAAGAACATTAGACATTTTTAAAAAAAAAATTATGTGTCTGGCTTACCCCTTAATTGAGAGTGTCTTTTATTCGTCGCATGTCGCAGACAAACAGCCAAGTATACTAGCAGTTTCATTAAATCCATCTTGCCAAAAATGATACAGTTTCAGGGTATAGATCTAGACTTTAGACCTAGATCTATCTAGTCTAGCCTATGAGCACCGAAACAAGAAAACACACATGCAGTAGCTAACCCACACGACCCAATTCCAAGTCGGTGAATGAAAATAGGGGAAGTCATTCATCTGACTTCTTTCTTTACGGCCTCGGTTCTCTTCCGTAGGCATTTAGAATTTTGCCTTCAGGCATGGAAATTCAAACATTGCTCGATGATGTTGCTGAGGCTCAGTCTGAGTTAAAGTGCTGATTTTGTCGCATAATATAGTAGAAGAGGAGCTGCCGGCGAGTTAACCTGTGTAGTCAAAATCCCAAATGACTACTTGGCTAGCTAAACTGGGCTGGATTTGGGGCTCAGGGTGCAAGTACCATTTCTTGTGATAAGCATTTCAAGCGATATGTGCAGCGTTTTTTTCTGCTTTTTGGAGGTACAGTCGACTCCGCTTAATCGCCCCCCGCTTAATCGCCTTTTCCGCTTAATCGCCTCGTTTCCTAGGGAACCGATTTTTTTCTATATAAAAGTCACTGGATAATCGCCTCTCACTTCGGATAATCGACCACTCTTCAGCGCCCATGAATTCAAAGATCAGCGGTTGAAGGGTTACAGCTGACAAACAATGTACACAGAAGGTTTAACTGCACGACAGATGGCAGACCGGTTGACTGAGTGACTGCTGCTACCCCGAAATAGGTGTGATAAGCCTTTTCTGTATTTGAAGCTTAGTATGTTACAAGGCGGCGAATTAATAATGGCCTATGAGCACTGGCATTTATTTCAATATTTATTGGTAGTTTGTTTTTTTGTAAACATTTCATGAGGCGTTCTTTTTCTAAGCGGTAGGCAATGACTATTTGACTACCATTAGGCTACGCCCCTGTTATAGGATCCAAGTATTGAACTCGTACTGCAATATTTCGATGTGAACTTACACTCAGAATTGTTAATATTGAATTTTTAAGCCCTGTAATAAATCTTTTATGAACATTTCCCAGACTTCCAATTATCAAAACGATTAGATAGATAGATAGATAGATAGATAGATAGACGTTTCACCATTTAGAACCACCAGGAAAAGCTGTTACGCCACCTCTCAGGGGTGATGATCAAAGTCGTGTTTTAAAATGCAGCGACAACCTCTTCACTGCTTTCAAACATGCATGATGTAGACTGAGACTTGATCAGTAGAAACATAAAGAAATCACAGGATGCTAAATCAGATGAATATGGAGGGTGGGGCAAGAATTACATATTTTGTCCGTTATAAAAGCGATTGGTTTTGCCTTGTAAAAGTGGGCCGTCTCATTATCGTGATGCCGCAGGACTAGTTATACTGGTGGTTTTTTTTTTTGAGTGTCGGTTTTTCCACGCATCGTGAATTTTGGGAATGCACAAGGTGACATGCCACTCAGAAGTAATAGATTTCTGAAAATTCAAGCAGAATTGTTCCCATGTGTCCTTCAACGACTCAGAGCGATTAGCTTGGCTTATCATTTATAGGTCATACTTGTAGGTTTATGCTTCGGCACTAATGAAGACACTGTTAGCCTGCTTTTCTTTTTAGTCTTTGCTACTGTCGAATTCTTTGAGTGTTTCTATTCAGTAATCCATCCGTCGTTTCATTTGATTGAAACAAAGAGCTGAGAGGTTCAGACTCTGGAGGATGGAAAAAGGATAGGGCAGACGAGGATGGCAAGAAGGAAAGAACAAAAGAGTGCGAAACCAGCATCTGACAGGTACCATCAGCCTTCACATGTTGCGTCATCTGCTGGGGTGGACTGAGTATACATGGGGATGTCCAATATGCTGTGACGTCAGTCCGGATCCCAAGTAACCCGAGATAACGTGAGACCTAGCACAAGCCCTCTTTAGACGTTGATGTTGATGCAAAATAGTGATGTTAAAAGTGGAGATGTTAGTCGATGATAGAGCCAAGGTTTCTTCTATCAAGGCAGATTTAATTTTTTTTTTTCATTTAGTGCATAATGTTCAGTCATTTTCTCATCATGGACTTGTTGGTCTTTTTGTGATTTTTTAAAATGTTTTTCGATAAAATATCAATAAGCCGTTCTAGCTTTTGTCATGACGTACATTATAAGTTTTGATTTAAAGCCAGTTAGTTTCTCCGATTAGGATAATGCATCGTCACATTCTTTTTATGAATTCTAGATTTTGTTAATAATCTTTAGTAAGCTTTTACAACTGTTAGCACCTGGGAAGTGTGCTAGAATCAAGGGTAAGCACCCGCAAAGTTAAGCTATCCTTAAACTAACTATGCATTTGAGCACTAAAACACTCTATGTTCACCATTCTGATGGTTGTTTGAATTTTTTTTCAAACCCGCAGTTATTACAATTATTTTATTGATTTGTTATTCATGGTGCTGCACTCGCTGATAACGATTTGAAGTTTGCAGAAGAACTTCTCTGTTAGCATGCCCTGGAAGAACACTCTTTAACAGTTAAAATTATCATTTGAAATTGTGAAATCACGTGCCAAAAAATTTAAAACAAAACTTTCTGGGGGTCACATTTCTGATCGTTTATTAACGAGATATCATTTTCCCAAAGGTTTGAGCAGTCCCGACTGATTTTCAACCACAAATGAAAATCGGGAAAACTTTGCCTTTTGACCTTGAACTGACCCCACTGGAATCCATCTCACACAAATCCCAGACTGGCACCAACCATTTTCATGCTATGTGGTGTATTCTAAAGAGATTCAAGTAGGCGGTTTGCTTTAATCATCAAAAACCCACGGGAATGTTCTTGTCACCGTACTAAACCATTGCCATCATTATTTTGAACATGTCTGTACTACAGATGGCAGCAAGTGAGGCATCTGCACATGATATGTCGTCCGGGTGTGTGGCTTCAAAACAGTTAAAGTGTCAACACACTGTTTGTTTAGTTACTATGTTTAGGGCATTCGTAGTTTCGCCGAAATATTTTCTCGGGACCAGAATACTGACGTGAAGATCACGATTTTCCAGGCAAGTGATTTTGAGGAAGAACTAAGTTAACCTTTTTCTGCTGCAAGACGTCAGGCATGGTCACCTGTAGAATCATAATAAATATGTGTCCTCTTGTGTTTACATCCCCTTTTTCAAAAGCAAGCACACTGTACAAAGTGCTCTCACACACAAGAGACTCGCTGTTACTCAAGTATTTGTCCTTTTTCCCCAGATGTTGCAGAGCGACCTACTTTTATCAGGGTTTTAAGTCCAATATTCCCTGTTGTGGAGGTTGTTGTATTTGTTCATTGTAGTGGCCGGAATCTGCAGATGGCCAAGCACACGAATAGGTGTCCTGCGCATGCAGGATGATCACCCAGTGTAAGATAGAACCATGATAGTTGAGTGATGGACACAGAAGACTATTGTCTATTCCTGGTACAGTATTTTACCAGCTATGCATTCTATACTGTCACATGCATCAGCTCTGGATCGTATTCCTTTAACTTTGTGGAAATCATAAAGTCTTTGGCCTCTGAGGAGGAGCTGAGAGGCGTGTGCCCCATTGTAGCCATCAGTTGGGCGCACTCTTGTTGTATGACAGAAATCATATCAAATGGCAATTCTTTACGCCAGCTGTAAGCAGTTTCTGTGGCATTCGGGCGAGTGGTGCATATGTTGCAGTTTTCTGGAAGACCCGAGTATGTTATTTTCATAATGTACTCTTCAATGGTAGGGGTCATTTGTAGATCGAGAAACTTATACAACTGGCTTGCTGCCAACACCGGCTCTTCGGCAATGTCTTCATAGCGGACGGTCAAAATTCTTCCAGGAAATCTTTTTGATGTAGTTTTGGATACTTCGATGTCTCTCAGAATCTCTGAACACAGGGTTCTTGCCGTCAACTGCTCAGCCTTGCGACTAAACATTCCGAATTGTCTCCGGGAATTGAGGCAACCTCGAGGGTCGCGAATGAGATGGATGACCTTGAGTTTGGGGTCAGATGCCACCAGTATCTCTATCTGTCGCATGCTAGCGCGGATAACTTTGGTGGCTCTAACGCTGGCAGCCTTGCATGACTCTATCGTTGGCTTGATGCAGTTTGCAATGTCTTGGTGGCTTGGAGCTGTGAATAGAAATCATCAAATTAAGATGGGCAACACCTCACGATGGCAGTGACATACAAGGGGTACTTAATAAGTTGGAATAATGAACGTCATTTAATTTGTTACGAAAATGGTAATTTTGAGAAAANGGGGGGGGGGGGGCGAAAGATCTTTATGGCAAGGAAAAATAAAAAGACGAATCAATGTGTATCTTCGATATTGCACTTTTGGCGAAAAATACTGGAGTTGTTGTTTTTTTTTTAATGGCAGGATGGGTCATTAGCAACTTGGTACCCTTCTTCAGAAATGGCCAAGTATGACTTAGAGTATTTTCACAGCACAATGATGATTTTTGGTGTAGGGTAGGCTAGGAAAGAGATGGGGCACTTCTAGGAGGCAGCCTAGGGCCAGGTGTTGAGAGCTCTGATTCCAATTTGATTCGAATTCTAGACACCAGGCACGTACAAAGGCATATATCTGGTACTAAAGCTCGAAGAGGATCAAAGTATATTCAATAAATTTGATCCGTATTATACTCTATATTATTCGAGATTTTAAGTACAGATCTGGTGCCAGGTACATGTACTTGTGTTTGTTATAACAAAGAGTATCTTACGTATATAAGGAACCAAAATGCTTCATTGGCCAATCATTAACATTACTTCATCTCAGTTACAGTTCGTTTCACCGAAAAAAAAAACCCCAACAGTTTTAGAGTAAAGAGGTATGACAAAAATTATTCACAACAATCGTGATCCTCTGATGCCATGCTGCAAAACCTTTATGCATTCAATCAGAAAGATTTGGCGTTAGATTTTCATTTGGTAGTCACTAAATGACATACTCACCCATTCGAACAGAGCCGAATTTTAAAAATTCCATTAAGACTTACTCAGTGTCACCTCACATGCAACATTTAAGAAAAATCCGCACAAAAAAACCCAAAAAACTCTCCCNGAAAAAAACAAAAACAAAACAAAAAAAAAACCCAACAAAATCGCTGTTTTGTTTTTTTTTTCTTTCATGAAACGGGTTATAGCGCATCAGCTATGTCCATTATTTCTTGCAGGACGTCGAATGAGGCTTAGATCGCTCTTTTGACAATATACTGAGGTACAGCTATGATATGAAAACTGTATGTGTGTACTTTCATTGAGTGGCAAAAGTTTGATCTGGCAATATTTTGTTCTGAGATGTAGTAGTGTAAAGTAGAAGGGGCTTACCCCGTGCAACGTGAAACACTTCCTAGAACATCGCGACCGAAGAATAATTTTACTAAATCATACCATATATTTTATACTACATAATTCATCTAACATGCCTCATAAAAAAACAAAAACTTAAATTTACCCACATTTACTGACCATTTTGCCCGCCATAAAATTAACGTGGTTCCTTTTTATGTACAGAAACGATTTCATTCTGCAATTCTGCATCAAACAAAAATTCCATATCGGATGGTCCCGTTCATCTTCATAGCCTTCCAGTTCCTAGTTTAGCGACATATGCCTTATTTCGACTGGCTGTAAGACAGTTAGTACAATCCTGGACTCTCTCAACATTAAAGGTGTAATTAGGTTAAGGTTAAATGAAGAGTTAGGGTTAAGAAGGAGGTTATAGATTGTCCAAAGACGCTGCAACGGTACGTTCCCTGTCCTAACCCTGCCCAGCACGAACCTAGGTTCACACTGAGAGAGTCTCATTGTTATACCGAATGGAAATCTGACATTGAATTAGGTTATTTTCAGCTCCATCACGTAACCTAGGAAATCTTGCTCTCACGTTGGTTTGTTTACATGCTCTGCTTATGTATGACTACTCGTCATTTATCAAAATACCCTAGATCACGTGGTGTAACTGATCCGTCTGAAAAATACCTCATTGTGAACTCAGGGTCGATAACTTGTTATTCTAAAACTTCAGAGACCACCAGCACGGTAAGGAGACAAAGTCGAAAAGTATCATCGCTAACAAATGGATCCTGCTCAGTGGGAAAAAAAAATCGAGCTTGATCCCGGAAACCCCAAGTGAAAACGTGTTGGTTACTCTTTTGAACATGTTCATTATGAAATCGCCTAACACGAAATTACCAATATTACGAAACATTTTGAGACTCCTGACTTTTCATTGTACGAATAGATCATAATAATATTATTCTGTACTTATTACGACCACCAGCACCCATTTATTAAAAAAAAAATCATGGCAATTACGAAGTATTTCCAAATTCTTTTTGTCCTCTCTCTTTCTCTCTCTCTCTCTATACAGATATATATATATATATATATATATATATATATATATATATATATATATATATATATATATATATTATGA
>JAWQUT010000295.1:17345-32274 GCA_033807755.1 Ellobium chinense | reverse complement strand
ACACACACACACACACACACACACACACACACACGAAAAATAGAGTTTAAATGGTAATAATTTTTCGAATTTTATCTATCTTATAAAAATTCCAGTTTTATAGTTTGGAACAACAACAACAACAACAACAACAACAACAACAACAACAACAACAGCAACAACAATAAAAAGAATTTTTAAAAAAATCCAGGTATGTCAGTAGAACTCACTTGAAATCTGCATATCGTCACAGTCATATTATTATTATGCAGTACGGCTATCTGATTACAGTGACTTTTTTCATGGGGGTTNGGGGGGGGGGGGAGAATATTGAATTACATACGCAAGAAACCTTTGATCCTGAACCATCGACTTTGTGATTTACTTTGTGACGTTTGAGGGATGTAATGGGTTGTGGCAAGCACAAAAAGAAAGCCAGTTTGTTAAAAAAAACAACTTGTCTATCAGGTAAGCAATCTGTTTATGATTGTGACGATATGATTAAACTTGTGAATTTATGATTTCTGTGTCAGTCAGTTTTTTTGTCGATTTAGTATCCCCCTGATAGATTCCTCTGCCTCTGCTTGTTTGCTGTCCGTTTCTCGACATCTATCTCCTCTGTTCTCTTAATACTTTTGGAATCTTGTTCCATTGTTTTCTCTTCCTTGCATGTAATTTTCATAGTATTATTTTTTTGTTTATATTATGGTCCATTTTTGGTTAGTTGACAACAACAACAACAACAACAACAACAACAACAACAACAACAACAACAATGATAACAACCATAACAACAACAACAACAACAACAATGATAACAACAACAACAACAACAAAGATCTTAAGGTGACGATGGCGATGATGGCAATAAGAAATATGACAATGGTGTTTACGACGACGAATGCACAAACCTTCCCAACCTTCCTCAGAAATTGCAAAAATGATGTATGCAGTCGCGACCAACACAAACAGGAGGAGCAACTGGATACATTTTAACTGCATGTCAGCAATACTAAAACAAAAAAGAGATAAAAATAATATGTACATTTGGAATTGATACAATTTTACTGTTTAAGCATACTTTTGGCTCAGTCACAATATAGGCCGGAAAACGGGCAAGTCTAAGTCTGTATATATATATATATGGTTTTTGCAAAAAAGCAGAAAACAGATTCGCTCCTTTTGAGCAGAATGAGGCATTTTCAACGGGTAAGTTATACCACGTGATCTAGGGATTGCTAGGTAGGATATTTTGATAAGTGACGAGTAAATGTAAACAAACCAACGTGTGAGCAAGATTTCCTTCCATTCTTCTTCCATTTGCCAAAGTAAACGTTTTGCGCGCCTGAGGAAATGACATGCATGCGGGTTACACGACGTACACCAACTACAATCTCCGATAGATCTTTTAGATCCACCCGATTCGCCAATCGTCCAACTTTTCCACGGAGTCTAATGCATTCGTCTATGATGCCTTTCGGTGCGCTAGGTATTCTTTCGCGCTGGTGAGTTGCCTGCCTGCCCATTTGTAAAATAGGGAGTTACTCTTGTAAGTCTATAACAAAGTTTAAATGAGGACACAAAGAGGTGTCGCAAAGCACATGTTTAGCATATCCTTTCCCTCCCACCCCCTCTCTCGTCTCTTGCTCCATCCCCATGTTTATGATGCCAAACACCGACGTCAGAGTGGTTGTCAAATGTAGGCAAACATGTTAATCCTTCCCATGCTGTTTGATGAAATGTTCATCAAAACTAGAACCCTCATGCCAGATCCGCCTGTATCCCAAATCCCTGTATCCTGTATCCTGTTTTCCTGTGGTTTTCTTCATTATCCCTTGTTTGGTCAGGCGGTGCATAATGAAATTATTCAAAGCCTGTTGGCAAGGAGTTATCGCCCCTAGGGTGCAATAACAAAAGTTACACTCATTGAAATGAAGGTGTATCCATCATCAATATAGGATGTGACCCCCACGAGCGTCAATACAGGCTTGGCATCGGCTTCGCATACTATTGCAGAGTGTCTCTAAAAATCTTTGAGGTATGGCATTCCATTCTGCAATGACCGCACGCCCCAAGTCGTTCACATCGTTGATAACATGCTGGCGGGCCCTTCGATTAAGTTCATCTTATGCGTGCTCGATCGGGTTCATGTCAGGCGAGTTTGCAGTCCAGTTCATTACATGAAAGGGTTGCTGGACTAAGAAATTCCTTATTACTTTGGCTGTGTGAGGCCTCGCAAATGGGAGCAAGATGACTGAGATCTAGCATCTACATACTCCATTATCAAATTGAGACAGAGAGGCAGCGCATCAGAGGCTTCATAGACGAATGCAATAGACACTATGAAAAAGCTGGACCACAGCGGGAGCTTAGACCACCCTATTCCAAAATAATTAAAAGTTGGAAATACACAGTCGACTCCGCTTAATCTCCCATCCTCGGGATCACGGAAAAAGTGGTCGATTAAGCGGAGCGGCGATTAAGCTGAGGAAGTAATTTCGGCCATATTTTTGGTAAGAAGATTAAATTTCTTTGTTGTCGTGGTTTGATATCGTGCATTGACACCTTCTTGTCGCCAGACTCAGGACAAACTCGAGTTTGACGTGTTGTAGCGCCCAAAATGTTTGATCTCCGCGGTCTCTCTCATTGGCCACCTCGCAGTAGCCCAACAGACAATAAGGAGTAGGATGGCATGGTCGGGGTAGACCGTTCATCTACATGACACGTTCTCTGATCTAACCGAAATCCACCAGACAGGCGCAATCAAGGCGTCGTGGGGGGGAGGAGACTATACCACTGCGTTCGGCGCATTAGCATTATCGGACGGGCGAAGGCGGTGATGCGTAGCGTGGGACGAAGGGGGACAAGGGGAGGGGGAGGTGGAGAGGAAAGGCTTATCACACCTATTTCGGGGTGGCAGCTGTCACCCAGTCAACCGGTCTGCCATCCGTCGCGCATTTAAACCGTCTGTGTACATTGTTTGTTTGTCAGCTGTAACCCTTCAACCGCTGATCTTTGTATTCATGGGCGCTGAAGAGTGGTCGATTATCCGGAGTGAGAGGCGATTATCCAGTGACTTTTATATAGAAAAAATTCGGTTCCCTAGGAAACGAGGCGATTAAGCGGAAAAGGTGATTAAGCGGAGGGCGATTAAGCGGAGCCGACTGTATAAGAGAAAATGGAGTTTTGCCGATTTTACCTGGCTAAAACACGGGCGCAAGCGTGCTCGGTCCGTCCTCAAAATCTCGTTCTTCTACCATCCACACCAAGGGAGGAATGGAGCCAGACAGCCTCCCAAGTCCACACAACACGCGTTGGTGTTAAAAATAAAAGTATGACCGGCTTTGCCTACGATTGGCGAATCGGGCGGATTTAAAAGATCTATCGGAGATTGTATTTCTTTGCTATACAAGTGTAAAAAAAAATAAAGAGGACTGATGTGTATAGTTACTTTTTTGTGTTTTTTTCTACGAATTTAGGTGAAAACCGCATGTTTGTACGTTACAGCGGTGAAAGAATACCTAGCGCACCGAAAGGCATCATAGACGAATGCATTAGACTCCGTGAAAAAGTTGGACGATTAGCGAATCGGACGGATTGAAAAGATCTATCGGAGATTGTATTTCATTCCTATACACATTCTTTGTTTTAAAAAAAAAGGGTAAAAAAAATAAAAAGGACTGATGTGTATAGTTACTTTTTATGTATGTTTCTACGAATTTAGGTGAAAACCGCATGTTTTTATGTTACGTAGTGACATCTGTGACACAAATTTGGCTGAAGGTTTTATTTATATTATTAATATATAGACGTAAAATATATATCAAATGTAATAAAATATATACACTAAACTCTTTTTGAAGTAATAACACAAACTATAAAATATATGTTAAGAAAATGTAGAAGTAGCCTAACAAAATGTATGAAAAAAGGCTGAAGCATTTTATTAATATAGATATAGACGTATAATATTTATCAAATGTAATAAAAATATATATACTGAACTCTTTTTGAAGTAATAACACAAACTATAAAATATATGTTAAGAAAATGTAGAAGTAGCCTAACAAATGTATGAAAAAAGGCTTGTAGGAGGATTTATAGCTGCGATGTCCACTGATATTAAAAAAAAAAAAAAACTTTGTCAAGCAGACTATATCATAACAACCTTTACAATGATATCTTTATCATCACTAAACCAGCGAAACGAATGAAGCAAATTAATTATAAGACAAAATGAATGAACTTATATGAACATAAAAGATATATTACTGATACATACATGCAAGTTTATACTGATAGTTTTGGGTTCCGTGTAACGCCTGAGTGAATGAGGGGCTCTGTTTTCAACGCGCACACTTGCCACGTCGTATAGAGAGAAGACTCATATTGGACTCGTTTTAATCTCCCCCTCGCGCAGCGATTGGTCACCCGATCAGGGATTTCAGAAAGTAAACAATGGTGGAACCGGCGTATATTTCTATTCAGAGAGCACTAATGGTGCTGAAAAAAATTACCAATGCGAGGATTTTGGAGTACACAGAATCCTTAAATCATGCTTATGCCATCGACAATACCTACACCTCTAACACATATTGAAGAACATACATTATTTTACCCCATAAGAGCTATGGTGCTATATTTCACACAGATTTCGGAGTGCTCGTACATTTTGAAGATGTGCCATAATAGAAACATAATTCCTTACAGAGCCAACATACCATATACTGCCAGCTATCATCTCAATGTATGTAATTATATCAATTTACTTTTTATATATAGAAAAAGGAGATGAGGAAGGCAGTCGTCTATCTTGTGACTTGTAGAATCACCCTCGAAGGCGAGATAAAAATACATTTAATCTAGATCTAGATTTACAATAATTTGTTCCCATTATAATTTAGAAATTAGATGTCTATGACTGTGCCTCTAGCTCAGAGTCTTGTTTAGAACTAGCAGGTTCAATGAATGAATCAGAACTAGTTCTAGACCACTGATTGTGATTAATAACTAATATTCTCCTGCGGTGGCAAAGTTAAAGAAATCTTAATTAAAGATGTATGGATCTATTATGGCCGAGTGTGAATGAAAAGCAGGCGGGGGGTGGGGTGTGTGTGTGCTGTCTCTTATACACATCTTATCTTCGATCGTCTCNAGATAAGATAAGATAAGAATGACTTTATTATCCTTAGAAAGGAAAATTGCCTTGGCTGTGGTACATGAGAGTAAATAATAAATAATCAAATAGTCTAAACATAGTAGTACATAACTCATTACAATACAATACTCAGACTAACTCACATTCATGCATACTGCCATAAGATTCATAAATCAGGTTACAAACTAATCACAACAATAGTTCACTTCACATGTTAGTCTCATACCCCCTTCTCCCTCCCCCACCACTTCTGGCCATTCTCACTGTGAGTTTACCGTGCAGTGTGCCTTTATTTTTTTATAAGACCTACTGTGACGGAGAGTCCCTCATCACTCTGACTGAATGACGCACGAAAGAATTTCTGTATCTCTCTGTTTTGCAACACAGGGACAAAAGTCTGCCGCTTCGAACTGACGTTTTATATTCATTAAATAGAGGATGTTCAATATCAGAGAGAATTTTATTTCCTTTGTCGATAGTCGCTTTCAAATACAGCTGATCAATTTATAGATGGCAATGTGACATGCATTATTTTCCCAGCTTTTTTAACAATGCGATTTATTTTCTTTTTATCCCTGTTTGTGATGTTACCGCCCCAGCATGTAATTCCAAACGTAAAAATGCTTTGGAGGGTTGAAGTATAGAATAACTGAATGATTTCATGTTGTATGTTAAAATGTCTGAGCCTGCGTATGAAATGCATTCTTTGATTTGCTTTTTTATTAACCTCTTCAATATGATAATGCCACGAGAGTTTAGTGAATGAGATCATTAATAACGTTAGCATATTTTACAGTCTCCTCCCCCTTCTCACAACTTCTAGTATACATGTCACCCAAGCTAGTCTAATAAGTTAATCTAGTCTTGTTACTGCATACCATCCCAGCATTTCAGGTCATGTTGCTATAATAAACTGATGAAGAGGGAATCGGCTAGATATTTGGGTTTTTAAAACTTCTTTGGTCATGCAAAGTAACTCCAGCTTTCTTCTTGTCCCCATGTCACTCTTATTACACCCACAAGCCGCACTATAGTGAGCCATTGTGTCTATTTTCTTTCACTGACCAGTGCTTTCCACATGACAGCAAACGCTGCGACTTCCCGGATTACGTGACCTTCCCGAGATTTAGACCGAGTCCTCTTTTTCAATACTATTACTCCTCCCATCCTGTCCTCCTCTTCCCCATCCCCTCCCCCCTCCCGACTTAGATCACGCTGTTTTAACCACTCACTTCATATGCCTCAAGAAGCCTAGTGTTCAATAGATCCTATTGATAGTTTCACGTCACTTTGGACGTTCGCCTCCTCACCCAAGGCTTATTGATAATCCATCCAGTAGAATATCATTGTTCACGTGTCGGGAGGGGAAGGGAGTGTCCCACGCCTGCTATGAAAACCCACTAAACATTCGTATTATTGCAATATATTGTAGGATCGGTGACAGCTGCGAAGAGTTCGTAAGTATCGAACTATCCTTTCACGATTCAGCATGACGAGGAGAAACATGTCAAACCAAAACCGAACTGACCGTTGTTTCTCTGATGACAAGACAAACTACAATATCTGGCTATCTCGAAGGACAGCATCGCATTGATAATGATATAGTTCATTTAGTCATAGACAAGTCATGGACTATATCGATATTTCTACTAAATCGATGCCGTTGTTAGAGAAAGCCCAATATCTGTGCAACCAAGTCTCTTCTATACCTATACAATTACTTATTGCAATCGCCACAGGCCACCCTAAAAAGACTACACAGGTGATAATCGCGCTTTTCGCAAGTCAAATCTCGTGCCCGTTCCTTGACCGGCTGTGACTGCATCCCTCTTGTTTTCCTCTCTCGCTCTCTATTGGTGACGTCACAAGGCAACAGCTAAGCCTGGCTTGCTTTGTATTCCTTTGGTTCTGAGTGGAAGACACTAAGATTTGTGTATCATTCGTTATGTGTGTGTTGTTTTGATCTGTATATTTTCTTGAGATAAGTCTAGTCTACTCCGTTATGTATAGACTTATATGATTACATGATTATTTTGTGGAATCCATACTCCTTTCCTCCCACCCACCCCTCATTTTCCCCTCATGATACCAAGTCCTGTTTCAACCATGGAAACGAATAGCGCTATTTTCACATACCATATAAACACCTACGTGCAATTTCAGTCAGCTGCTACAAACACTGATGGTCCCGGCGGTGGGGGGAGGGGGGGAAGAGGGGGGAAGGTGGGCCAGCCTAGCAATTCCCCTTCTTTGATTTCTTGTCATAGCATATGAGAGAGAGAGAGAGAGAGAGAAAGACAGAGAGAGAAAGAGAGAGAGAGAGAGAGAGAGAGAGAAACAGATAGAAAGAGATGGATGGGAATCGAGTGAAAGAAAGCATGCGTCGATAGGAGTGCTTTACTGCAGCAATATTTTATCTTAATTCTAAAACTTCACGCATTAATCAGCTGTGATTTATGGAAAATACTTTCAGTCATTAAGTGTGTGGATGGGAAACAGGGAATAATTTTGCATTCCAGGACTCTCTGAGTGCTATTTGCCTAGATCTAATTGTATTTTAAAAAATGAAGTTAAGGATCTTAAGATGAATTTGAAATCATTTATGAGGGGGGAGGGGTAGATTAAGCTTCCAAAGCCTTAAATACATGAAATGGATAATACAATCAAACACAAATCCGTCGAATATAAGTAAGTCGAAATCACGGTCCCCACCCCGCCCCTTTCCAAACAAATCTTTCAGACCTGTTATATCTCAATACTGGTAATTCAAAAGTCAACAAACTAGAATGAGTCGAGTCCAACGTTCCCTAAAGGTATTATATAATCACACTGACGAAGTGAAGCTACCATTTCATACATTTTATCCTATAAGATAAATAGATCTGGATCTATGCCTGGCTGACAGATGACAGTTTAAAGTTGACGTTGTTTCTCTGATGATAAAACAAACTACAATTTCTTTGCAATCACGTCTCCTCTATACCTATTAAATTACTTACTGCAATCGCTACAGGCCACCCTTATAAGACTACACGCGGACAAATCGCCTTTTCGCTAGTCATCACGTGCCCATGCCTTGACCGGCTGTAACTACATCCCCTCCCCCCCCCCCCCCCCNTTTCCTCGCTCGCTCTCTCTCGGTGACGTCACAAGGCCACAGCTACGCCTGGCTTGCTTTGTTCACCTTAGATTCGGAGTGGAAGACACTAAGATTTGTGTATCATTCGTTGTGTGTGTGTTGTTTAGCACTGTATATTTTCTTGAGATAAGTCTAGTCCACTCCGTTATGTATAGACTTATATGATTACATGATTACTTTGTGGGATTCATACCCCTCTCCTCCCACCCACCCCTCGCTTCCCTCTCATGATCCCAATTCCTGTTTCAAGCATGAAAACGAATGGCGCTGTTTTCACATACCATGTGAACACCTACGTGCAATTTCAGTCAGCTGCTACGAACAGTGATGGGACCCGCCGGTGNGGGAGGGGGGGGGGGGGGGGGGGGGGGGGGGAAGGGGATGATGGGCCAGTCTAGCAATTCCCCCTCTTTGATTTCTTGTCATAGGTCATAGAGAGAGAGAAAAAGAGAGACAAAGAGAGAGAGAGAGAGAGAGAGAGAGAGAGAGAGAGAGAGAAAAGCACAGATAGAAAGAGATGGATGGGAATCGAGTGAAAGAAAGCATGCGTGCATAAGAGTCCTTTACTGCAGTAATATTTTATTTTAATTCTAAAACTTCAGACATTAATCAGCTGTGATTTATGGAAAGTACTTTCAGTCATTACGTGTATGGATGGGAAACAGGGAATAATTTTGCATTCCAGGACTCACCGATGGCTACAAATGACTAGACTAGATGTAAATGCCTTTGAAAAAAACATGAAGCTAAGGATTTTAAGATGAATTTGAAATCATTTATGAGGGAACTGAGGTAGATTAAGCTTCCAAAACCTTTAAATCTATGAAGTGGATAATCCAGTCAAACACGAATTCCTCGAATACAAGTAAGTCGAAATCACGGTCCCCAGCCCCTCACCTTTCCAAACAAATTTCTCAGACCTGGATTTATAGCTCAGTACTGGTCTTTCAAAATTCGGCAAACTCGAATTAGTCGAGTCCAAACGTTCCCTAAAGGTATACAGCAACAGACAAACTTACGCAATTATTACATTGCTTTCCGTATAATCTGTCTCACTATCAAAGGCTTTACTATGCCTTCAACATAAAGTCTGAAATATATACCATCACACTGACGAAGTGAAGCTTCCATAATAATATCATACATTTTATCCTATAAGATAAATAGATATGGATCTATGCCTGGCTGACAAGTGANAAGAGACAATAATACACTCTATTAATTTATATAATATGATTATATATTTACTTATTCATTTTAATTATTTATCATGTTCTTAATAAAAGAAACCAGTATAGCTTAAATAGGTGGACTTGAGAAAATATGAAATGAAAAGGAAGGACTAGAGGCCATATTATGCCATGGAACTTTGCTCATTGTGGAGGGTGCAGTAGCTCAAAACAAAAAACAATAAACATCTCAAATTAAAACAATGCATTAATGCGAGGAACTGAAGACAACGACCGAAAGCATGTAAACAAAGGCTCTCTTCAGCCAGCCGGTTTGCCCCCAAATCCTGGAACCAGCGATGCTCTACATGGCACGCGGCATACGGCCCAGTAAGCCCTCTAGTCAATAATAGAACTTTGTGCTGTGCACTCATCTCTCTCAATCGCATGAGTCTTAGAACCAACGACATAAAGTTTTGATCACTGAACAATGCCATTCAGACAACACTACCATCTGTAAACTCAGTATGGGTGAAAAGGAAAGCCATGGCGAGGCAGGCAGTGCGATGCCTACCCTTTGGTCCTTATAACAGGGGCTATTACGCAATGAAATGCAATGTTACTGATGTGAAATTGAGGTGAGGGAGATAGATTGAGCTTTTCACTGATGCTAAATTTATACGGATAGGCTGAGCTGTCATTGAGTAATTGGTGTATAAAGTTGGGTAAATTGGTCCGCGTGTCAAGTTCGCTGGTCTAGCGTATGCGCTAGTTTCTCCCTCCATACATAGACTAATCATATCGACAGGGATTCCACTGATATGTTTGTTGTTTTTTTTGTAGTTCGAACAAATAAACAACAGGTCTGTAATGGGTCGAAATCGTCATCTTCTTCGGCCAAAAACTGTATTGCCGCAACTTTGCGCCTGCAAGGCTGTGACTAGCCTGTGGCCTCCTGACGTCACACCTAAGGGCGGGCACAATCATACCTCAGAGGCTGAGCTCGATGACGCTCCTTTCCAGGTCATTTAAGCGGGGTTGACCTTTAAACGCAAAACTTCTCCTCTTTCCCCACCCCAGCCCCACCGCCTCATACCCTCCACCGAAACTTTTTGTCTAGTCTACAAGTAAACGTTTTGTAGAAGATCAGCCTTACTGGTACTTTGAAAAGTATAGTATCTATCATTTCCTTTGATCAGCACTTAACTTGACAAATTGTAATGCTAGACGCTAACAGTGGGATTTCAAGGCACGTCTACTACTCCGAGACAAGTATAGTCACTTTCCATTAGATAATAAATTGAATGCTAGTCTCATTTTTTAAATACTCATCCTCGCTCATTTGATACGCCGTATTTTTCTCAGAGACAACGTAGAAACTTCGGGCGAATTGCCACATGATCTCTGTCCCCTAATCTCTCTCAATCACATGATTCTTAGAACCAATAAGAAATCTGACCACAGAAAAATGCCATAATAATAGTAGAATTTGTCTAAGCGGGGTAGCTCCCGTTTCCGACAGATCGTCCCGCTTAGGCCGTACGTTCTGCCGCTACTCATTATTTGATCAAGACCGATGTTAGACCGTGTTTAATGATCCTACTCCTCGACATCTGGGTGGGAAATACGCAGTTTCAGCAAAATGATGTACCATTACAGCGGAACAGATATATACATTTACAGCGCAAAAACATAGTAATGTTATAAACAGTTTCAGTGAAATTGGGTGGAGCTTACATATACATTTACAGCGCACAAAACAACAAGAACAACAACAACAACAACAACAACAACAACAACAACAACAACAGTAACAACAACAACAACAACAACAGTTTCAGCGAAACTGGGAGGAGCTTAGCCACTCAAAAAAGAAGGCGGAGTTTCATTTTGTATTTCGAACGTCTTCATTTATAAGGCACGCGTGACCTTTTCTCGCCTTGTTCTTATAACTTTCAAAGTGTCGTTTTCCATCTCGAGGTGTGTCGAGTATAACAACGGAAATGAAGTTTCAGTATTAATACATTTTAGTTTTAGGCCTATGACCTGTCAGACTGAATAACCAGGTAAAGATTATTTTCTTTATGCACGAGAAATTGGACAAGACTCATGAGTGCTGCTGTTTTGTTCCTTTTTTTTTTAACTTCTTCGCCTCTGTGCGCTGAAACTATATACTCTGTTTCTACTATAGCATTTTGACCCCGCCTTTTGGCGCTGGACATGTATATCTTATCTGAGTGATGTAGCTGTAAGGCATAACATTTCGGGCGCTGAGACTACAATCCCCGCCCGGCTGACCCGGCTACAGCTAATAAAAAGCCGTATGTTTCAATAGTCCATTCATGCGATACGAACGATTGTCACCCCTATGGGCTGCGATATTTGGTTGGGCAAGAGCGTCACTCATCGCACTGATCAGCCTCACGAAGGGAGAGAAGATGGCTGACTGACCAATGGGTAGAGCAACTGGCCTGATGACAGCCCTAATCCTAGCGCAGGCAAGCTAGGCACAAAACTCGTCTGACTGATAAGCGGGTCTGGCTAGCTCCGATTCGTACCTGATGTTTGTCTAGTGACGTTGATCACTTCATGGATGATGAAAATAATTTGCCAGTTCTGACTGTCGAATACGAGCGTTAGTAATATAGTACTTCGTATATTTACAAACGAAACAAACAAAACAGATGTCGTGACCCAGCACGAAGATAGCGATTAATTCCTGTTAAAATTTGTATGACTCTTACGATATTTTGCTTCCAAATCGTCTCGCTTAAGCGGAAAATCGTCCCGCTTACATGTGGATTGGGCTTTACGTCGCCAACCAAGGTCTGAACTTGATTGGACTGAGACTGAGACAATGCGCCAAAGTCCTTACACAAGGACTTAATGTCACGACACAATGCAGATGATAAACTCGTGCCCTGAAACATCGTTCCAGTCCATAGGTGACGAACAAAAGAAGAATGTGACTACGCTCAAATGTGTAAACAATCTTGAAAACTTCATTGAACACACACACACAAAAGAATGAAGCCTGCCACCCATGCATGGAACTAAAATGACGTCATGTCCATCGAAACGTAAAAACGTGGACGGACAAAATGACAGGCGGCGGTCATAGAACGTGCAATTTCACACCGAAACAAATGTCATCACTGGAATAGTTTAAGCGAATCTCACAAGACACACTGATGTGATCGCTGTCACTTTATGAGCCCATAAATACACAGAAATACTTTTATGTGTAATCATATGGTCAAATTTGTTATTTCAGGGTATTTACATGATCTCGTAAAAATTCTGTTCCCTAGGAATTGTCTCGCTTAGATAGGATCGTCGCGCTAACGCGTGTCCTGCTTAACGGGTTCTTCTGTATTGGGAACTCTATATGTAGTATTGCAAGAATCGCCTGGAATTTCTGCCCAGGTTATGCGGGACTCGGTGGTAATGAGAGGAGGATGAAGAAGAAGATGTAGGGGAAGAGGATGCTTTGTCCAAAAACTCATTGAGTGAAAGCAGACCGTTGATATGGGAGTTGTTGTTGTTCCTATTATCGCTGTTGTTGTTGTTGTTGTTGGTGGTGGTGGTGGTGTAGGTGGTAGTTAGTGGTGGTGGCGGTGTGTTTTTGTTGTTGTTGTTGTTGTTGTAGTTGTTGTCGTTAGTGATGTTGTTGTTGGTAGTGGTGTATTTGTTGTTGTTGTTATTGTTGTTGTTGCTGTCTTCTTCTTTAAATGATTATTATTTTGTTTTTGGAAGTTGCACCATCGTACTCCAGGGCATTCCCATATTTGCTCTATCCTCTGTTCTAACAACCACTGGAGAGCCTGCTGGCTTATTGTTGATCCCGTCAATCTTTGTTTGATTGTTTGTTTGTTTGTTTGTTTGTTTGTTTGTTTGTCTGACCTTTCCAACAAGCTGGCTGGTTCTGGCCTCTCCTTTCTTCACTCCCATATGGAGGCAGCGTCGCCGTTTGGTTTGTGAAGCGTATTGAGAAATGGAGTCTCAAGTCTAAGGTTTGTGTATTACATTCTTTGACCAGGCGGTTTACGATGTGGTGTCCATGGGAAAGACATTTCATTCCCATTCCCTCCCCCCCCCCCNCCCCCCCCCCCACCATTTGACTCAGCTGTAAATGAATACCTCGCTTTATAACTGGGGGAAGCAGGGTGCTACATTGCAGTCGACCAGCAATGACCATGTTATCTCTTTTATCTGAAGTATATTGTTCTTTACGCTTGCACTCTGAATGATATGTATAACAGGGTATGGCATAGTAAACCAGTTTCACTGCGGGGTAAATGGTCAAATGAAAGTCCTTGTGTTTGTTTTAAACTTAAACTTGATAGTGGTCAAAAGATATTGAGATATTGAAACCATAGGACAGACTCTGCATCCTCTTTTTAAATCGATTTCAGATGTTTATGAAAATTTAAAAAAAACAACAAAAAGCCAAAAACTGAATTCATCCAATACTGCCGTCTCTTTGTCGTAAAACTTCTGTCCAGTTTAAACCTTCTGTTATCTGAAAGAAAAAATTATCATCTTCATATCGTCAGTTATGAAAAAAGCAAGAAAAAAAAAGAGAAGAATGTCATTGTATGTATCCTTTTAAACTGAAATCGCCATACCAGACAACTAGGCCTTAGTGTTTCGTTTAAGCTGTCCCAAGTGCCAGTAAGTCAATCGTCAGTAATAGATGCTAGTCTAAAAAAAAGTGCGAAAGACCGTTTTTCCACAACACTGAAGTGAGTGCAGATTGAGTTAGCCAATCTCAGCTATTTCGCCAGCTATTTCGCAAAGGTGTTTTTTTTTTTCCTCAGCAGACAGCCACGCCTAATCTAAACAAAGTTTCTTCACCTATCGATACATCAATGAAGATGTATCAGTCACACAGGTTTAATCGACCAGGCTCGGAAGGCATCTTGACTCGTCGATGTCGTTTTAATCCGCCGCAAGACAACTGAGCCCCCAAGTGCTGTAACAACTGTGCCCTTAGAAAAATACTTGAATATACGATGCTGTTGACCTTTGTTTTTTTGTTTTTTTTAAGTAAACGCTGGTTAAGAAACTTGATAGCATGGTGTGGCGATTTCAGTTTAAAGGGACACATACGGTGACATTCGTTTGTTTTTATTTTCTTTTTTCATAACATAACGAAATTGAGGATATGAAGATACTACTTTCTTTCAGAAAACAGAAGGTTCAAGCCAGACAGACGCCTCTTAGTACTGTAACAACTGTGTTCTTAGATATACACCAACTGAGCACCAGTTCAGAAAAGAAGATGTAAACCTTTTTTCTTTTTTTGTCCTAAAGTTAACGTTGACTAAGAATTGGTACTTGGGTGCTAATATTGTATCTCCAAGCGTATTAAGTTTGTTCACAGTACGTGAGAGTGTATTAATTATGCTATTCACTGTGTGTGTGTGTGTGTGTGTGTGTGTGTGTGTGTGTGTGTGTGTGTGTGTGTGTGTGTGTGTGTGT
>JAWQUT010000295.1:1061-17308 GCA_033807755.1 Ellobium chinense | reverse complement strand
GTGTGTGTGTGTGTGTGTGTGTGTGTGTGTGTGTGTGTGTGTGTGTGTGTGTGTGTGTGTGTGTGTGTTCGATGATGTACCAAAGTGTTTTACAAACACACAGTAGATACAGTAGATTTTTTTAAACTGTATAGATCCAAAACAAAAACTGCTTGAAGGAACCGTCGATGAATGCTGTACTGAATTACGACTTTCAACTTTTAGGGGGAATACAGTAATTAACAAACTGTCGATGCTATAGTCTGTCCAACAATATACGGTTTTCGTTTTTCGCGAATATCTCCGGTTTGCTTTGATCAGTCCTTACCAAATTTTGCATTGCCTCCTGTTTCAGTTTGTCTTAACAAGAAACTATTTTTTGACGGTTATAGAGATGGAAATATAAAAGTTTTCTTCATAAAGTTATATAAAAAACTCGACCGAAAGGAAATCGCGAAGATAAGGTGGTTTACAGCTTCATGAAATGTGACGTGATGACACGCAGCTTCCCTAAACACAAACATTTTTGATATGGATAATTGCAAAGTATGTTTTAACAAGAGCTGTGTTTGACTTGGTTTGGACTTGGGTAAATGCATTAGCTAAATATATAGCATTTAGTCGGTATGTGAATGATGTAATTTTGTTTGTTGTGAGGAATAGTTTTGATATGACTGTCCTTGGTTAACGGGTGCTGTCTGCGGTAAAAAATAGCACTAGTTATGTCTAAACAGCTAAACCATGAAATGCTGCATTGACCGAATTATTTGGACTTGCTCTTATGTGAACTTACCGTGAAAATAAGACTACTATGAATACCGTAAAATTTCTGTTCTCTGAAGTGTCGTGTTTCCTGAGTTTTTTATACACTTTAATGAAGAAAACTTTTTTTATCTGTACCCGTCCACAAGTGAATAAACATGTCTCTGTTAAGACAAATTGAAACAGGAGGCTATGCAACATTTGGCGAAGATTGATCAAAGCAAGTCGGAGATATTCACGAAAAACGAAATCCGTATAATGTTGGACGGACTATAATTTGTCTTATCATTGGTGCTCAGTTGTCTTGTTCTTGGTGCTCAGTAGTCGTGTTCTGGGGCTCAGTTTTGGGAATTCCTTATAGCCGAGTTTTAGCCTTATAAGTTAAACTGAGTTCTTACCTTATAACCGAGTTCTATTGCAATGCTAAAATAAGAATTATTACTACAGGCAACCAAATTTCCAATCACAGCACCTCAGCAGGTACTAAACAGTATCCCCGCACCCCCTACAAAGTATTGTATTGGGGGGGGGNGTCATGCCCTACCCTAACCTCCCCTCCCTAAAGAAAGAAGGAGAAAAACTGGATAAAACAAAAATGAGAAGAGGAGAAACTGGTACAATAGGGAGGAAGACAGAGAGAGAGAGAGAGACAGACAGAGAGAGACCGAGAGAGAGAGAAAGAGAGAGAGAAAAAGAGAGAGAGAAAAAGAGAGAGAGAAAAAGAGAGAGAAAAAGAGAGAGAGAGTGTGTGTGAGAGAGAGAGAAAAAGAGAGAAAGAGAGAGATAGAGAAAAAGATAGATTGAGAGAGAGAGAGAGAGAGAGAGAGAGAGAGAGAGAGAGAGAGAGAGAGAGATGGAAGACGGACCAGTCAAAAGAGCGACCAAAAATAATTACCTTCAATTATTTTACGAGTGAACTTACCGTAAAATTTTCTTATCATACTGTAAATATTTTCCGAGAAGTCTTATTTCTGGTGTGATGACAAAAACAATCTTATCAGCACGTAAGCGATTTGATTTGACGATTTACTTTTTTTTTCCAGAGATATGTTTTTGTTTCCTTTGTACGTGGTTTAAAGTGAGAATCTAAGATTCACAGCCTACAGGGAGGTTACTGGCATATATTGTTTGTATTTTTCTCTCGGGCCCTATAAACCACCTGTGTTGTTCTACAAATTCTACCATGATTTAGGAATATTTTTTTTTCTCTGGAGGTTAAGTAGACTACTCCTTTTGAAGAAATAGGAGGAGAGGGTGGGGGGAGTCAACGCCCAAAACTTTCACGTATCTCTTTCAAAAACTGTCATCTCGAATTCTGATTTGGTCCACACATTTTCATTAGGCTGTATTTGACCTTGTGCTCATTTATATTCATAACACACTTTATTCTGATTTCTATATGTGCAGTAACGTCAGTAAATGCACTATCATTGAAAAATGAGTGGGTGGTTTATTCAAAGATGCATTTCTGTGTTTATTCATTCAAAATCTAGTTGAGCTGAAGAGCTGCGCTCCTTTAAATTTTATGTCATTTAACAGTAAAATATAAATATATGCGTGAAGAGTAGTTACTCTAATGCTGTTTCCCTTTACCTCAAAAATATTCAAAAGACCACACATTGAGTTATGGAAAACCGCTCATCAATTATGATGGTATAGTATTGATACTAAGAGATGTGATGGGGCTGACAGTAGTTTGCATATGTAGACATGATGATGATGGTGGTGAGGGCTGCGGTGTTCATTACGACAGTGCTGGTGCCAGTGAAGTAACGATTATTATTATAAGGAGGGAGGAGGGAGGGAAGGAAGGAGTAGTAGTGATGTGGTGATGATGGTAGAGCTGAAGATGGTGATAATGGATTGTGTTTACATCTTGTATTCAATACCATAATTACAACTTTCTCCATCACCGTTTTCACTTTTACTGAAACTGATTTTCACTATCGGCAAGATTTTCACCAATGAAACATTCATCCAACACAGTCATTATCCACACCATAACAAATTAAGTTATTTCCTAAACTCAGTAAAATGCACTTTTGTTGAAAAATGACTGCAGTGAAATACTTTTCTGTTGATTCATTCAGGCATCATCTACATCATATGAACTTGCAAATTTGTAACCCAAGTCACGAAGGAGTATATGCGATATTTTCAGTGTTTTGTTTTCAGTACAAAGCAAGATCTATGTTTTCAGAGGGTGGCATATCGATAGCTCTAATAGTTTCTGAGATACTATTCACTAATTGGGCGTACGTTATCATTTCTAACTCTTTTCTATTATAATCTAAGTCTCATTCTCTTTAAAAACGCTCTCCTGGAAAAAATGTATTTTATGCCCCTTCGTGAGATGCATGACAAATTCAACATCCTCATCCATTAGCACTACTGCTAGTTACACTAAATTTATCACTAAACAGGAAAGTCGTGGGATCAAAGAAAATGTGATAAAAAGCACTAAGATCAACACACAGTGAGCAAACTCTTTGTTTTATTACTCAAATACTGAACACTAAAATCCATGGAAGTAACAATATTAAACTTGACAACAAATCTGTCCAGTGCATTAAAAAAAACTACAAAGAAAAAAACTCGGCATTTGCAGCTGATCAGACAAATGTAATATAAATAATCAAGAAAAATAAAAATACTACATCAGAAGATTCAAACTCATTAGTATGGAAAAAACTCAGAAGGAAGGAAAGAGTACAAACAATTTATTGTTTTATCACTATTGCTCCATTAGGAAATTATTCAAAACTTTATTCTGGAACTTTAGTTTGTGGATATACTGTCTTTAATAGGTAAACACAGCAGTGCCAATAAGAATTCTTTTAACATTTTGTTGAAATGTGAAACAGTTAAAGACTGCACAGTGCAATTGCTGAGTTTGAAATTTACATTCACTACAATAAGATAAACTGTTTTTGATTCATTGCAAAAGTTTCATTAGAGCTTTCTTCAAGAAATTACACAAACTTTAAGAAAAAAATGTCATACATGCATACAGAGCAAAATTTAATGCATTTTTAGACCCAACAATTCTGTGATACTAGCCAAAACATTTAGGACATGCATTACATACAGGTGTTCAGAATTGCAGCAGAAAAAGTCTGTAAATACACAGCAATATAGCAATGACTTCGACCACCTAGTCAGTATAACCTTATCCTATCCAGGAGCTGTAATTTGAAATTCAATGCAATCTTTAATTCTAAGAGCACAGTTTCCTTAATGAAGGACGTGGAAAAGAAAAATCTGAGATCCATTACAGTACTGAAACAGGTGACAGATCTGTAACCAGTCGCACAATATACTGGCCCTTTCACAACACCTCAAACAAAAACTTGTGTCACATGATCCCTGAAGTTATTTATCTAATGGTAGAATCCCCATGTGGCTTGTCATGTCCATAAGAATTAAAAAGTACTGCACTGTTTCTGACCTCTTGTTCCAAGATCTGTTAAGTGGAACTTTTTAATCCACCTCAGCCCTTATCTGATCGTTCAACCAGAGACTCTCTTGTTAATAATCTGAATGATAGTTAAAATGCTCGATTGGCTCAAGAGATTTAATAAAATACCAATCCTGTTAAAGATTTATTTCTAAGGAACCAAAATGTGGCCCACCATGGGTGTTCAATGTGACTTACAATCCTGTTGTAGATAACTGATTGCCTTATTCCATGCCGCGCATTATGGTGAAACATGCACTGGCCTCTCATAAATGAGTTCACAAAACGACTGAAATACAAAACTTGCTCTCTCCCATCCCATCTG
This sequence comes from Ellobium chinense, assembly GCA_033807755.1. Classification (NCBI taxonomy): domain Eukaryota; kingdom Metazoa; phylum Mollusca; class Gastropoda; order Ellobiida; family Ellobiidae; genus Ellobium; species Ellobium chinense. The sequence continues at coordinate 12,785 of JAWQUT010000295.1, read as the reverse complement.
AATAGTTATGACACTCCGACATTAACCAGTTCCGAATCACAAAATGTTTTTGAATGATACTCAAAAGAACAGCCTAGATATATTAAAGCAGTTTTTCAACTCCTCGAAGTTACAATGACGTCACCTAACACATTAATTTCTGATCATATGCAAGACTGTTCTCTCTGAAGATAACTGCAGTAAAATGTTTTGATGTTTTGTGAAAAGCATGCCAATAATTCAAGAAGACATCTGACCATGCTGTCAGCTGACCACTGTAATGAAACTGGACATATAACATCTTATATCTCACACTTGTATCGCATCCAAATTTTGATCTCTGTTTCATATATTCTTCATGTGAAATTCAGTTTGAACCAGACCCATACAAATCATGCTTCAAGAGCACTGCTGAAGTAAGTTCATGTAGAGATTTAAAACAAATGTTGCATTTTCAACATGAAACTATCAATGCTTACACAATAAGTTAACAGGACATGCTACTGAATAAAGGAAACTTCATCAAAAGGACAATGCAGGGGACAAAGCATTCATGCAGCTTCACCATTCCTACCTTTCCAACCTCCCGGTCATCAACACTAATTTACATGTTTTAGTGGAATATCGGGGGAGAAAAGAGGAACAAATGATACAGTAAACCTTAAATGTATCTGCTATACTTTCCTAATTTGATTCCCTTTACCAGCCTCCCCCAAGGTGGCAAAGGTCTCAATAGAAAAACTGTTCATCTCTGTATCTCCTTATTTCCTTCCATACATCCAGGAGTGAGGGAAAGAAGTAGGAACGATTTGCCTACAAGTTTGCATTCTCCCCTGCACTGTTCATTTAATTCCATTTCCTTCATTCAATACCATAATCTGGCACCTTACAATATAGATATTGCCAGTTTAAAGCAAAAATACATCACTTATGTTACATTTCTATATGCAAGTAATTCAACTTCACACCCAAATCACAATTTACACAGACCAGTTCAAAATCAGTCTCTCACATAGAAGGATATAGGATTCAAAAACNGGTTGGGGGGGTCCAAACATCATCCCGAGAACCAAAATATGGTCCACCAGGGTATAAAACTTGACTCATGAGTTACTTTAAACTATAAAGAGCTTTATATTGTCCAGTGTCAAGCATTATGATGAAATACATATCCATGTTTTACTTTTACATATGATCTTCATAGGGAGGCTCAAATACAAAACTGATCACTCATCTGCAAGAGTTGGACATACCTGAACTAGGCAATATGTCAAGGATATCTTTAAACACCAACTAAGAAGAATCTCCAGAACTTATTTCAAGGCACCAACTCTGAATTTTGAATGTGTGAGGTAGGCTTATTTCAATTTGCGAGGTAAATAAGGAAATACAGTCAAACACGAATACCTCAAACACATAGGAGTGGATAGTATGGTCCCCTCAAATTTCTTCAGACCCAAATTTATTTCTCTATCCTAGCGCTCCTGCAAACTCAAACAAGAAGAGAGAGTCTCCAAGAAAAATCTGTACTCGATTGTGTAAAGAGCATGACTTGGAGTTCTCCTGTACGAGGTCATCATAAGGCACAGAACCAAAATATTACCTAAATAAACTGCACTCAAAACAGACTTTTTACAAAATTCCTGTGGTGTTTCCTATCAGCTTCATTTTAAGCATATTCGGCAATGTCCATTGATCTAAGCCAGCAATTACCCTGGAGATGCAAGAGGCTTTGGAATGGAGATAATTACATGTCAAAGATTTGATTGATAAACATGTTAAATTTAACCACTTGATAGTGATGTGGATGAATTTGTCCGCATAAGGGGCTCTGCGATGCGGTCGAATTCAGCCTCTATTTTTCTTTTCTGGTTTAACATGCTGGAAAAATCTGAAGAGTAGTTTCCAAGGTATAACAGAAATAAGTATCTATATGTCATAGCGAATATGGAGCCAATTTCATCCATTTTGGATGCCACTGACATTCTTAAGTCAGTGGTCAAATAGTTAATCTGGTTAACTTGCTAGCCAGGGAGCATGAGAGCAGCTGTGCAGTCTCTTTGTTATATTAATCTGTGGAAAGCCAGTTCTGAACATGTTGTAACAAAGATGTGGTATTCCTTAGTTAGTATTAACTCCTGTCATGCTTGCATCAGCACAAGATCTAGCTGTGTCAGTCAATTACCTACTGTTAACCCCTCACTGTGTCAGTTGCTGGCTGACTGCTTTGATGCTAGGGGACTTTATATTACTCACAGCTCACAAAAAAATGATACGTTTATCTGGCAGTTAGTCAAAAGCATATACGTATTATTATGTTTAAATCCCACTGTTCCAATGTTTTCAAAGTGAATGTTAACTCTCAGCTCAATTTTAAACAATCTTTTAAAAAGTTTTAAACTTACAAGAGAGGCTCTGGCAAGCCCGCTGGTCGGATCAAAATGTAAATTTCAAATTGCAATAATTCAAAGGGAAAGGTAACTCCCAGCTCAACTTTCAACAATCATTTAATAAGCTGTAAATCATTAAGAGAGGTTCTGATGAATCCGCTGGTCAGATTACTCTGTAAAGAGAGTGGTCCAAGTATTTCACAAGTACAGTTACTGTAAGCCCTCTGCCTCACATGCTTCACTTTCAATCTGGATTCTATAATGTGAACATCTTCACTTTCAGTCTGGATTTTATGTGAACATCTTCACTTTCAGTTCAGAATATTACAAAACATACCAGTCATTTCAAACCAGTCCCTTACATAAAGGATAAATGACACCAATGGCAAAACTCTGAATACAGTGTAAATTTAGAACACAAAATGCAACAAGTAACATTTTGATCAGAGCAATCTGCTCTGAGAATAATGAAATGTCTGCTCAAAGCATACTCAGAAGCTCTTAAGAGGCTATTGATCTTGCATGTAACATCTTTGGCTAACATTTCAAAAACTTTCAAAGCAGTGTCACATTTCAGCTATAAGTTGTTTCCATTTTAAAATTAAGCAATGTATAATACTCAGTATGCAATAGCTCAGACTGACATTCACAAATTTGTTGGGGAGGCTCCAGAGGAAGCCATCTGCCTTTAGCAATATTTGTTCAGAGACCTGTGATCTGACCCAATGACATAAAAACCTCATAGACTAAGAAAAAAATCCTCATGAAATGATGTCACATTATATGCTACATCAAGGTAAAAACAATGACATATGTGAGAAAACATGATTTACAAACTAAGAAGTCAACTGCTGGGTGTGGTTGCCGCATTAAATTCCGACAGTCTACTGGCCCTTGGGAGTGGCTAGGTCATACTAGAAATGATAATAGGCAATATCAACCTTCAAATTTCTTTCATGCAGTTTGGAATTAAATATCTTGTAAGAACAAACAGGAGGGAGTCAGCGGAGAAAAGAGCCATGAATTAACTGGAGGTCCAAGTCTGTTTACACAAGTCATAAATGGAATTTTGTAATATTCAAATTCTGATATTTCCAATAAATGCTAATGGTCTGGTAATGTCAGACAAGACACCTGTAGTCATTGTTAAAGATCTGAGCAAGGGGTAAACTAAACAGTTCTAAGAAAGCCTGCTACAGGAAAAACCTCTGTATGGTGACAGTTTCACACTTCAAAACCTATAATCACAGGAGGCATTTGTTAGGGAGCCTTTTACTGCTGCCGGTTACACAGAGTTCAATACCCTTTATCGCAGATGCTAAAGAGATTTTATCATGGTTTCATACACTTGCTTCAATATCCATAATCACAAGAGGTGTTTAGAAGAGAATCTTTTGAACTCATTGTAGTCTGTTCCATATGCTTCAATTCAATGTTCATAATTACAGCAAGTGTTTGCTAGAGAGTCTGTCATCACAGTCTCTTAAATGTTCATCAGAATGTTAACTGGTCACTGCTGTCCATCTAACAGAATTAACAATATGTGAAGTTTATCTCCCAGTTAAAGTAAGCTGAACTAACAAAACTGAAATAGACTAGTCAATTTCCAAGCCAATTTAATGACAACAAACTCCCTTTTTATTTTCCATCACAGTGAAGATTAGATGTAGCTGATACCCCACAGCTGAAAGTTCTGTCGAATGGCCTGATTTATACACACTCATATCTTTTCAGGCCCTATTTATATCCTCTTCACCAAGCTGATCCCCTGCGCTAAAAAATGCCACAAAATTTGATGACAGTGTCAGAGAAGATAACACAGCATAACGCCGGCTTTTTACACTGTGCCATCATTACTCCAGCAGTGTCCACAAGTCTTGGCCACCCCAGCACAGAGAACAGCAGTTTGTTAGTTTATCACTCTTGAAATCTCACTTTACAGCTTGGGTGCACTACTGTTAAAAATATTAAAGAATTTTCAAAGCAAAAAAAAAAACAACTAATATGACTATGCCATGCCAGGAACATAAATCAGTTTCACTTTAGTTTACTTTGATAATGACATGGCAAAATCTTAAATGTACAAATTTTCGATGACTGATATGATGTTGATGACCAGCAAAACATTCTAGTGAACTTCATAACTCTCGTAACACTACATTTTCATCAGTGCAAATGAGCCTAGCGGACTACATACTTATATCACCTCACTGTTAAGCTGCTGACTGACTGCTCTTCTGTACAGATATCTACACATTCTGGATAACACCTTAACAACTTCATGAGCTCAGGCCTTACCATTAAATTGCCAGCTACTCTACTGCTAAGGCAATCCAAACATCCCTTGCATTACCCTGACAGGCTGGATTTATTAAATACCTCTCATTATAACAGAAGGAACTATTTTAAGACTAAGAATCTGATGCACTCTAAGAATTTTATTTCCCAGTAACAGCGAAACCCAATAAACTTCAATTTTTTTATAATGGAAATGGGTGTCAATGGTGAGCCAATGCCATTTCAAATCTATGGACGTTCATGGCTTTGTAATCCATTTCACAAAATTAAGGGAATTAACATAATTTTTAGAAAAAAATACTATTTTCCACTGAGCCAGCAATAAAACGAGACCCTCAAGCTTAATACTTTAATTTTGATATCTCATGCTAGCTTAAAAGGGATGATGATAATAACATTCCTGTGGTCAAATTAACAAAATTACATACCATAATGAGACTTCGGTGTAACACTGAGGCTCAAAGACAGAAAACAGAACTTAAGACTTCCAAACCAGTCATTTTGTGGCAGTTGTGTTTAACAGCTTCCAACAGTAGAAACAATCTTATAACTTCTTTCAATGAACCACCACATCCAAGCTTGAACAGGGCTTGGAAGATGACAAAAACTGCAATTTTTGTTTTTTTTCTGGGCTCAAACATAGCTTTGCCTTAAAAAAGAAATGCTCATACCATTTCTCAGCTCCTACTGTCTATCCTTCCCTGACAGCACCAATGTAAAGCAATAACTCCAAATCTGACAAAATATACAAATATTCACAAAGGTCAGTTCTTTAAAATGACTCAGAATCTGTATTCCAAGGGATGATTAGTTATCAAATTTGAGACATTCTATGGAACAATATGCATTCTGCAATTCCATCCACCCAACTCAGTAGGTTAATCCCTAAGCATTAGCTACAGCATACTATGGAAATGTTCTTTTCTAATAGCACACCAAACTGAGTTATCAAAAAGTCGACATGCTGAGAGACAACATGTATTCTGCAATTCCATCCACCAAATCCAATGGGTTAAACTCTGAGCTCTCACTATAGCATTGTATGAAAATGTTCATTTCAAAATAGCACATCACACTGAATAGGAATAGATGTAATGATCAAAAGCTGCACGTCTCATTTTGAAAGAGATTCAGTTAGCATTTGTTTTATTCACTTTCATTCTTTTGCTCTTGTAAAAGACAAATTTAGGTTGGCTGATATGGTGTAAATAAAGAAAATAACTCATACCTCAAAAACAATTCAGTTCTAAGAAATATAAACTCCCATCTTAGGAACTAACTTAGTCCTTTAAGGGAAATGAGAAATTTTAACTCAACAACCAATGAACTCTTAGAAGAGGAAAAAAAAAAAAAATAATTCTTAGAAGAGAGAAGACCCAGTCAATTCTTAGAAGAGAGAAAAACTAATTCTTAAATCAATTCTCGGAAGAGAGAAATAGTTTCTATCTTAGAAACCAATTCAGTCCTTAGAAATAACATTTACAGAAAATGTTTGCATGTGTGTGTGTGTTGTCAGCACAGTAAAGCACAAAGATCAGCTCCGTTCAGTGTAGATACAATAACAGTCTGCAATCCGAAATGCCCAGCTGTTCTCAATCACTTAGTGGCCAAACTACATGACATGTATTATCTGTGAATTCCAGTGTAACAACTCTGGCTGACAGCCCAAAGCGTTATGTTGGGGTTCATAAAGCTCTTGCTGACTGCCTTAAGTGTTACGTAAGTTTATAGTACACTGGGCTGTTGTAGATGCCACTCTCTAAGCACTTTTTAAAGGGGGGCAGAGGACGAAGTCTGGACAGTGTTAGTCTGACCAAAGATTTCAAAGTCATCTGACAAACTTGAATCCTCACTAAACTGACATGCCAAAAGCACTGAAATGATTGTTCCAAAAATTAGTCCCTCTGTACATCAGCAAAAATATGAGTCTGATCAGTGACAAACTTGATGTAATGACAACCAACTCACAACACACATACATAATGTTGCCCTGGTGCTAATCTCTTTGGCCACTTACGCCAAAGTGTGTGGCAAACCGAGGGCGTACTACATGGCACATGGTATACACAACATAACACAAAGAAATGAAATTCATTTTTCAAAATCATTCAATCACAAATGTCACCATTTCTTGACCAGAATGTTTTTTGGGACCTTATCCCTGTGGTCATTTATGCCAAAAGTGAGTGGTAAACTGAGGGTGTGTTACATGGCAAATACAAAATAATACAAAGAGATAAAACTCCTTGTCTAACACATTCAATTATAAATGTGACTATATCTCAGAAAGGATGTTGCCTGGGAGCTAACACTTTTGGTAATCTGAGTCAGTGTGGGCCACTTCCGCCACAATGTATGTCAACCGGAGGGCATGTTACATGGCAAATATACATTGTAATACAAAAAGATGCTAACTTCTTGTCTAACACATTCAGTTACAAAAGTGACCATTTCTTAAAAGGATGTTGCCTAGGAAGCAATTTTTCTTGTAACCTGAGCCAGTGTGGGCTGCTTATACCAAAGTGTGTGACAAACTGAGGTGTGTAATATGCCATATATACAAAAAGATGCAACTTAATGCCTAACATATAAATAACAAATGTGATCATTTCTCACAAAGGATATTGTCTGAGAGTGAATCCTTTTGGTAAATCGAGCAAGTGTGGGCCACTTATGAAAAAAGTATACGGCAAACCAAGGATGTATTACATGGCCTACAGAGTGTAACACACAGATGTTTTCAAACACATCTGTTCACAAAGATGACCCCATTTCACAAAAAGCATGTGCCTGGAAATAAATTCCTTCGGTCATTTGGACTATGTAAGACAAACCAAGAATGTTCCATGCTTTCTAAATAAATGTGTAATATCTAGAGATGGAACTCCAGTTTCAAGCATATTTCATCCATAAAACATATTGGTTTCACCAAAAGGATGCTGCTGGAAAGGAACTAATTCCTTTAATCATAAAAAAGATCATGCACATGAGCCTATGTCAAGAAATATGCAAACACTAAATTCACCCAGGCAAGAATTTTTTTCCAGTATATTGGGTGTGTAACAGACATCTTTCTTTTCCATTTTAGACAGACATTTGACCTGGTTTAGGAGAGTCACGCTGGTCACTGCAGTCCAATTTGATGAATCAAACTAAGTTATCACTGCCTGCATGGCAATTAGTGGCTTAATACAAATCAATAAGAGTTTACGAAGTATACTTAAATTTCTCTCTGCTGCAAACTTTCATACATTAAAATGACAGACTGAAAAAAGAAAATCAGCCAAGTGCTTATCACTGTGATAATTTCTCTCTCCTGCAAACTTTCATACATTAAAGTGACAGACTGACAGAAGAAAGTCAGCAAAGTGCTTATCACTGTGATGATAATTTCTCTCTGCTGCAAAATTTCATACATTAAAGTGACAGACTGACAAAAGAAAGTCAGCCAAGTGCTTATCACTGTGATGACCAATATCAAATTGCATATGGCAAACAAGATGTGCCAAAGTGTGTGGCAACTTGAGTGAGTAATACATTCATACATAACACCCCAGTCTAAGTGTAACTTGTATTCAAACACATTCATCTACAAAGATGATGACACAATTTTCACACTCTCAAACACTTCCATACATACTGGTGTTGCAGTCCAAGAACACAACACATAGAATGTTGCCCCGGAGCTAATCCCTTTAATCACTGACATCAAAGAGTGCGTGGCAACCAAGGGCAAATTACACAGGACAAGTTTCACTTGCTTTCAGCTGGTCACATTCATATTTAAAGGTGACAAACAAACAGAGCATCATCCCAATGAGTACATGTGAGTGCTCATCCCATTGATCACCAATGTCTGAGAGAGAGGGGCAGTTATACTGCATGCACATACCACACAGTCCTTAATACAAATGTGCCTCAATTTCAAATGGCATTCATTCATCTCTGCAGATGGCAAACACTGCTGGCTTGACACATAACATATGCATTGTTCCACAGGTTTAAATCCCTTTGACCACTGGTGTCAAAATATGACGAGGTATTGCATGCACACAACACTACTGGTATCAAAGTGTGAGAGTGCACTGCAAGTGCACACACCTCAGACATACATTTAGATGAGACTAACACATACACATGTACATAGGTGACACACAGCTTTCATCTTCCAACACACACACACCCATCTACACATATGACAGTTGACACACAACTTTCATTTTCTAAGTAAGACACACTCAGGTGACACAACTTTCACCTTCCAGCTAACACACATTCATCTACACAAATGACACACAACTTTCATCTTCCAGCTAACACATATTCATCTACACAAATGACACACAACTTTCATCTTCCAGCTAACACACCCTCATCTACACAAATGACACACAACTTTCATCTTCCAGCTTATTCAAAAACACTAGTGTGTCTGTCTCCATACACATCACAGTACTGCAGTTGAAACTCATTTGATCCACACAGATGACATACAGCTTTCACTTCTTTCACTTCACACACTAATGCAATTGCCTCAGCATACCATACAGTACTACAATCATATGCCACTCAGATTCAAACTTAAGATCATCCACACTGATGACACAAGGATTTCCCACCAAGTCATTCATACACACAAACATGGTTCCACAGAGTAATCCCTTCGACTACTGGTGTCAAAGAGCACAACCATGCTACAATTGCATACGATACAGTACTACACACAATAAATACCATCCTCATCATTGATACAGAGCATTCATATTCCCAGTCATTCATACAGACAAGTCAGCCAGTACTTACACACAACATACAAAATGTTGCCCTGGAGCTAATCCCTTTGATCACTGACATCAAAGAGTGCGTGGCAACCAAGGGCGAATTACATGCACAACTCCCAATAATCTCCAGAAATAGACTTTCCAGGAGCAAAGAACATATTGCGATCTTTAGGAGCTGTGATGAATCAGTGACTTTTACACAGAGAAAAAAACATACTCTCAGCTGGATGATGTTGCCATCAAAGGAAAGTTGTGATTAAGCAGTAAAGGAATAGACTGTATTAATATACTGCTATCTGAAAAAAGCAGCTGACAGCCTAATCAAGGTTGGCCCCTGACTAGAATTGTACCAAAATAAGTAGAAAAAAATCCTAAATCTTTAAATCTTTAACTTAAAAAAAATATGCATAAAATCCTTATGGCAAGCCAGATATGATGAGCAATGAACAAACTCCATATCACTCAATTCAATTATATCCATAGTCTGCTACATCTGACATCAGAATCATCTACAAGGTCAGATGTTCTTAACTGCCTTCCACTAAGTCACTGCCATCTCGCCCACTCTTGTCTATTTTAGAAAGATGAGTCTCCCAAGTGTACTGCATATGACTGTCCTTTGACAGTTGCACCCTCAGACTGTATGGACTTGAGCGATGCCCACAGAGCTCTTTGCCATGAAAAACTTCATCTCAGTTCAACTGCGACATATGTTGTCCTTTCCTAAAATCATCAACTTGTATTCCAAAATCCAGCATGACAGTCTTTTTTATAATTTTGAATTAACTCAATTATAAATCAGTCAACTTCTTTACCATGAAACTTTATCTCAGTTCAACTGCAACAGAGTTTGTCCTTTCCCAAAATCATCGACCTATGTTCCAAAATCCTGCATGGCAGCCTAATCGTAATTGCCTGAGCAATACTGTATAACTGTGTTTCTTTCCTTCTGGTTTCTTTATATTTCTTAATATAAACTACATTTTCAACCCTTACCGATGTCATGTGCCACACGCATAATTTAATATCTAAGTAAAGAATGAACCACATCTGATGTAATATAACTGTTATGCTGTTGAGCCAAGAATCCAAACTCTGGTCTTAAAAGGGAAAAGGAGAGCTAGAAAAAAAAGACTTTACAGCAATGGTTATTTCTAAAACAATAGAAATCCAAGCTGCCCTGCTGAGGAAGACTGCCATTTCCAAGTAAGCTGTCTATTGCCCTGTTATACTCTAAATCTGCCCTAACTGCAGCTGATGATACCGTCATTAATCAGAAGTACAGCTGCATTCACTTGAAGATTCACTGAGTTTGCTGTACGCCAATCATTAAAGGGTTGGCCTAGTGACAATAGAAAACTTAATAGGGAAAATAAACAGGAAACTCTCTTACTCAGAAAGTGAGGCAACAGAAAATCTTCAGAGAAAGATACCCCCACCTAACAAGTAGGGATAATCTACCCAACAACTTACCACTATAACCTGAAATTGCCGTAAAACCCTATCTCAAATACAGAACATAAGATTCATAGAAAATGTGCCACTTTGACTGAATCCATCATGTGCATTTCACTTGCATTTAAGCACCACAATATATAAATTTACCACGAAAGTCAAAAAAAAAAAAAGCAATAAATACGACTGCAAGAGTGTTGGTAGTCACTCGCTTCTTCAATCTCTATATAAACACCTAAATTAATCCCCGCCTATACCAATAGAAGTTGGAGATCTTGCAAAATGGAACCAAGTTCAACGGCAAACTTTATGAGACCCGCAGCAACCTCTTTTGCTCCATCCTATTTGTGAGCCAGGCTGGACTGAGCCTTCAGCAAAGTCAAAATTTACTGAACCATGTACAATTTCAAGTTAATTATTTACCAGAAATGGACAACCACTACAGAGCAATACACCACAGCACTGACACCTAAATATATTCAACCCATTTTTTTTTTTTAATGAATAAATTACTGCTCAGTGGAGGAAGAGTATATTCGCATCATATCATCTTTCGCAGTTCATATAACATTACATCACATCATAAATTAGATCAAACTACATCCGGTCTCATTATTGAGATGAAACTGCATCCACTGAAGTACAATGGTTATAACAAGTTCAGAGAAAACCATAAGATCAAAGAATCTTTAACCTCTACAGTTAGGCTCAAGTATATAAGACCATAAAGTCCTAGCTAAAATTGTATGCACTCTTTAATATACAACCACCTTCACAATGTAAGGTGAAAAATAATTTCAGGCCTTCATGTTCAAAATAAT
>JAWQUT010000294.1:977824-987998 GCA_033807755.1 Ellobium chinense | reverse complement strand
GCACACATCCCCACCCACACAAAATATTAGACCGAAACTCCATTGGTATTTGGTTAAGCCATTCTAGATGGTAAACCGTATCTGTCAGTTTACACAAAATGCGCACACTTAAGTCTTCTTTTTCTTAAATAAGGTTATCATGCGACCAGTCCTCCGATCTTGAGAGTTTTTTTTTTCTTAAGAAGTGGACGAACATTACGATTTTTTTTTCTTCTGATCACTGATCTCACATACTCAAAATGTCCTCGCAGGCATAATTTCGCCCTCGGGTATACGCACTATGTTTATGAGAAGCAATTCAGAAGATGATTTATCATATATTCATTCTTAAGATCTGGAATAACGCGTGTAAAATCATATCTTTCGTTGTTTTTTTTTTTTTAACTCCGTCCGTTGCCTTAGATCTGATCCAGATCTCTTCGCGATGTAGGCACATACACTGTATCTACAAATGCCTCTTATTTTTTTTTTCATTCTAAAAGGACGGTGAACTAGAACGGTTCCTGACCCAATTTCACTTCACCTCCTGGCCGGACAAAGGTGTACCTACACTTGCCTGGGGCCTGGTGGACTTTGAACAGAGGATCTTCTTGGCATCTGAGCCAACCAACAGACCGATAGTTGTACACTGCAGGTTGGTTAGTTATAACCATAGCTGCTAAGCTGTTTGAGCGTCATGCTATCTGCCAGTTACACATTCATTGTTCCTTATCTTCCCCCTTTGATCAGTCCTCGTTCTGTTTTCAACAGTTCCAAACTAAGCTTTGTGCGATCGATTCTGAAACGCTGGACAAAGATTAACAACAATTTCTACCATTATTATCTCTAGCAAACACATATCAGGTTATGTAAATGGAGTTACTGACTAAGCATGTACGTCTTCTTTGTTGCTGTTGACACTTGCAATTCTTTAATGAGATAACTCGTAAGCGCGGCAACAGATCGTGATTCCTGACTTATGCTACAGGACGCCGAAGCTCTTGCACTCTACCTCGAGTTAGTTTCGGAATTTGGTGAACGTGATACATGCAGACTAGCTGCTTTTTGGTGTTACAAAATATACAAGTACATTTCGTCACCTCCTTTGACAAGCGTTATGTGTCAAGAAAACCATTTCGTTTTCCCTGATGTCAAATTCGAGCTTTAATCATGTATTTCTTGCTAATGAGAGCTACATCGGGTAATTACGTTTTGTGCTTTTATTGTCAATGATGATGTACTATCGAATGTGTCGGGTCGGTCCTGCCATCTGCTGTAAAGTATCTTTTGACCTCCTATGAACTATCCATTACTGTTTAGGCATGATTAAACTTACTAAACTTACATGAATCACCCCGTTGTTTTGTCATGCATAACACTGGTAAATAGTTCACAACATAAAGAGTCCATAATATTATTTATTCATTTCATATAACGTTCGCCCAACCAGTCGATATTAAAATGACTATAATTTTTAGTAAACTTAGCTACACAATTATTTCATTCAACTCTTATACGTTTGACTCAAAGGATTCTCACTTTACCTTCTTTTTTTTTCCCTTCTATTAGTATGAAACCCATTTTTTTCTTCACAAGAATATTGGAAAGGCTATAATACCCAAAATGGATTCAGACACTAGTGAATTGAGATAGTGATTTATGTTATCATTACAAACAAAATGTATGCTGTCATATAATGTTTCTAGTGCTGGTGTAGGACGCACAGGAACGTTCATCGCCCTGCGAAATGTGATGAGGGAAGCCGAAGACACTGGTCACATGGATTTCTTCAGAACAGTCCAGAAACTCAGAAAAGACAGGATCAACATGGTGCAGATTTCTGTAAGTTTTTGGAATAGTGATAGAAGGTGTGTCTCTGATTAACTTTGGTTGAGATGATGTTAATGGGCGTAGTGGAATCGCACTGGTGATTGCGAATAGTATCCATTAATGTGAGTGTGAAGGTATGAAAGTAAAAGGAAGGGAGAGAGAGAGTGAGAGAGAGAAAAAGAGAGAGTGTGTGGGGGCGGGGGCGGGGGGGGGAGCAAATGAATGAATGATGGAATAACGGAATGGATGAGTGGTCGAATAAATTGATAAAATCGTAATGGTTGGATTGCTCGCTTTTTGGTGATATCAGCACTTGATAATATGACGTAGCGAAGGGATTAAGAAGGACAGGACGTCAAAAACTGGATAGATTGAGTCTACCTTAGCTTATTTTTGTGTGTTTTTGTATGCTTAAAGCTTTAATCTAACAATTACTGTCCTTAATATTTACTACAGTCACAATATAGCATTTTGGAATATTTATGTAAATGCATATGTCTACGCTACATTGTATGATGTCTGTACGATATTACCATACCTGTATTGATGATGACAGACGTTTTCATTCCTAAACTATTTTCTGCTGGCCGCTTCGGTGGATTTAGCTGACACTAGTATTCTGAACGCCAGTTCTGCTGTTGTGGATAGAACTGGTTTTCAAGTGTTGACTGACATGTCTGTGTCTGCGACTTGTAAACTGAATCGTTCGGTTGATGAACTTGTCTTCTAGGAGCAGTACGAGTTTTTACACAGTGCTGCGCAAGTCGCCATGCAGTGCATGGGAACAACAGTGACTTCTGGTGACATACTGAAAAGGATAACAGAACTGGAAATGACAGCAAGCAATGGACAGTCCAACATGGAGAACGAATTTAAGGTATAGTTTATAGGTGTGCTCTAGCCTGCATCTATTTCTTGGCATCGCTATCTATCCATGTATGCACTTTTTGTTATCTTAGTCTTGATATTGTATTTACTAACCAACATGGGTTTCTGAATTTCACATAAACATGTTTCTTACAATGTTTTTTTTTTTTCTAGGCAATATGTGCTGTTTGTGATGATGACGATAAAAGTGAAGACGGTGAAGGAGATGGCGGGGAAGATGTTTATCAGAACAGCCGCAGTACAGTAAACAAGCTCAAAAACAGGCTCAGTAATATTTTGCCAAGTGAGTACAGTTCTCGGAACATGAAAACAAACAAACAACAAACAAACAGACAATTAAAGCTCATTAAAGAAAATCAGGTTAGGATGTGATCAAATAAAATATGGTGGGCCTACTTACTGAGATTATGATATGACTTTGTAAAGGGTAACGGCTAATTTCATTGCCTATTTATGCAGGTAAAACTTGCGTGTGCTTTTATCACAATATTGCAATGTGACAAGGGCTGAAAATGAGCTTGGTCTAGGCATTGCAAAAAGGCTTGAAGGGAAGACATTGCTTTAAATGAATATTTCGATTTTTGTTCATTTTTATTTTTTCTTTAATGTTGCTTCTTAGCTTCCTCAAATACAACATTGCATTCTTGTTAATCTCCTAAACGTCTGAACGTAGTGAATCAATTAAATGACATTGCTGGCCGCATTACGCTCTCAGTTGAAGTGCGAATTGGGAATTGACTTGATGTATAATAAAATGGCATAATAAGTAAACAGCATAACTCATGTAAATATATTGTCAGAGAGGTGCATGTATCTTCATCTCTCTGATGTAATGTTGATTGTATTGTTTGTCCATTTATCAGAATGGTGCATGTATGTTCATCTCTATGTTGTACTGTCGATGGTATTTTCTATTCCTTTACACTTTCAGAGGAGTACTACAGAGCTTTGCTTGCACGTGAACGAGATGATCTGGGAGATTACATAAATGCTGTACTGGTGCCGGTATGTTTTTGTCTATATAGATGTAATCAAACTCATACCAATACAAGTAGTACTTACCATGCAGTTAGGAATAAGTAATATATTTACATTCATGCTTAATAGATAATAATACTTACTGGCATAAAGTATAAACTTCACATCCTTCACACGATGAAGGACAAGAGGTATATTATGAGTCTCGTGCAAAAATAACATACTAGACCATGAAACTGAAAGATTAATCAACATTAGCTTACCCAACACCTCAAGTGGGAGAATTTGTGATGTTACAATGGAAAAATACCTAACAAATTGAAATACACTGGCCGAGTGACGGCTGACAAGTTAATTAATTAGGCAAACGCCCCATCAAATGAAGCAACTTTCTTCATGAGATTACTATGTCTAAATGTGCGAGCAGTCTCCATAAATATATTTCCAGATTTTGACGAATGAATCTTAGCAACTAATATGTTGCTGTTGACACAACTATGTCAGTAGTATTGCCGACTGTTTAAACAAAATGATTTGATTCCCCAGAGCTTCAGGACGCAGGGTCAACAGATTTTGACTCAACTGCCCCTTCCTACAACAGTTACCGACTTTTGGCGTCTGGTGACCCAGCGCAGAGTCTCGCTGATTGTGGCTTTCGAGCTGGACCTCAAAGCCGTAGACCTGGTAACCCTTCACGTTTGTCTAGGCTTTAAGATATTTGAGAAAGCAGGAACAGACTATGACTTGCTGTCGAAAGGGAGGGATTTATTCAGTGTCATACACACGCAAAAATGCTTGCAGTTGTTTCAGCTGTAGAAAGAAAAAAAAATCAACTTCCGTAAATGACGAATATAATTATATTGTACTCGGAATTGCTGCAGCTGTAACTCGAAACTGCTGCAGTTTTAACTGGACGCTGCTGTCGGTGCAACTGGGAACTATTGTTGGTGTAGCCGGGACTTGCTGTAACTGGGAGCTGATGTAGCTATACCTGGGAACTATTGTAGACGTAACTGAAAACAACTGTAATNTTGACGAATGAATATTAGCAACTAATATGTTGCTGTTGACACAACTATGTCAGTAGTATTGCCGACTGTTTAAACAAAATGATTTGATTCCCCAGAGCTTCAGGACTCAGGGACAACAGATTTTGACTCAACTGCCCCTTCCTACAACAGTTACCGACTTTTGGCGTCTGGTGACCCAGCGCAGGGTCTCGCTGATTGTGGCTTTCGAGCTGGACCTCAAAGCCATAGACCCGGTAACCCTTCATATTTGTCTAGGCTTTAAGATATTTGAGAAAGCAGGAACAGACTATGACTTGCTGTCGAAAGGGAGGGATTTATTTAGTGTCACACACACGCAAAAATGCTTGCAGTTGTTTCAGCTGTAGAAAGAAAAAAAAATCAAATTCCGTAAATGACGAATATAATTATATTGTACTCGGAATTGCTGCAGCTGTAACTCGAAACTGCTGTAGTTTTAACTGGACGCTGCTGTCGGTGCAACTGGGAACTATTGTTGGTGTAGCCGGGAACTGCTGTAACTGGGAACTGATGTAGCTATACCTGGGAACTATTGTAAATGTAACTGAAAACAACTGTAATGGTAACTTCGAACTGTTGTAGCTATAACTGGGAGCTATTGTAAATGTAACTGGGAACTGATGTAACTGTAATTGGGAACTACTATAGCAGGGCTTAAAAATTGTCGTGGGTGTATGTATCAATTTCATTTCTAGGATTGTTTAATTGAAAATGGTTCATGTAACGCACTCTACAGGGTAGTGCTAGATAAGAGTAATGCTCGGCGGGGGAGTGGCACCATAAGATAATCCCTAGACTGTATCATATCATTATTGATCATTATGATTTTTTTCATATAATCATGTGAATTCTATTCCATAAGATAGTCCCTAGACTTTATCATATCATTATGGATCATTATGATTTTCTCATACATGTGAATTCTATATCCTGACCCTGTCCCGAATATTAAACTAAGTACAGACTGATTTTGTTCTAAATGAATATATTAGTAAGTATTTTGATTCCTAGTTGTGTGCAGGTGTTTGACTAGTTTAACATGTCGGGCCTAAATAGGAGGAGATGCAAAATACCAAATTTAACAACCAACTCAATAATATTTCCAGACGATTGGAGACTACCTGCCCGCGAGTGAAACAGAGCATTTGGCTGTTTCCATGTACAACATAAACATAGAAGCGCCAACACCAGGCCAGTTCTGGGAGACCCAGAAGGTGTACATCACCACAGACTCCAGGAGAAAAGCTTGCAATTCAGTTCCAGTTGTTGTAAGTGATTTCCCTACTCTGCCTTTGTCCATCTAAATGACTCGTTGCACTCGAAATGCAGTCATAGAATAGACAACAAGTTACTTGATGTCGCTGTTTTGTTGTTGCTTGTGTTACTGCTGTAGCTTTTTCTTGTTGTTGTTGTTGTTGTTCCACTTGTCCTCAGTAATGACAGTGGTAGTGATGTTGGTGAATTATTTTATTTTTCCATCCGTATGTTTATGCACACGTGACATAATGAACGCTCTGTCATGTTAACTGCACTGTACGATTTTCCATTGGAGCTATGGATGGCGAAAACTGCCACCGTTAGAGCTGATGGGGTAGAGCTTTAAAGCGATAGGAAAATCAGAGGGAAAGGGATATTAAGGCAACGAAAATGGCATAATCCCCTTTTCTTTCACAGTAGGATACACACGACTGGCCTACCCTGAAAATTATAGCAAAGGGGAAATAACTCTTAATGTATTGTGGACACGAAATGAAACTATTTGTTAGCCGAACTTTCACAAAAGAAACACTGGCAGAAACAAACAAAAATATAACATTGCGTTTGGTTTATAATGGCAGAATATGATGTGCAAAAAAGGAACAGGAACATTACAAGGTTGGATGCAATTAGAGGTTATGCCTGTCTGGCAGAACAGAGATAATATAAAACCACTAGGTAATTTTAAGTTCCATTCATGTTAACATAATCTGACCGTGATATGTATTTAAGACGAACTGATCTTGATCTGAACTGGAGCTATTTTTTATGCTTGATCTGAACTTTAACTTTCTGCTTAAATTTCAGGTCAGTTCCCATTTACCAGGAAAATCAGAAACGAATGCCACTTAAAAAAAAACAAAAAACAAGAGGAATTGGTCTGATCTTAAAAAAAAAAAATCCATGGAACTGAGTTAAACTTGATCTAACAGCATTTTTGCCTAAGTGAACTGAATATGATCTGAACTAACGTTCGGGGAATTTACCTGGCTTGTAAATGTGTTCAGATGATAACGATGCACAGCGACTATACGTGGAAAAGGGTCAAGTCTTCTAGCACGAAAACGCGATCCAATCTCTCTAATTACGTGACAAAACGCTCGATCGACAAACAAACTGGCGAGGCAATAACATACAAAATGCATTATAAAAATAAGCCATTATAAGTATAGCCAGAAAAAGGCAAATACGCTCGTCCCGTCTGCTGTCATGACTAGATCTTAAAGTAGGTCCGCCCACAGCTGACAACGCAGAGATCAGTGAGGTGGCACTGGGAACTCCTTTATATTATGGTATGATCTCAACCCAGTGAACTCTTAGGTTGCTGTATAAGCATACTAAAGAAGGCAGAATTTTTGTTTTTAATCCATTCATTCATTCATTCATTCATTCATTCATTCATTCATTCATTCATTCATTCATTCTTATTCTCTGAGTGCACAGACCACATTGGGGCACAATAATTGGAGAGCATTATTTTCACAAATAGTCTAACCCCCCCCNCCCCCCCGAAAAAAAAGCACTAAAACTACCAGACAGCCTTGCTAGGGGCTTAATGTTACACGAGTTAATAATGGATGAACTGTGGGTTACATTTGTTTGGTCCCTGTAATTTGTGAAAATGGGAAGCCACACCCTGTCCTTGTATTCTGTGGGCAATCCTTAGGAAAGGATAAGGATAAGAATAACTTTATCTGTCCACAAATGATACACATACACATACACACAAACACACATAAACACTCGAAGACTGTTACTCTGTTACAATCACTGCTCTCACGACGAGAAGTCCCGTTGCACTCGCACTGAATGTGGCACAAAAAAATTACGATATCTCTCCATGCGTGTTTTCTTGCGAGAGTAATCTGCCGCTACACGAAGGTCACTCGAAGCGTGAAAATAATGGATGTTTTTTTCGTCCTTGAGTATATGTTGTATTTTTAACGATCTTTTGTTTAAATATAATTTGTTTAAAGGGTGCAATCTACTACTTAAGGTCTGTCAGAAATGGGTTACACTTTGTACACAACTGAACGAAAAAGTTTGTGGGCAGGGAGGTAACCATCTACAGTTTCAAATTTGTTAGTAACACATTTTATTAACGGCCTTTTGACGGAGGAAGATGTGGCAGGAATCAACTATAGTCCGTATGATAACAAATGAGGCAAAGATATATTTAGGTTATAGCAAACTCCACTCGCAAGTCATTGCTTCGTTTCCTGACTCGTCTGCATTAGTCGCAGTCACCTTGGCTTGCCTCAAGGCTAATGATTCCTTTGTTAAGGAATGGCTGTGGCTTCCCATTTTGTCAAATTGCAAGAAATAAGCAAACGTAACCCTGATTATGAATACAATATATTATATCCATTTTTTTTTCATCAGCAGTTGGATGGACGGTTGCGACTGACTCATTTCAAGGCCAACACCACTGACCTGGATCCTGAGAAGTTGCTGAGTTTGGTCAGAGAGATAAGGTCGCTCAGAACAGTTGGTAAAGGGTCCACCCTTTACATGTGCAGGTAAATTGCCGGCAATGAATGGCTGGAAGGGAAGCGCATAAGAGGTAGCGAAATGGAATTTCTTATTTCCTAGCTCTATAATTTACAGTGAAAGAGAAATAAAAAATGGTCTGGTGAGACAAGTGTATATTATGTCTAATTTATTTCTCAGAGTAGAATGTAGGTGGGACAACATTAATACAAGTATGTATGTCTTTTAGTGCCTGGATGAAGTATGTTTATCAATGAGATATTATTATTTATTTCAAGATCCACTAATGAAATGATAGAATATTTACTAACATATCATTGTTATAACCATTCATTGATGTAAATTATT
The DNA here is from genome assembly GCA_033807755.1 of Ellobium chinense. Classification (NCBI taxonomy): domain Eukaryota; kingdom Metazoa; phylum Mollusca; class Gastropoda; order Ellobiida; family Ellobiidae; genus Ellobium; species Ellobium chinense. The sequence goes on along the minus strand of JAWQUT010000294.1, from coordinate 979,179 downwards.
TACCTAATAACGAGATATAGAGAGGATTGCACACCTTGGGACCGACTAAAATTATTCTTATTAACAGTATTCGTAGCAACCATACACGTGTTTAGAAAAGAATAACCGGGACCAAGAATTTTGTACTCAGTATCCGTGTGACGGTACTGAGCGCGTTCGCATTACGTGTGCTCACTGTACTTGAACAGCAAGGTTTCACTGAATGCTCTGAACATGAGCACTTAGACATGAACTCGAATTTTGATGTGGCAGTGCGAAGTTCTGAATTCGTCAGTAAACTATGTGAAATAGTTCAGTAGTAAGAACACTGGAACTGTTCAATAGAGGTCGTTTCAGGAAGACTGGCCCATCGTTTAGTTTAAAAATAATCTCCACTGGAAGTAATGCTAATGCATATTCACACAGACCTGTTGCTGTTGACACAGACATTGTATTTTAGAAACTCACTAAACAAGGCGCATGGACTCACCTTACAGAGAGTGTTTGGGATATGGATCTCACGAGATATGTTTTCTTCTTTTTCACCATGAGCGATATTTAACGATACCCAAATCAACTCCAACATTCTCCTATGTCATCAAGTTTGAATACAAGTTCAAAACATGTCATCGGCTTTGTTTGTCTTTCTCAGAAACGGTGCTGACTACAGTGGTCTGGTCTGTGTTCTATCCCTTCTGCTGGACAGGATGGACAATGACCACCACCTGACCGTCCCTCTCGTTGTCGGAGCCATCAAGTCCATCAGACCTCAAGTCATTCCTACACTGGTCAGTTCATGTTCATTATATCTTTATTGCAATGTAGAATCTTAACATGCAATGATATGCGTATAAGTATTCAACCGTTTGCTCGCTTCACTTGACGGTGGAGATGGAATACATTATAATCATGTCCTTGCCGATCTCTGAGTACGGCGGTAGAATTGTGCACTCCAGTTTCTCAAAAGACTGACGGCCACGAGCCCATGACAGTGCAGCAGTTCGCTCCCCCTGTTAACTCAGCATTTTTCTACGGCTCAAGCAAAATGGTAGTGTCTCCTACCATCTATATTTCCCGGAAAGTTTGTCGTGTAATTTCGTGTCCTGGAGACGCTTTTTTTTTTTTAGGAAGAGTAGGATGGGTGAGGAGGGGCAATCGATATTATTACTATTTGCTAGAGTCTAAAAATCATGGGCTTCCCTAACTACTTCTTATCCATCATCTTTCTCTCTCTCTCTCTCTCTCTCTCTCTCTCTCTCTCTCTCTCTCTCTCTCTTTCTCTTTTTCTCCACCCCATTTCAATTTGGTCTTGACTTCGAAGTCTTGTTATTTTTTTTCCCAGAGATCGCTTTGTCAGTCTCTCTTTCTTTTGTGTC